>CM042688.1:78834880-79154880 GCA_023614405.1 Avena insularis
GTCACTAGAGCTCGGGCCCATGGACACCAGCAGCTTCGAGTTCATCGTGACCATCCACTCGGGCATGAAGCGATACATGATGCTCCTTGCCCGCAAATTCGCGTCGCTGCTCGACGACGCAGAGCCCCAGCAGGTCGTGTTGTGGGCGGCCGGTGGCAAAACCCGCACGTGGTCGGTGGAGTTGTTGTTCGATTAGATATTCATGCACCAAATCCAAGTCGGCCATTTTGTCGTCTTCAAGTACGATGACGAAGCCATGCTCACCGTCAGCGTTTTCGACTACACCATGTGATGTCGCCACTAGCACTCCGACTATGACGAGTAGGCTTAGCACTAGACTAGGCTATGTACTCACCGTGTATCGTCTTTGGTATCAAATTTTGCAATGTGGGCATCGACCATTTGCAATGACAAAATTTCATTCAAGTCTAGAAATATTCTACAAGCAAACCCAATCTAGAACAACATTCTAACTATGCGCTGCCTACGGTCCTAGCGGCAGCGGCGACGGCGGGTCGACAAGACCCCCTTCTTCCAGAGAGCGGTAGATCGCAACCTGCGTCTACAACTCCTCTTCAGCTTGGGCAAGGCGGGCACATAGGTGAGCGTCGTCAGGATTGGCCCGCACCGCTGCCAGGGCCCTATTGCGCACGTCTGTGAGCACTTGATGTCCGTGGTGCTCCGGCAGAAATACACGACCCATTACCTACCACGTGAAAGGCTCACCGGTGGTCCTATTGCGGTCAAAGTGAGTGCGACGTGGCCGCCAATTGCTGTAACTTCGGCGGTTCAATCCCCGGAATCAGAAGGACAACACATCCGGTAACTCCGGCGGGTCCGGTGGCCATGACGACTCTTCTCTGCCATGGTTGTGATCGCCAGTGTCGCGACGCCAACGGCCAGTCATGGTGGTATGTCAGGGATTTCTCGTTGTATATATCTTGGCTGGCCCTTCCCTTTTTATGGCTATGCATGGACGCGACAGGAAACGTCCAAAATAGGTGGAAAGTGACGGCTCAAAATGTAGAGCTCGTTGGGACCCTGATAGGAAGGTATGATGAGCACAACAACAAGTTTTCCCTCAGTTATGAACCAAGGTTATCGAACTAGTAGGAGTAAGGAAACAACTCCAAGGTGTTGCTACCAACTTGGAATCCTGCACAACACAACCATAGAACTTTTCCCCAACTTACAGTGAGGTTGTCAATCTCACTGGTTTTGCTGAAAACAAAGGATTAAACGTATAGTGTGGAAGATAGTAATTGCTTGCAGAAAGTAAACAGTAAACGGTAAACAGTAGATGGTATATCAATGGTAAAGGAATGGATTGGGGTCCACAGTTCACTAGAGGTGTTTCTCCTCAAGATAAATAGCATGTTGGGTGAACAAATTACAGCGGGGCAATTGACAGATTGAGAAAGCATAACAATGCATATACTAGATATCTTGACTCCTATGAAATTTGATTGGGCATTACAACATAATACATAGACCATAATCCAACTGCATCTATGACTAATAATCCACCTTCTGGTTATCGTCCGAACCCCTTTCAGTATTAAGTTGCATGTAACAGATAATTGCATTAAGCAAAGTGTGTAAAGTAAACAATACAATTGCCCTATGGACAAAATATTGTTGTTTTCTCCCTAGTAGCAACAGCACATCTACAACCTTATAGATTTCTGTCACTTCCGCAGATTACTAGAGGCATGAACTTACTATCGAGCATAAATACTCCCTCTTGAAGTTGCAAGCATCTACTTGGCCAAGATAGCTACTAACAACGGAGAGTATGCAAGATCACAAAGAACATAGACATGATAGAATCAATAATCAATCTGACATAGTATCTCAATATCCATCGGATCCCCGCAAACACCACATATACGATTACAAATAGATGATCTTGATCATGAACGGAGCTCACAAGATCTAAACATGATAACACAAAGGAGGAGAACCAACCATCTAGCTACTGTATGGACCCATAGTCCAAGGGTGAACTACTCACGCATCACTCCGGAGGCTGGCATGGTGATGAAGAAGGCCTCCAGGATGATCTCTCAACTCTGGTAGGGTGCTAGGAAGAGCTTCGGATCCCCCCGATCTAGGGATGGAGATGGCGGCGACTACATACTCTTTCGTGGATTTCTGATTGGGTCTTTAGGGTTTCTGCATCGGGGTGCTTTTATAGGCGAAGAGGTGAGGTCGATGGCCGCCCGAGGGGCCCACACCATAGGGCGGCGTGCCTAGGGGGTGGCCGCGCCATCCCTAGGTGTGGCCACCTCGTCGCCCCACTTCGGCTGCCCTTCAGACTCTGTATTTCTTCTGGTAAAATATTGACTTTGGCTTTTGTCCCGTCCAATTTCGAGAATATTTCCTTAATAGCTTTTATGAAACCAAAAACAACAAAAAACAGACAACTGGCACTGTGGCATCTTGTTAATAGGTTATTTCCAGAAAATGTATAAAAGTAACTCAAAGCGTGAACAAAACATAAGAAAGTTGATAAAAAACAAGCATGGAGTATCAAGAATTATAGATA
Organism: Avena insularis; assembly: GCA_023614405.1. Lineage (NCBI taxonomy): Eukaryota > Viridiplantae > Streptophyta > Magnoliopsida > Poales > Poaceae > Avena > Avena insularis. The sequence goes on from CM042688.1 coordinate 78,837,429, forward strand.
CGTTTACGACGTATCAGGAAGCGATGGGAAAGAAATGCGGGAAGAGGTGGGAACACACTAGAAATACACATGCGCGATTGGTCACGCCGCTGGGCACGGTTGGCCGGACCACGACCCAAATTCCCCCGTGGCCCAATCCAAACGGACAAAAATAGATGTATTGGGTCGGCCTAGTGGAAATTCCCTAAGGGTCAGTGTTGTGGATATACCAAATGGGTATACCTACAACATAGTCTCATACTGGCAAGCCTGGGTGGCCCACAGTTGGTGGTTAGGCCTATGGCCTAACCGGGTGACCCAGTTGCTGATAGATAAGACGGAGGTCCAGCCAGGAGATGGAAGGCGATGTGCCACCGCCTAAGATGGAAGCCGACGCTTTGGAGTACAAGACACGGTAGACTAGTTCGTATTAGTGTAGGACTCTTTACCTTGTCCGGTAAGGACCTTTTCCTGTAAACCCTAGGTCTTGGCGCCTTTATAAGCCGGCCTACGGGAGCCTTTAGGGCAAGACAACCTAGATTACTACGTACAACATGCAACACCTCACACAGTGAACCTATCTCTGTAACTCGGCGTATTGGTATTATAGTGATTTATAGCAGAAGTAGAGTTTTGCCACCGTTGTGGGACTTGAACCTGGGTAAGTTGTGTTACCTCGTATCCGCCAACTCTCCGCCTTACTCCACGTCTCTAAACACGCACTGTAAAGACCCCTCTACGGTGTACTCGTCGGTAATACAACGACAGTTGGCGCCCACCGTGGGGCAAGAGGCGCTTACGACACAGATCCGGGCGGGATCCTTCGCCGTCTTTGATGGCGGCCAAATCGCATCTCCGCCGACGCGCCGGTTTCATTATCGCCCTTGAGAGTCTGCAGAGATTTATTATCTCTCCTCTCGAGCGTACGACCGGGCTGACGGCATCAAGAAATCTACATCAAAGCATGTCCATCGCATGCGATAGTGGCATGGTTGATTGGAAATCAACAAGCCCAAGTCCAGCACAAAATCGGAGATAGTCGCCACCATTGGTGCTGATTCGTATGTCCAAACAAGGACACAGTCTGTTTCCTCCGTGTTCGGTGGCTTCGTAGAGTGATACATTGCAAATGTATCTATAATTTTTGATGTTTCATGCTTGTTTTATATCTACTTTCTTATGTTTTGTGCACACTTTGGAGTATTTTTACACATTTTCTGGAACTAACCTATTAACAAGATGCTACAGTGCCAGTTGCCTGTTTTCTGCTGTTTTTAGTTCCAGAAAAGCTAGAAAATGAATATTCACAGAATTAGACGGGACAAAAGCCAAAGCCAATATTTCACCGAGGGGAACACGGATCTAGAAGACGAGACAGAGAGGGGCCAGGGGCTGGCCACATCATGTGGTGGCGTGGATCCCCCCTAGCCATGCCACCAGGTGGTGTGGGCCCCTGGTCCACCCTTTGACATCGCACCTTCGCCTATAAGAAGCCTCTCGATGAGAAAACCCTAAATCATCCAGCATCCATCCACGAAAAGTTCCGTAGCGCCGCCACTCAGAGGAGATTCAGAGCAGAAAGTCTCTATTAGGCACCTGCCGGAATCGCCCTCGAGCCATCTCCATCGATCTCCACCACCATATCCATTGATCTCCACCACCATCTCCATCGCCGTTGCTGATTCCCATGATGATGAGAGAGTAGTTCTTCCTCCAGGCTAAGGGCTCTACCGGTAGCTATGTGTTCATCTCTCTCTATGCATGATCATATTGTGATCATGTGCTTTGTAATCAAGTAGATCTACTTTGCTACTCAAGTGCTTTAATAGATCTCTGCTCTTCCTACGTGTGTGAAAGTGATAGCATGCACACCGTGGTGGCACTTAGGCTAGAGATTACAAATACTTGTTATGAGTTATATTTGGAGTTGGATGTTTCTATAAAATTGTGGTGTTTGTTGGAACCATCTAGCGCTCAAGGTGATAGTGTGGGGTTATCTAGATGGGGAAAGCGAACTTTGAGAAGTGTTGTTATAGCCCTACCATGGATTAGAGTGTCCAACCGGAGAGTGGTTCAAAGTAGTATCATAAAGAGAAGATGTTTATATGAGAGTGTTCACTAGTGAAAGTATGATCCCTAGGCCTTGTTTCTAAACATTGAAACACTATTTGCAACTAGATATGTTACATGTTTGGTTGTTTCCATCTTTTTGCCTTTAGTATTTTCATCCCGTCAAGCTCTTTTCTGGCACCGTTGTCTTATATCCATACCACTTGTATTTCACTATCTCTTTGCCGAACTAGTGCACCTATACACCTGACAAGTGTATTGGGGGTGTTGGGGACACAAGAGACTTCTTGTATCTTGATTGCAGGGTTGCTTGAGAGGGATACCTTTGACCGCCTCCTCCCTGAGTTTGATAAACCTTGGGTAATCCACTTAAGGGAAACTTGCTGCTGTTCTACAAACCTCTGCACTTGGAGGCCCAACAACTGTCTACAAGAATAGAAGTGCGTAGACATCAAGCTATTTTCTGGCACCGTTGCCCGGGGAGGTAAGATAAAAGGTACTCACATCATCTGGCGACTAAGCTATCTTCTAGCACTATTGCTGGTGTGTGAGTGCTCAAAGTTATTTCCTTTAGATTCTGCAATCATATCACTAGTTAGGCTTAATGGAAAACAACAACAAAATTAGAGAGCTTTATAGTATTTATCTTGAGTTAGGACATGAAGTGTTTGAAGAGAAAATTAAAAAACCTATGGAACTTTATTTGCATGCTAATAGCAATGTTATTAGTATGAATTCTTTGAACACCATTATTGCTAATGCTATGGAAAAGTCTAAGCTTGGGGAAGCTGGTTTTGATGAGCATGATATTTTTAGTCCCCCAAGCATGGATGAGAAAATTTACTTTGATGATACTATACCTACAATATATGATGATTACAATGATGAAAATAATATTTTCAGTCCACCTACTATTGAAAAGAAAATTAATTATGATTACAATATGCCTCCTATATTTGATGATTATGGTGATGATAATAATAGTGATAGCTATTTTGTTGAATTTGCTCCCACTACGATTAATAAGAATGACTATGCTTATAGGAAGAGTAATAATTATTTTATGCATATGGCTCATGATAAGAATGTTTTATGTGATAGTTATATTGTTAATTTTATTCATGATGCTACTGAAAGTTATTATGAGAGAGGGAAACATGGTTTTATGTGTCTCAACAATATTAAGTTTCCCGTCTTTATGTTGAAATTTTTGAAGTTGCACTTGTTTGCTTTTCTATGCTTGTTGCTTTGTGCTTTCATGACTTGTTTCTTTACAAGATTATTTTTTATAGGAAGTGGGTTAGACTTAAATTTGTTCTATATTTGCTTATTGATGCTTTCTTTTACTTCAATTCATATTTCTTATGTGAGCATCTTCTCAAACTATCATGTCTAACTTAAAGGCGTTAAAAAAATTACTTCTTGGGAGATAACCCAATAGTTTTTTTGAGTCTTTATTACTTCTGTAATAACCTCTCCTTATCCTTTTTATTTTGATTTTTGTGCCAAGAATAAGCTCTAATGAGAGGGAAGTAAAATTTGGAAAAGTGCTGTCCCGAAACAGATTTTTGTGCTTCACTGTAAAAATTCGTGAAAAATCTCTGTATGTCGGTTTAAGTTGTAATGTTCTGAATAAATCCCCCAGGTTGTTAGATAACTTTCGTTAGTTCAACACTTTTCGATTTGAGTAACATAAGGTCTTCGAAAAAATAGGTTTTCACCTGCTGGTCTGTTTTGACAGATTTCTGCCATTATTTGCATTTGCCTCTTTATCGATTTCTTTTTAGGTTCTTTTTGGTAAATTGAGCTTTTTGATGGAATTGCTACAGTAGATTGTGTTTTTAATGAAAGTTTTGCTGTTTTAAAACTAAATCCCAAAGGTTTATTATCTTTTGAATGCACTAATGTTGCTAATGAAGATTGTGTCAAGTTTTGTATAAAGGAAATTTTCAGGTGTAGGGAAAGAATGATGTAATGAGATGAAGAATGGACAAAAGCTCAAGCTTGGGATACCACCCCGTGTCACCCCAAGAAATATTCAAGAGGTACAAGCGTCAAAGCTTGGGATGCCCAAAGCATCCCCTTTTTCATCAATAAAAATCTCAGGTCTTGGGTGTGTTAGGGACACAAGAGAATTATTGTATCTTGATTGTAGGGTTGCTTGAGAGGGATACCTTTGACCACTTCCTCCCTGAGTTCGATAAACCTTGGGTAATTCACTTAAGAGAAACTTGCTGCTGTTCTACAAACCTTTGCACTTGGAGGCCCAACAACTGTTTACAAGAATAGAAGTGTGTAGACATCATAGTGCGACTTTTTGATACGTTTCAAACGTATCCATAATTTTTGATGTTCCATGCTTGGTTTTACCTACTTTTTTATGTTTTGCCACACTTTGGAGTAATTTTCATATGATTTCTAGGACTAACCTATTAACAAGAGCCACAGTGCCAACTACCTGTTTTCTGCTGTTTTTGGTTCCAGGAAAGTCAGAAAATGAATATTCTCGGAATTGGACAGGAAAAAGCCAAAGTCAGTTTTTCACCGAGGGACACCTGGTGACATGGGTATACCCTGCAGGTACTCGAGCTTGATATATATGGTCCAAATACGTATAGGCCCACGATGTCGCCAAGGCCCAGATAGAAGGACTCGAGTAACCTGCGGACTCTCGATTGCTTGAAGATCAAGAGAAAGCTGAAGATAGAAAGTTTGAAAGGGAAAACCCTAACTTGTAACCGACTCGACCTGCTACCCGAGACCTAGCCTATCTATATAAGAGCTAGGAGGGGGCGGCGAAGAGGACACACGCAACCCTAGCTTCCACAAACCCTCGCCAGATTGCATCTGCGCACCGTTGTAACTTTCGACTCCCTCAATAATTCCACGAGCAGACAAGCAGGAGTAGGGACCTCTACGAGGCCTGAACCTGGGTAAATCCTTTGTCCCCTGTGTGCTTGTTTGCTAGCCGATAGATGTCTCCAGCGCTCCCTCCTTCTCCAAAACCCAAGTCCATAACAATGGGCATTGATGAGTTAAACCCTCGTCAATTGGCGCCGTCTGTGGGAATTGGGAGTGCTGATGTTGCGGCTTCTTCGTCCCCATCATCTGCGATCTACAACTCTGCAACAACGGAGATTCGCCTTTTGGAGCCGACTTCGTCCACTTCACCGGCTACTCGCCCGACCGCTCAATCCGTGGGCGACGCGTCACCCAGCGATTGGGAGCTTCCGCTTCCAAGTTGGACAGATGGGCACGCTTCGCATGCCTGATCAGCCGACAGCACCGGCGATTGCCCCGACATCATGGTTCCCTCCATCGATCGGCACCCTCAGCAAGCTCAATGCTCCGGTGGCAGTTGGTAACATGGTCAGCGACAGCAGTCGTGACTCCGATCTAAGCAATCTGGCCACTAAAGATGGAACCTATAGTTCCGGATCTGAAAGTTGTGGAAGCAACAACTTCCCAAATCACTTCATGTGCGCCGTCATCAACGCGGGCGACACCTCCGCCAACCGCGGTAACGGTGGCAACACCGGCAACGGCACCAATCCACCCAATCGCGGCAACAGTGGTAACACCGGCAACGGCACCGACCCACCCAACGCCGGCAACGGTGGTAACGGTGGCAACGGAGGAGCAGTCAAACCTCCTAGCATGATCAACGAGCAAACAGGCGAACGCGTCGTGATCAGGCTCAACGGGCAAGAGTGGGATCGCTGTCGCGAAGCCCTACGAGGTGCACCTCTACCCTTCGGGTCCCCGCAGGAACTGCTGATGGGCTACCACTGGCTCCTAAAAGAGGAATTCAAACGCCAAAAACAAGCAATCGCGCAACTTGAGGCGCGTAAAAAGGCAGCGGACGAATCAAGCCTTTGTCGCACTAGGCTTTCCTCATACGGAGGATCCTCCTCAAGAGGCAATGAGCATCTCGCCAAGAAGAGGCAATCGCGGATGGCTCACCTCACCGAAAAAGAGCGCATAGACGCCGCGAAAGTCCTCGACTTCGGCTCTATGACAGTCGACACGAGAGGCAACGTGGTTCCCAGGACACCGCAAGCCACGGTGACAACAGCCACCATGTACCTTCTCAATAACCAGCCGCCAGCTGTAGATCCCCGAACGACCATGCACCGATCTACGATCGCGGGCCTGGGGCTAATCGAGGCCGCCCTCGACAAGGAACCGGTACCAGACCCAAAAAAGGGCAAAGCGCTACTCCTCGCCCTTGTCCAGCGATGACAGTCACCACCTGTCTCGGCGCCGCCGCTCATGGCGACACGATCGCGACTATGATGCACGCGACGAACTCACGCAGCGGAATATCGACAAGTCAAGGGCACGACGTGCTCGATCGACTGACTCAGAAGAAGAAGATGGGGAGCTCTGCGGCGCCAGATGCTTCAGCAGATCCATCAGGCAAAAGCGAATGCCTAAAGGGTTCAAACTCCCATCAGAGAACCCGAAATTTGACGGTCTGCAGGACCCCAAGATCTGGCTGGATTTCACATCTCCTCCGTCAGGCTACGTGGAGGCAAATAAATCGCCATGCAATGCTTGCGGCTACATTGCAGGCGCCGCCGGGCATGGCTCAATAACCTCCCACGGATCCATTCGCGCTGGGATGAGCTAGTCTACGACCGTGCACAACTTTAAGGGCACGCATAAAATGCCCGCCTCAATCGAAGAACCGAGATGCCAAAGAAAGATCTGGCGAATTGCTGCGCTCTTACATCCAAAGGTGGTCCATCATCAAGAACTCCGCGGAGAACATCTCGGAAGACCGCGCGATTGATGCATTCAACGGTGGTGTCCGCCGCATGGAACTCAGGGAGGAGCTAGGCCGCTCAAAGCCCCAGACCATCGACCACCTGATGGAGATCGCGAATCGGTGGGCAGACGGAGAAGATTCAGTGAAGAATCGTGTTCACTCTGACGAGGAGGCAGAACTCGAACAAAGACGCGACAGCCAGAGTAAGCGTCGCATGCACGTCTACGACAATCGCGATAACGTCAACATGGTCGCAGCTGGCTACGCCGATAGACGCGATGATAACCGCAACAACGGATACCGCAGCGGCGGATACCGCGACTCCGGGAAAACCACGCAAGTGTGGCAACGCCGTACTCGCGATGAAGCACCCGCGACCTCCATCGAGGACAAACTGTCCGGGCCATGCACGGTACACTTCTACATTGACAAGCATGATGGCAAGAGAAAGTCCAGCCACCTCCTCAAGGACTGCCGCGAGTTCCTCAAGCTACACGAGGGATTGGTTCGGATGAACCGCAATGCAGTCGAAAGAGGCTATGGAGCCGCTCCAGGCGCCGTGGCACATGGCGCACCACCACCACCACCTGGGCCACCCCCGAACGGAGCTGCACCGGACCAGCACCACGGAGGCGAACCGTACCCACGGGCCATGGGTACCATGATGATCCAAAAGGGGCGCCCCTCCAATAGGGTGCAGAAGGCCATCACTCGCCAAGTCAACTTGGCCACGCACTCGCCACCATCCACCACTGAGTACCTCAGTGGCAGTGAGTCGTGCATTACCTTCGACAAGCGCGACCACCCGCATCAAGTACCTCGCCCAGGTCATTGCCCCCTTGTACTCGAGGCGCAAATTGGAGGCTTCGACATGAGTCGCGTCTTCATGGATGGTGGAAGCGGCATCAACCTCATATTCACGAGTACCTTGCGAGCAATGAGGATCCCTCTAACCTGCTTGGAGGCATCGGACACAATGTTCCACGGCATCGTCCCAGGGAAAGGCGTATACCCCCTGGGCAAAATCAACCTTGACATCATATTCGGCACGCCAAGGAACTTCCGGCGCGAGCACATCGACTTTGAGGTCGTCGACTGGCCCTCACAATACCACTGCATCCTCGGACGCATCGCGTTCGCTAGGTTCATGGCGGTACCCCACTACGCCTACCTGCAGATGAAAATGCCAGGTCCCAACGGCGTCATCACGATCAACGGGAGCTTCGAGCGATCTGACAGTTGCGACAGAGAATTCAACAGAATCTCCCAGTCCTTCGGCATGCAGGAGGAGCTCGCGCAATTGAAGGAAACAACAGACAACAGTCTGCCTCCCCTGAGTAGGCCAAGATCACCTGACCTCTCCTTCGACTCATCTGTGCACACAAAGAAGGTGCAGGTCCATCCATCAGATCCTGCTAAAATGGCCCTCATCGCTGATAACTTGAGTCCTGCATAGGAACTCACGCTCGTCGAATTCCTCCGTGAGCACTGGGAAATTTTCGCCTGGTGTCCTGCGGACATGCCAGGAGTTCCCAGGGAATTCGCTGAGCACGCACTCAACATCAACCCCGACACAAGGCCACCCAAGCAAACAATCGGTATCGTTCGAGCCACAAGCAGGCCTGGAATGGAGATCAACAGACTCCTCGAGGCCAAATTCATACGCGAGATCAAGGAAAGCACTTGGATCGTCAATACGATGCTGGTACCAAAAAAGGACACGGATATCCTACAGATGTGCGTGGACTTCACTTCTTTAAACAAGCACTGTCCAAAAGATCACTTCCCGCTACCACGGATCGATCAAATCATCGACTCCACTGCTGGATGCGAGCGCCCCTGCTTCCTCGATGCCTACTCAGGCTATAACCAAATTCGAATGAAGGAGGAAGACCAGAAGAAGACCGCGTTTACATAACGCCCGGTGTTCTCACATAACACAATGCCCTTCGGGCTAAAAAACGCGGGAGCCACATACCAGCGGTGCATGCAGGCTTGCCTCAAGGAGCAACTGGGTCGCAACATCCAAGTCTATGTCGACGACATAGTAATCAAAACCAAGGAAGAAGCCTCTCTAATCGACGACTTGCGCGAAACCTTCGCCAATCTCGATCGTTACCGGATAAAGCTCAATCCGGACAAATGCGCCTTCGGCGTACCATCTGGGCAGCTGCTCGGGTATCTCATCTCCGCTAGAGGGATTGAGGCAAACCCGAAAAAGATAAAGGCCATACTGGCCATGGAGAAGCCAAAGAACATAAGAGGCGTCCAACAACTAGCCGGACGAATCGCGGCCCTCAGTCGATTTATCAGTCGAATGGGAGAAAAGGCGTTGCCCTTCTATCAGCTCCTCCGCAAAGCTGACAAATTCGAGTGGACCAATGAAGCGCAAGAAGCATTCGAAGACCTCAAGCGCCTGCTATCCACCTCGCCAGTATTGGTGACTCCACGAGAAAGGGAACCATTGCTGCTGTACATCTCCGCTACCAACCAAGTGGTTAGCACAGTGCTCGTCGTCGAGCGGGCCGAGGAAAACAAGGTCCACGGCGTACAACGCCCGGTATACTACCTCAACGAGGTCCTCACGCCAACAAAACAGCGGTACCCGCACTACCTGAAGCTGGCATATGGCGTCTTCATGACCGCCCGGCGACTGCGCCATTACTTCTAGGAACACCCAATCGTGGTAGTCAACGACGCCCCATTGGGACATATCCTCAATAACCCCGACGCCACGGGGCGAGTCACGCTTTGGGGAATCGAACTGTCTCCACGAGACATCACATATGAAAAGCGTGACACAATCAAGTCACAAGTTCTCCCTGACTTCCTCGTGCATTGGATGGAAAATCAACTCCCGGACAAGCCAGATATGTCATACCTCTGGACAATGCACTTCGATGGGTCCAAGCGGAAAGATGGAGCAGGAGCAGGTGTCATACTGACATCACCTCAAGGGGACAAGCTGAAATACATCCTGCGAATGCAGTTCACAGCCTCAAACAACGAGGCTGAATACGAGGCCCTGTTGCACGGAATGAGGATGGCAAAAGCCTACGGCGCAAAGAGGCTCATCATATATGGCGACTCCAAGATGGTCGTCAACCAAACAATGCACGAGTGCGACGCACTGAACAACAACATGATCGCATACCGCGACCTCTACGACACACTCGAAGGAGACTTCGATGGTTGCGAGTTGCGACACATAGGTCGCAAAAGCAACGAGGAGGCGGACACACTCGCCAACATAGGCTCCACCTGTGCCCCCATACCACCTGGGGTATTTCTCGAGCGCATATGCGAACGCTCCATCAAGCCAAAGGCCGCAGAGAAGAAAACAAGCGCAGCAACGGACTCGGGGGCTACGCCACCCAATGAGCCGATGGCACTCGATGACTTGGAGCTCGACACAGGACTCGAGGGACTAATGAGTGTCATGATGATCGAACAATCCTAGACACAGCCGTATATTACGTACCTCCTTAGCAAGCGCCTACCGGACGACCCGATAGACGCACGACACATCGCGCGACGCTCCAAGGCATTCGCCGTTATCAACGGCAAACTGTATAAACGCAGCATCACAGGCGTGTTACAACGATGCGTCTCCCTAGCCGATGGAAGAGCAGTCCTCCTCGACATCCATGAAGGGACCTGCGGGCACCACGCCGGCAGTCGCGCCCTCGTTGCCAAAGCTCTACGAGCTGGAATTTACTGGCACACGGCCATGCACGACGCCAAGGACATAGTCCAAAAGTGCAACGCTTGTCAGCGATTCGCGGACAAGCCACACGCACCAGGTGCAGAACTACGGCCCATTCTATTGGCCTGGCCCTTCGCACAATGGGGGCTTGACATGGTAGGCAAGCTCCCAAGGTCCTCGCAAGGAGGCTACGTCTACCTCTTGGTCGCAGTCGACAAGTTCACCAAGTGGATCGAGGCCATGCCTGTGACCAAGCAATCAGGGCACAACACGGCCAAGTTCTTCGAATCCATTGTCTACCGCTTCGGCGTGCCGCACAACATCATCACTGACAATGGGACGAACTTCACATCCAAGGAGTTCCAAGAATTCTGCGGAAACCTGGGGATCAACATCAGTTACGCCTTAGTTGCGCATCCACAGACCAATGGTTAGGTGGAAAAAGCAAACGGGCTCGTCTGCAGCGGCATCAAGAAGCGACTCCTTCGACCACTCGAGCATGCCGCAGGTGAAAGAACATTTCATGTTTTCCTATGTTTTGCATGTTAGATAACAATACTATGGAGACTTTTCATGTGCAGGAAGTTTTGAGGGGGGGACTTTATGGTGCACGGAGCAGAAGCAGTACTACCCGTCGACGTGCGATACAAGGCGCCGCGCGTAGTCGCTTACAGCGAATAAGAGTCATCCCTTGCACTCGAAGACTCTGTCGATCTCCTCGACGAGGCAAGAGAAATCGCTGCAGAGAGATCCACGATCTACCAGCAGAACCTGCACAACTACCACAGCAGAAGGCTTCGCCCCAGATCCTTCGTCAAAGGTGACCTGGTCCTGCGACTGAAACAGCAGGGGCATCTCAAGCTCGAGTCTCCCTGGGAAAGACCGTACGTGATTACAGAAGTAATCCCAGGTGGCGCCTATCGCCTTCAAGATTTAGAGACAGGAGTCACATACTCCAACCCTTGGAACGTCGCACAACTGAGACGCTTCTACCCTTAGTCGTTTTTGTTTACTTTTACATCGCAAATAAGGCTACTCAGCCAAGGCTACTTAGCCGCACATTGTACTTCGTACTATTCTTCGAATAAATAAAAGCTAAGTGCCCTGAAACTCTGTGCTCTCCTTTACTTTGTCAATTTTCATACTCGGGGGTTATGCCACCCTATACACATATGTTCTTCGAACAAAAACGCGACATCCTGAGTAGCTGGCACATCAATCAAACCCCTTAACACAAACTCAACCCAGCTGCAACGCACCTGACAAGTTGACAAGGGAACAAGATAAAAAGATGGTCAGGCTAACGAAAAGGACTCGCATAAGTGCAACGCACCCCACGCTTATAAAGCTATTTGTACACATTTAAACAATAAATTATTTACAAATATATATGAGCTTTATAACACAAGTACACTTATGTGCAGGATACATATTTGACTATGCTTGCAACAGAAGAACATTAGTTTATTCCTCAATGAAGTCGACGATCTCCTCGGCTGGACGGTCCACCGCCTGATAGTGCGACACCATATTCCAGGAAGATCCTGCTGGTGGCACCGGTGGCCCAGAGGCAATGGCGGCGACATCCATGTCAGGCCTGTGAAAACGCACCATGGAGAGGGCAGCCTTGGCACCAGCCACCAACTGCTGCCTCACGCACTCGCGAACCGTGGACATATCCTGAAATTTAGTCAGGAGAGCCAGCAGGCTTGATGGAGTATCATCCAGCGGGAACATCGCCTGATAGATGTTCTTCAAACACGACTGCGACTTCTTCAGAAAGAGCAGCACTCGCGAGGCGCGATCCTGCAGGGTCACCAATGTAGTCGCACGATCATGATCTACCTAGAAATATCCACTCTCCTGAAGCTGCTCCTGGGTGAGATCATGAAGGCGGTTGGCAATCCTATCCCTCTCCTCCTGCGGATGGCATGCGCTAACAACTACACGAAGCAGCATCAATAGCATGAGTACACCGTACCATTGCGATTAACTACAACGGAAAAGATGAGGATGAGCAAACTAATACTTAAACTGGTCGCCCAGCTGTGTCACCTCGCCAAGCAGATATTGCTCGTGGGCGGCGGATTTTTCAGCCTTCGACTTCCACATGTCCGCGCTACCGCGGATCATGGGCAACTCACGCTCCACTTGCTTAATGCGATCACGAAGTCGCGAAAGCAAGGACATCTCCTCTACCCTGGAGCGTGGTGGTGCCACTGTATCCTCGAGAGATGGCGAGTCCTGGGTTCCCCCCATAGGACCACTTGATGTACCCTACCAAAAATCAAGCGAGAGGCAAATAAGGCGACCAACTCAACACAAAAGTCAAAAGTAACAGATGCATTCAACATAAGCATACGTGTTTACAAGCACACTCGCCAGCAGGCATGTTCTCCAATCAAAAGAGCAATTCATCAACTATTACAAGAAACTAACTATGAAGCAGCTGGCTTCTTCGACTTCGATGGCCTCGGGGGTTTCATCAAGTCCGTGGCAGTATCAGATGCCATTGACTTTCCACCGGCCCCTGAGGCCGAAGCTTTCGCCGCCTTCTTTGCACGTTGGTGTTGGAGATATGCCCAAGAGGCAATAATAAAGTGGTTATTATTATATCTTTATGTTTATGATAAATGTTTACATCCCATGCTATAATTGTATTAACAGGAAACATTAATACTTTTGTGTTTTGTAAACATAAAAGAGTCCCTAGTAAGCCTCTTGTTAAACTAGCTTGTTGATTAATGGATGATCATGGTTTCCTGATCATGGACATTGGATGTCGTTAATAACAAGATCATATCATTAGGAGAATGATGTGATGGACACACACCCATGGTAAGCATAGCATAAGATCAAGTCATTAAGTTCGTTTTGCTACAAGCTTTTCAAATGCATAGTAACCTAATCCTTCGACCATGAGGCTATGTTAATCACCATCACCGGATGGGTACTTTGATGACATCAAACGCCGCTTCGTAACTGGGTGGTTATAAAGGTGACATTGGGTATTCTAAAAGTATGTGTTGAAGCGCATGGACCAAGATTGGGATTTGTCCATCCATATGACGGATATATATGCTCTGGGCCCTCTCGGTGGAATGTCATCTAGTTAGCTTGCAAGCATGTGACTAGGTCACAAGGGATGACATAACATGGAACGAGTAAAGAGTACTTATCAGTAACGAGGTAGAACTAGGTATGGAGATACCGACGATCAAACCTCGGATAAGTAGAATATGCGTGACAAAGGGAATTGGTTTCGTATGTTAATGATTCTATCGATCACGGAGTCATCGTTGAGTATGTGGGAGCCATTATGGATCTCCTGACCCCGCTGATGGTTATTGATCGGAGAGGTGTCTTCATCATGTCTGCATATTCACGAACCGTAGGGTGACACACTTAAGGTTCGAAGTTGTTTTAAGTAGATATGGAATATGCGTTGGAGACCGAATGTTGTTCGGAGTCTCGGATTGGATCCGGGACATCACGAGGAGATTCGGAATTGTCCAGAGAATAAGATTCATATATTGGGGATCATTTTCTAAGTTAGGAAATGTTCCGGAGTGTTTGTATGGAGATTCTAGAAGGTTTCGGAATGTTCTGGAAGGTTCTAGAAGATTTCTTGGAGTTTGCTTGAAAACCAAGAAAGGATCAAGGAGTCTTTGTGGGGCAAGACACGGATTCGTGGGGGAGGAGGATTCCTCCCCTCCCAATCCAGCCGTGAGGAGGAGGGAGTCCTACTAGGACTCCCTCCCATGGCACCTCCCTCCTTTAAATAGAGGGAGGCGCCAACCCCTAGCCCTCTCCCATAACAAACCTAGCCGCCTCTCTCTCCTCCTCCTTCACTCTGCTTAGGCGAAGCCTCAGAAATCTCTACTCCACCACCACCACCACACCGTCAGGTGCTTTGGGATTCCGTGGAGAAGATCTACTACCTCCGTCATTGAACGGGAGAGGAAGGTCTGCCGACTCAAGACGCGTGTGACCGATCATGAGCGCTGTTGGAACGCGGCGCCGGAAGGATCGTCCACACAATCTTGAGATCGGCAAGTGATCGACTACATCAACACCGAGATCTAATCTCGTAACTCTTTCGGATCTACGAGGGTTAGTACAGATCTATCTCGTTGCACATGTCTAATAGATTAGATCTTGGCTTTTATCTAGATTAGATCTGGGTTTTGTTCGTTCTTGCGGTAGAAATTTTTTGTTTTCCATGCTACGAACCCATCAGTTGGAGCTCCTCCAAATACTTGGCAACAATATTTATCAAGGAATGGCCATATTTGGCACAGGCAGACGCAAAGGGAGCGAATAATACCTGCTGACCATCCGCGCCAACAGGCATCGTCTTCGACACTGCAGAAGGATCTATTTCGACTCCGTGGGCTTGCAGCATGGCAAGTGACATGGTCGCGCCAGCTGCGTGGAGGGAGTTCTTGTGCGTGGCAGGCACACCCCCAGCGTGCGACTCCACCAGCTCTTCCACATTGTCGACCAGCTCCGCCCTCGGCATCAACTCCTCCCGGAGGCGACTCAGGGTAACCTTGGCCCTGGACAACGTATTTTGGACAGCAGCGCTATGATCCTCGACCGCAGACACCGCGCCCGCCAGAGCGTCATCGCGACAAAGGGCTTGTGGATCAAAATTCAAGTCGCCAGCATCTACACCAAAAATACACACATGGATCAAACTTCTAGTGCCACCAGCAAAAACTCTAGATACAGAGAAGAACATCAATAAAATATCTACCAGTAAAGGTACCTGAGAGGGCCTTGGCGACTGAGAACAGTTGCTCTTCGAACAACTTCTCCCTGGCCGCAAAGGAGGCGCGCACATCCTCTTCGCACTTCTGGGCATCGTCACGAGCCGCGATTGCCTCGTCGCGCCCCTTCACAGCTGCAGCTAATGTCTTCTCCAACGTGGCGACGTCGCGCAGTAAAGCGTTATGCTCAGCTACATGGCAGTCAATAATTGGCTATCAGTCGATTATACCAAAACAGAGAGAAGACGAAAAGAATAAGTGTAGAGCACTCACTCTCGACCACACGGTGACGCGTCTCCAGCATTGCATGCTGGCGACCCATCACCATCACCTTCTCCGCCACCTGCGCGGCTTCCTTTACAAGGAGCTATCGCACAAAACAAGAAGTCAGAAGAGGGCAGCAGAAGGCGTTGACTACCACATTAAAAAAAGAAGGAAAGATATACTTACATGGTCCTCTAGCGACTCCAAAGAAGTTTGCTGAACCGTCATCCGAGCAACCACTCGATGCTCCCCTACGTGAGGAGAACTCGAAGAATTGTGCCCGGAGTGGGCCGCCGCCCGAGGAGAAGGAGCACGCTCGACCTCTACCTTGGCCCTTGAAGTCGCGACTCCCGATTCTTTCAAAAACTCGACGTCGTCAGAAGATGACGACGCCTCTTGACTACAAGACCAAGTCCACATTGAGAAAAGGGCAAACTCCAGGGCAAAAACCAACAAGAAGAAAACAGAAAAGAATGAATGACCCAAAGAACTTACAGATTAAAGTTGTCAAGATCAAACGTGGCAGCCGATTCGACGAAGACTCTTGGGCAATCGCATCTTCTTGCGAAGATGGTGCCACAACCCTCACAGAACAGCTGGAATTGGCGACTCGCCAACAGCCCACGCCTCCGGAGTTAAAGGAGTCGATCGTCGAGTCCTCGCCACGCTAACGCTATGCAGTATCCGGTTCTCGACTGGGGACTTCCTCTTCCACATCAAGGACAGTCGACTCAGACTCGTCCTCTTCCAAAGCTTCACGAGGAATAATCCCCTCAGGGAGAGGAGGCATACAAGGCGACACTGCCCAATCCTGCATACAAACAGTGAAGATCAGCAAACATAACAAGTAAGCAACAGAAAGCGCAATCACGAAAATAAGCTACTGCGTAGCACAACTATACCTCAGGAGGAGGGTTTGAAGCATCGAAAGGAGGAACGACTGGCTCATTCGGAAGCACATCCTTGAGGGTGTACTTCGTGACCAGTCGCACCGTCTTATCTACCTCACTCGCGGACATGCCATCAGCAGACACGCGAGTGGCATCATCAGCACCACCCCATTGAAACATGGGATGGACCCTGGCCTGGAGAGGCTGGACGCGACGACGCAGCCAAGTCCTGACAAGGGCGCAACCTCCCTCTTCTACGCCTATGCGACTCTTGAGGTCGCAGACGCGTTGATATAGCACGTCTGTCTCCGCGAGTTCGGAAGGCATGATCACGTTCTTCCAAGAACGCATCTTCTTGCAGGGAGTCGCGGGATCGAAAGGCGCGAGTCCAAAGTGCTCGTCCTTGGCCTTTTGGTCGCAAACATAGAACCATCTGTCCCTCCATCCCTGGACGGACTTGGTAAGCTTGATGTCGAAATAGGTGGCGGATGGGTCGACATGGATACCGCAACCACCTACGTTATAAACTAAAGAGCCAGATGCAGACTGACGCTTCAATTTAAACAGGCGCTTGAAAAGGCCAAAGTGTGGCTCGATTCTGAGCCAGCACTCGCAAAGGGTGATGAAGCAGGTGATGTGGAGAATCGAGTTTGGGGACAGCTGATGGAGCTGGAGCCCGTAGAAGCAAAGAAGACCCCTAAAAAAGGGGTGGAGAGGCAAGGAGAGACCGCGAATGATGAATGCGAGAAACATCACTCGAAAACCAGCGGGAGGCACAGGAATGGTCTCACCGCTAGGGATGCGCGAATCGTCGACTGTTGTAGAAATAACTCTGTCTTGGCGAAGAAGACGGAGATCCGATGCCTTGATGATAGAGGGGCGCCATGCGCCATTGGTCACGCGGGTGCCCGCGACCTTCTTTTTCCCGCCGACGGCAACGCTGGTGCCCGCAGCAGCGGAGCCACCCTTCTCCTTCGTCGCGGCAATGGTGGCCGCGGAATCAGCGGCAGCACCTCCTTTCTTCTTTCCCATTGCGCGGCGGCGATGAGAGCGCAGAAAGTAACTTGGAAATGAATGGAGGTGGTTCAGCGCTATGGAGGAGACGAGCGCAAGAAAGCAGAAGAACAACAGTAATGGCAATGGCAGCGAGGACGAAAAGTGCAGATGAAAAATTACCACCGCAGCGCCGCTATTTAACCCCTGGAAGATGCAATCCAACGGTTGACAAAAACCCTATTAGACGCGTGGCGCGCATCGCGTTGGACACGTGGAGAAGAGGAAGCGCGAACCGTCCCCCCACTACTACCATTACGCGCGGAAATTGAGGAGGCGCAGTTAAAAAAAGATTATGCACGCCCATCAAATCAAAGTCAGAAAGTGGGACTCACCGCTCGTCACGTCCCGTCAAACTCGCTCACGCGGGCAACTAAGGTCATACAAGCGTCAGCACTGACGTCACCAAGGCTACGCAGTGGAAAACTTCGACTATTTTTAGTCCTTGCTGGAGTCTTCGACTCCACCAAGCACTCGGGGGCTACTCCCATAGGGAGCGCTGGCCGTGCACCCTACGACTTTTCTTTTTCTTGTTGCAGGAACATGGACAATCACAAAAGCAAACCCAACCACTCGAAACACAGTTCGATTATGGATATGGGTTACTCCCATAGGGAGCACCGGAAACAAATTCGACTGAAACAAGCAGGCAAAAGACGACAGCAGTCGCGGAAGTTTTTAGCCCCTGCCTGAGTCATCGACTGAAACAAGTAAGCAAAAAGATGACAGCAGTCGCAAAAGTTTTTAGTCCCTTCCTGAATCTTCGACTCAACCAGGCACTCGGGGGCTACTCCCATAGGGAGCGCTGGTCGCGCACCCTATGATTATTTGCACAAAAATTGTGTGTTGATAACATCCGCACTTGCAACCTTTGGCGACACCGCCTCACAAATTTTCCCTACAAAGAGACTACGTCTCCTGGGACGCCCGAATCGTCTCCGCCATGATAAAATTCGGATGCCGCGCCTACGGCGTGAAGGTAAGACCTGAATAAGGCATGGCAACGCATTTAAATGCGCACTACCAGAAATATATCCGTGCCTACAGGCACGATGAACTTGCCTTGACGGACGCGTCAAGTGCTCACACCCATATAACTGGAATTCGACTCCTGTAAGACCTCCGCGGCCTGAGTCAAATTACACCAGCACTTTTCCGGATTCGAGTCGGGGGACTCGAATTTGAGTAGATTGCGTTGTTTCACCCTAAGGTGGTTAACTGATACTGATACTTTGGTTATATCAGACACGTATATCAACAATCCCTATGACATAAATAAAGGCAATCGAAAATGTACTCATTCAGGCACTCGAAGACTTCAAAAAAGTCCCCAGTCGAATCTGCGATTCCACTGGACACTCGGGGGCTACTGACATGGGTATACCCAGCAGGTACTCGAGCTTGGTATATACGGTCCAAATATGTATAGGCCCACGGTGTCGCCAAGGCCCAGATAGAAGGACTCGAGTAACCTACGAACTCTCGATTGCTTGAAGATCAAGAGAAAGCTGAAGATAGAAAGTTTGAAAGGAAAACCCTAACTTGTAACCGACTCAACCTGCTATCCGAGACCTAGCCTATCTATATAAGGACTAGGAGGGGGCGGCGAGGAGGACACACGCAACCCTAGCTTCCACAAACCCTCGCCAGATTGCATCAAGACCGCTGTAACTTTGACTCCCTCAATAATTCCACGAGAAGACAAGCAGGAGTAGGGACCTCTACGAGGCCTGAACCTGGGTAAATCCTTTGTCCCCTGTGTGCTTGTTTGCTAGCCGATAGATGTCTCCAGCGCTCCCTCCTTCTCCAAAACCCAAATCCATAACAATGGGCATTGATGAGTTAAACCCTCGTCACCTGGAGCCAGAATACGAGACGGAGAGGGGCTGGGACCCGGCCACACCACCTGGCCGCGCGGCCAGGCCTGACCCGTGCCAGGGGGTGGTCTGGCCGCCCCAGGCACCCCCTCGGCCTCTCCTTCCGCCTATAAGTTGCCCCTGGTACAGAAATCCTAAGTATCCGATCAAAATTCCACGAAAGAGACTGTAGCCGCCGTCATCTCCATTCCTAGATCGGGAGGGATCTGAAGCTCTTCCTGACACCCTGCAGGAGAGGGGAAGTCACCCTGGAGGCCTTCTTCATCATCATGCAAGCCTCCGGTGTGATGCGTGAGTAGTTCATCTCTGGACTACGGGTTCATGTAGTAGCTAGATGGCTGGTTCTCCTCCTTTGTGCTATCATGTTTAGATCTTGTGAGCTCCATTCATGATCAAGATCATCTATTTGTAATTCTGCATGTTGTGTTTGCGGGGATCCGATGGATATTGAGATGCTATTTTAGATTGATTATTGATTCTATCATGTCTTTGTTATTTGTGATCTTGTATGCTTTCCATTGTTAGTATCTATCTTGGCCAAGTAGATGCTAGCAATTCCAAGAGTTAGTATTTATGCTCGATAGTGGGTTCAAATCTGGTAATCTGGGGAAGTGACAGAAATCTCTAAGGTACTAGATGTGTTGTTGCTACTAGGGAGAAAACAACAATCCTTTGTTTAAAGAACAGTCATATTGTTTACTTTACACGCAATTCGTAATGCAATTATCCGTTGCTTGCAACTTAATACTGGAGGGGATCGGATAATAACCTGAAGTTGGATTATTAGTCATAGATGTAGTTGGATGGCGGTCTATGTATAATGTTGTAATGCCCAATCGAATCTCAAAGGAGTCAAGATGATTAGTATATGCTTATATGCTTTCTCGATGTTTGCCAATTGCCCCGCTGTAATTTGTTCACCCAGCATGTTATTTATTTTAAGGAGAGCCACCTCTAGTAAACTATGAACCCCGGTCCTTTTTTTACTTTCAATCTACAATCAACTGTTTACTGCTTTGTGTTTACTTTCTGCAAACTATTACTTTCTTCCACTCGATACATTTAATCATTTATTTTCAGCAAAACCGGTGAGATTGACAATCTTATCGCAAGTTGAGAACATAGTTCTGTGGTTGTGTTGTGCAGGTCTCCACGTTGCTGCTGACACCCGTAGTACACCCTGCCAACGTTCAGCTAGCAACACCTTTGAGGTGTTTTCTTATTCCTACTGGTTCGATTAAACCTTAGTTTCATACTGAGGAAAAACTTGCTGATGTGCTTATCATACCTTTCTCTTGGGGTTCCCAACGAGTTCGATATATTTTGGACCATCACTTTTCAATTTCATACGCATGGGCTGAGCTGGCTGGATTGATCTGTACCTGCTGCGTATACGCATACGTATGGAGGACCACATGCAGGCAAGTTGAAGCTCAAGGCTCAATTGATCAAGCAAAAGCTGGCTACGTGCATGGATTTTATGCCATGGAGAGCATGATGTGCCCGTCTCCTGTTCATGGAGTTTTTCCGTGAAGCCAAAGCGTCAATCCGCATGCATGTAGCTATTGCTGGCCTCGATCAGGTTTCATCTTCATGCCATACTCGTCCAGGAAAAGACGTCCGACAAAAACAACCGACATGCTATATACACGGCGACAGTTCGGCTTAGTTTCCATCGCGACAACCTTCATGGCAACCTTCATAGTCATGGCAGATTTTCTGATTTCGTCACAACGGCTTTATCACGGCTAAATCAGTTGTTGTCGTGAACACACCAACTACGCTCAAACAGCTAAGTCCTTATTTATATTTATTATTTTAATTGTTTATGATCATAAGATTAAGATTGGTTCACTCATATGCTGAGTCTTTTATCGCTTTCATTTTGATCATACATTTTCCACGACTTGCCTTACGCTCGTGAGTATAATTTGAACTAGTTTTGACCGTTTAAGGCCCCAGTACCATGCAAAAACTCCGCCTTCGGGCGTTAGCTTAAGTTTTCTGTTATTTTATATGTGAATTCCAGAGTAATGACATTTAAGCACTTAAAGCCAGCGTTTGTTTCTAAGGTTCTGGATTGTTTTGCTATTAAACGCTATCGTCTCAGCAGATGTTCTGTGCTTAAAGTTTTGCCGTCTCATGAAAAGTCAAGCATATAAGACCAGAAGAATGAATAATCCAGCACTTGCTTAAACAAAATTTTACATAAACTGTTCAAGTTAGTCGAATATTTTCCGCCTTGATAGTCTTATGTGTTCAACTGCTGCTTTGTTTCAGCTTTAAAACATTTGTTTAAAGGTCATGTTTGTTCCGCCTTACACTTGTTTTGTTGGACACGATTAAAGAAACAGTTTAATACATTTGTATTTTTACGTTTATGTTTCAGATACATGACGCTTGGAATTGCCGCGTTCCTTGGATTAATTAAGGTGTTTTTGAGCCGGCTTTGCACTTGGCTCGACACCCGAGGGTGCAATCGTAGTTGTTGACCAAGACTTGAGCCGCCTTTGAGGAAGTCGATTCGACGCTCGAGGGCTTGACATCTCTAAACTTAAGAGTTTTGTCCCTCCTTGCGTCCAAGCCGGAACAATCCTCGGGTGCTACAGTCCATTGATCTCCAAGATATGGTTTAGCTCTCTTTGAGCATCAAGACGGAAAATTCAAGTGAATTTCACCTTGACGCTTGGGGCTACACCGATGCTGAATTTTTATGAAGTTCTCTTTGGAGCACCAAGCCGAAATAATTCCTGACTTGATGCTCGGGGACAACACTATTCACATTTTCTCTAAAAGCTACTCCGAGAGCACCAAGATGAATTCCTTTTGAAACTCTCACTTGGCGCTCGGGGGCTACAATCGTTTGATATATACTGTCACGTGTCCTTTTGAGCATCAAGCCGCCTTCGACGAAGACGACTCAATGCTCGGGGGCTACATATGGTTATGTCAAGAAAACTTTCAAGACGATGAGAAATCCGGCTAGCGAAACCCGGAGGCTTGACATCGACTTTGCCTTCGCGGAAATTTCCTGGGTTACACGGATCGTCAGCCTAAACGCCCGTGACTTGAGATGCTCTAAGACCTTAAGTCGGCAAGCTCCTATGTCCGTGACTTTGCAGGCTCTAAGTCGGCAATTTCGCAGCCTTTACGATTGTGGCCCGGTAGCCGTGTTTTTTTCCGGCTTACATACCGTCCCATATGGATGATGATATTGAAGACGTTCCTGAAACTTGGAAGAACCCCTAACGATTCGTTAGAGAGTTCTCCGCCTTGGATTCGTTTGCAGAAGCATACAAGCAACTATCTGGCTAGCCTTAGCCGGATGTGAATATGATTTGGGAGCTCTCCAAGATTCTTCGCGAAGCACGCCTACAAATTGAAGATAATGTGATACTTACACTCAAAGCTAGAGAGAGGAACGTGAGGATCTTGAAGAACTCCGGGGGCTACTGTTGTGGATATATCAAATGGGTATACCTACGGCATAGTCTCATACCGACAAGCTCGGGTGGCCCACAGTTGGTGGTTAGGCCTATGGCCTAACCGGGCGACCCAGTTGTTGATAGACAAGACGGAGGTCCAACCAGGAGATGGAAGGCGACGTGCCACCGCCTAAGATGGAAGCCGACGTCTTGGAGTACAACACACAGAAGACTAGTTCGTATTAGTGTATGACTCTTTACCTTGTCCGACAAGGACCTTTCCCTGTAAACCCTAGGTCTTGGCGCCTTTATAAGCCGGCATGCGGGAGCTTTTAGGGCAAGACAACCTAGATTACTACGTACACATGCAACACCTCACACAACGAACCTATCTCTGTAACTCGACGTATTGCTATTATAGTGATTTATAGCAGGAGTAGAGTTCTGCCACCGTTGTGGGACTTGAACCTGGATAAGCTGTGTTATCTCGTACCCACCAACTCTCCGCCTTACCCCACATCTCTAAACACGCACTATGAGGACCTCTCTATGGCGTACTCGTCAGCAATACCACGACAGTCAGGCTTAGAGGGATGGCCAAGGAGATGACTAAACAAGGGTAGGGCAGCAAGGCGTCGACGCAGGGGGAGGGGAGGTGGAGGAAGAGGAATACAAGGCGCTTTTGAGGAAACGAGATCTCTAGCGACTGAACACAAAAAATAACGCAAAAAAGGCAGGAGCTCCACTCTGTATTATAGAAGAGGGGAAACAGTAGAAATGATCACCCAGGCGAGAAACCAGAAGATTTAAATGAGAAAAAGACTTCTCGGCTAAACAGGAGACAAAACGACTACCCCCAAAAGTGACGAGGTACACCAGCAACCACAATATAATACGACCCATATAATACAGCCTCTGAATCCTACACTTGGGAGAAGCATAGCTGTGAGGGCGTTGTGATTTGTAAAGACTATAACGCCCTGATCAACGGAAGATCTGATAAAAGACAGTACATCTGATAAACGACAGTATTGGTACTTGCCCGGTGAGTTTAGAACACCAGGAAAGAGCGTCTGCGCACAAAACTAAAGATCCTTTTACAATGCCAAACCCTGTGAACTTAACCTTCTACAAAATCCGCTTCTTCTTCATCAGAATCATCCTTCTGTATAGCTTGTTCAGCATATTCGTCCAGAGACACAACAGGGAAAAGGTCGCCTTCTCGATCTCGGTCTGCAACCTTTGGGACTGATGGCCCGCTCTCCTCGTCCTTGCTTTTGTTCATCTGCAAGCAAATATCAACCTAATGAATACTTGTGGAATCAACCCGGAGATAAACAAATGTTGTAAATATTTAACTCGGTAACTAAGAAAAGATATTGAACCAGAGTATCAGTTCAACAGGACCATTTACAATCTTATTATTCCACTTGCAAATTCTTAAGCATTGATATCCCAAAGAAGAATATCACATCTCACGTATGGTGGATTTTCATTCATGCTGACCATTTTATAGCATATTCCGTCAATGTCTCCTTCTCAAGATTCAGGATATTATACTACTCTTCAATGCAACTAGAACATTATATCTGGTAATGCCACATATGACAAATAACCTGGGCATAGATATAATCAAAGTTTCTACACAATGATATTAGATCATTATACCCTTTGGTTACTTAAGGAGGAAATGGTTGGTATAATAGACACTGTAAGATAATTATTTGAAGTGATTAGCTTAAGGTAAAAAATGTTTTGACCTAGGACCTGATAGCATTGTTGCCAAAAGGGTAAATCAGTTAAAGTTCACAGGCGAGACCAAATGGTGCACTTATTTTTTCATTTTCAACAGCAAATACAAATTTGGTTCATTCTAGCATTAGTAGTACTTCAGCGAATGGAACCATGCCTGCTTGGGCCCCACAAACAAAGATGTGAATTTAGAGCCATGTTGATGTATGATCAAGAATCAAGATGCTTACTATATCACGACATTACACAGAATGAATGTCAAGCAAAATTATGCAACTCCAGGAGAACGGGGGAAGAATTATGAAACTTAATAGCACACGTTTCTGCACCTCATAGAGGATTGCTCGAGGTTTAAACTGCAAATCTACCTACAGCAGGATTTAAAAAAACAGTGATTGTTGGCTATTAGCATGTTAAGTTTTTCTTTCTTATTGCAGACAAGCTCATGCCTCCAAGACTGTCTTCTAACAGATAATTACCAGCCAAATTGTTTGAATACACTGCTGGAACTTTGAGCTTCCACCAGTTCTTTATATTTCCATGTTTGGTAATAGTGAATTACTAAGTACAAAATTATTGATACGAGTTTAAACTTTAAGGGCCTATCGAGATGTAAATTCTAAAAACATAGGAATGAGAAAAACGTCCAACTACGATATCCAACAGAGAGAAGACATCATGTGTATTTTCATTTAGTTGCAACATCACTACTAAGACAAGTTACCTATTCCAAATCAAAAATGCCAATAATCGCACTTGATCAAAGTCACAATGCATCCCAAAATGATATAGAAGGGCAGATCAAGGTCACATTGGGAACACTTGCGATTATGCTCATATGATGAGTGAATAATATAACTGTGAGCAAACCGGGCTATTCTGATTACTGTGCAATAGGGTTTGTGCTAAACTTAAGTGCACGGAATCTAGTCAAGTTCATAATTCATGTATTTATAAGCCTGTCTTGAAAGCCATCTTCCCACATGACTACCGAAGTAATGATACAATGTCACAATATGAAATAGGAGATGCCATTTAGTACAAAATATTTAGAATTAGTTTAACATGCACAATAAATAGATGGAATTCTCCTTTTCAAGCGAAGAGACTAGTTATGTTAAAACACGATCACTGAAGCTAAAGATCAGATAAATTGTGATAGGACTCTCCTAGATTTGCTAGGAAATAGAAAAATTACAATGGGTTTTCCTGCTGCGCTAGGCTCAAACTTGACGGACGGAGCCTTCTATTTTTTTGTCACAGAGGTAAATTAAGTACTGTTTTGTCCCCTCTTCAACTTTTCTTATAGTCCAAATTTCAAGAAGAGTATAAAGGGTTAAAATGTACTTTTCCTTTCTCTATTCAGGTCATACGGGTCCCTTATGTCATTTTAGCACCAAAGAAAAGCATACACAGCAGTGCATGTGCATAGAAGTTAAATTTATTCAGCAAGAAAAATGTACAGAAGGTACTCACAAGGCGAAGTAGTGTGCGTCGTTCCCTCTCCCTAGCATATCTCATGGCCTACAAAATAATTCACTGGTCAGCACAAAATTTCTCACGGTGGACAACAATCCCCTTCTAATATAGAACAATCAAACCTCCTCTAGTTCTTTGCGCTCACTGTCCACTTCCTCGGCATCCCTATAGGACAACACCGAATCATAACATAAGTAAAATAAAAAAACAGCCGGTACTGGTATACCAAAAAATGAAATAGCAAGGATCACCTTCCGACAAGCTGCTTAACAGAAGTGCAGCACTTGGCACATATCCCAAGCTCCTTGGAGCAACCTGCATTGAGCAGAGACAACACAGATCAGTGACAATCAAATGGTACAACAGTAACTGAAGGCACCACGGAGCAGCCGAAATTCACCTGTGCATACGTTGTGGTACGCCTGCCGGACGTTCCGCTTACTGCACTTCTGACTGCAAAATTAAAGAAAACCATCAACATCCTTCACCATCTCCTCTTTCATCTTTCCCCCAAATGCGCTAAACACAGAGCGGGCAAGAAAGCTACCATTTTGCGGGCTCAACAATTGGCTTGTACTTGCCGTATCTGCAAAGAAGAGACGAACAGATCGGACCGAGGAACATTAGTACACTCTAATGAACTGATGAACCAATGAACCGAGGGGAGAACTCCATACTTGCGCTTCCAGTCGATTTGGTCCCGGCAGCGCTGGCAGACGCCGGTGATCTCCGACAAAGGCCGGAACCTGCCTCCGGGCTCCTGCACGAGCAGAGCGGCGATGGTTCCAGCGGTTAGGTCTGACAAGAACCGAAGAAATACGAGCAGAGGAGATGAGTCACGGGCTTACGGTCTCGTTGATCTTCCGGCCGAGGTTGGGCTTCCATGCGTAGCTGTTCTGGTGCTTCGGAGGACCCTGCCGCTTCGACATCTCTCCTCTGTCTCTCCGCTTCGCGCCGCCGCCGGGGGGTTCTCTCCGCGGTTAACCTTAAAACCTCGGTGCGGCGGCTGCACACGGCGTGTCTGTTGTGGATGGCCGATGGCGTGCCGGTCACCCGTCCGATTAGGGCCTGTATAATCGTGTTGGATGCTGCAACTGAAATACACACACATGGGCCCAGTAAGCCCAGTACGAACTTATGGACAGGCCCGTGGTTGAAAAACAAATCAAGAAAAAAAATATCGTGTCAAGTCTGATGCGAGCGATCCATCGATCTGCCTATCGATCCCCACTCCCGACTGCCGAGACGGCAGCTGGAATTGATCGACAAAATACACCACTGGGCCGCGCCACAAACACCGGCGGCGGCTACCGAGGTGTGAGAATCGGCGGCGGAGGCGGCCAAGTAGAAAAATGGCGTTGGGGAGGAGACTGACGCAATTCCAGACTCTCCTCGCGCAGCAAGCCCTCCGCAGCGCCATCCCAAAACCCAGACCCCTACCCACCCCCCACAGCCGCTTCCTCCACTGCTCCTCCCCGAAAGCAGCCGCCCCCCGCTCCCCGTTGTCCCACTTCCCGTGGCGCAGCTCAGGCAGCGCAGGGACGCTCCTGCCGGTGAGCGCAGCGGCCGTTGCGGCGGCGGCCCGAACCGCTGCCAAGCGGTGGCTTACCGCGGGCGCCGCCGGGTCGCTCGATCTCTTCTCGTTGCAGCGGAGGAGGTCCCCGGGCTGGCTCTCTTCGTCCTCCGCATTCCTCCGCGGCGCACCTTGGTGAGGTTTTTGGCTGGTTGGTACGCCTTCATTACATGGTGATTTTTTTTTTCTTGTCCTGTTTGCTCATTTTGGTGTTCGTTCTCCTGAAGGGCGCGCTGGCTACCATCACCTGACGGTGTGGTGTTCACGCTGATTGGGGCAAATGTGGCCGTTTACATGCTCTGGCAACTGGCCGATCCGAGTTTCATGGAGAAGCATTTCATGGTTAGTGACCAATCAAAGGGCCTTGGCTGTGATCTCACAAGTGGTTGACGAGGTCTGATTTGATGATTTTTGTGGTGAGCAGGTTTCTCTGGAAAATTTCAAGAGTGGGCGGTTGCACACGTTGCTCACGAGTGCCTTCAGCCATACAGACACAGGTTATCTCTTCAGCAATATGCTTGGTCTCTACTTCTTCGGTTCAAGCGTAAGCAGCTCACTCCAATGTCTTTTTTGCACTGTACAAAACGCTTTATACGTGTTTAGAGTATAATGGAAACAAAATCCTAGTTTCCCCTGTGTGTACCACCCTGTGGTAAACCATGCTCGCCCATACTTCCTGAAAATCCAATGTAAAAGGCGTGTAACACGCCATTAACTCACCCTGTGGTTTTCCAGTTGTATTACGGTTATATGCATTGTTTCACTTACAGTTTGGTTCCTGATCGAGGTAGTACGTTATGAAGATTCATATTCTGCAGCATATCCCAATGGCTAGTGCTGAATCGTACATGTATGTGGTCTATCTGCCATAAGATTGCAGAGATTAGTTTAATGAAAATCCATATGTAAATAAATGTTTGATCAAGTGATGGGATATGCTTTTCTTTCTTTTTGGTGGACACATAGGCATGTACATATTGGAATATGCGCAATCAATGGGGAAACTATTGTTATTATACAACAGATAATATATGTACATTGGTTATACTCACATAGAAGAAAGGAATTATATTTTATCAACATATATGGAGGTATTGCAGAATACTTAGAAATACAATCTAAAAATGCATGGGTGGCTTTGCATTGGTTATACCCACATAGCAGAAAGGAGTCATATTTACCAATAAGTTCATTATTAGAAATACAGGTAAAATGTCGCAATAAATCTATGAAACACTAGTACACTACTATGAAAACATTGCACTGGTTATCCCTATGGCAGAAATGAAGGCGATTTGCATATAATCAGGCTTCTCGTGTGTGATTTGCATATAATCAGCCCATCGTAAGAATCATTTCACTAAGAATGTATAGGTTTGTCGTACCATTGTTTGGAATTGGATCACACATAACTGTTTTGATGGGTGTGTCTTAGTTAGAGATATGTGTTAAATACTTATATATCAAGGATATACTTTATTAGAACATACGCACATGTATTCCATCGACATTACATTAGTGGTTTCTCTTTTTATTGGTGAGTGCACATTTATTAACCAAACTAATTGAAATCCACACACAATGTTCTATCAGTTACACTCACCAAGTCATATATAGGACAAATAGAGGGCTTGTTGCTTTCTCCCTTTAAATAATGTAGGATCTTCTATATAAAATCTCTAATCTCTGCATCTAACAACATAGCATGCACATGTACTTTTTTTCCCACAACAGATAGGTATCTCGAATAACATAATTTTAGGTATATCTGTAATATTTAGCTTCAGTATACGAGTCTGAATAGCTAAGTTTGTAACTTTAGTTCAAAATTTATGAGTTTAAAGTTGCAAAAAGTTGATTTTACCTTTACTTGTATGGAAATGTATACCACAAGATGTTTTCTATGGCTTATAATTTCTACAATTGTATGCATGCTTCAAACTATAATACTCCTCTATATATACTGTGGTAACAAAATATTTTTAGGATAAATATTATACGAATATAAAACTTAAACAATTTTTTTAATCATAACTATGCATATAAAGCTCTCCATATACGCGAGCATATCCTGGTCTGGAAAAAAATCTGTCATCATCCTTGTGTGATGTCACAAACTTGCCCTTGGACTCTCGGCTTGCTGGTAGCATGACACAAGTTAAATTTCACGTTGACTTGTACGCAACAGTTGCATTCTAGACATTTTGGCTTCTTTCTATGCTTGAGTTTAGACTATGCTTTGTAAAGAGCCGTAGTCTTCGGGAAGACCTGCATGGTCTGGGGGGTTGATCCTTGGGCGCCAACTCACAGCTGCTACACTTGCCCTCGTCTATGGAAGCCATACATATGTGGTCCAATCAAGCAGCCCACAACACAATGGAAATATCATATCATCGTCTATACATTTCCTTCAGCTGAACTTTCCTTGCACGATACATGTTCCTTGATGGATTGTCTGTTTATGGTTCGCTTGGATGGCTGTCTGACTAGATTAGAAGCATGTATTGTGATAATGATAATAAAGATATAGTAAATCAATGATAAGATGTTTGTCTTTTATAGGATGCATGGAGGCTAGAATGGGGCCTCCAATTAGTAAATATAAGATATCCTCTATATTTTGATAAGGTGTCAAGTGGGATCCCATCAAAATCCCACTTCTAGTTCATTTGTCAAATTCTAGTTCAAAATTTTGCTCAAAATTTGCACTAGATTTTGGCAAATGAACTTTGGTGGGATCCCACTTGACACACTATATTTCGAGCTAGTGTGCAGAGTCACCCACTAATTTCTGAGGCGTTGGATTCCCATGATCGTGTAGAATTGAGTGATAGCATTATGTTTGACAGTGGCGAATTTGATCTACCATATTTTATTTCCCCTCTTCTCCAGTTATCTATCAATTTTGAAGCTACCTATCATTGAAATTAGCTGTCATGGCGAATTGGTAGACACGTTGGTCCTACGAAGCAGTGCTCAAGCATCACAGTTGACTCCGAGTGATTTCATTCTCGAAAAATATCAGAAGAATAGATCCTGTTGAATTTTACCTTTTTGCAATGGGTACCATTATCATTTTCTCCTGAGAAAAACACTTATTTTAGCCTCTATATGAAGTAATGCTTATTTTTGGAAGTGAACTAAGCATTATATAACACATGTGTATAACTGGAATACCAAATTTGGGAGCGTATACTTCATTAGACTAACTCTCTGAGACTTCACACTAGATTGTGAGCTGTTATGTGATGACTAATGAAGAGTGATGATCAGGATGTAGGTGGTCTGGTTTGATCCATTCACCTGTTGAACCGTCCTGTTATATAAAGGGCATACCCAGTGCCGAAAGCTCCCACACATGATGGGGTCTGGGGAAGGAATTTCTAGGCAGCCTTTCCCTTGCTTTTATGCAAGGAGGTTGATTTGAACGGAAATGGTTTGGCCCAGATTAATGTAGGATGCGATAGGTTAATAATACCTTCATTCCTGCAGGCTGACCCATTTGTCCGATACTTGTCTGACTAGCACAGGCACCACAAGCATCAGGGACTAGTACCACCACCACCAGGGACTTGAATTGTCACCTCTATCAACTGCTCCAGATCGAACGGCTCCACTTACATTCTATGTAATGATAGTTTACCACCAATCTTTTGGTTCATAATGAACATCCGACATGCGTGAACCGACAAAGTTGTGTGCAGATCCTACATGAACTGCCATATGTCTGCCCCCACCCTTCCACCCACGAGTTATCTTAACAACATGCTAGTTATGCTACAATTGTTATTTTGAGTGTCTGTACTCCCTCCATTTCAGTGAATAAGGCGTGCACGTATTCAAAATTGTCTTTGCCCAATAATTAGTCCATGTAATAAGGATTATTTGTTTTAAATTTAGTATCATTGTAAATTATTTTTCAACATGAATCTAGCAATATCAATTCTATTATATAATCAAGATGTTGCTAAATTCATTCGGTCAAAGTTCGTCTGGAATGCGCGTGCGCCTTATTCATTGGAACGGAGGTAATAGAATTCAACCCGAGAGTTGTGCATTAATCAGGGCTGAATGCAGAAATGTTGTGGGATGCTGGTATTGCAGATCCAGTAATTTTTGCTGTGACCATTTTATTACCTTCCATTGCATATTTTGATTGCTTTCATTTTTCTGCATCAGATTTCCAGCATGTTTGGTCCTTCTTTTCTGTTGAATTTGTACGTAGCTGGAGCGCTTGTTGGATCCACATTCTTCTTGATAGAAAAGGCTTTTAGAGCTCCACGGAAACAGGTAACATGCCGTGGCCATGTTTATGCAGGATGGAACAGTTCAAGAACCATTCATCGAATTGAAATTATTGTTTGAAGTTCCATGATATTATTCCTAATTTAGTAAGCAATGCTCCTTTTGCAGGTTTATTTAGGGTGGGAGAGTTCAAGACAGTCCGGGCTTGTACGTGATTTCGTGTTCAAACAGTTCACCTTTTATTGTATTGATAATGAAACAAGCAATAGTATCTCTATGTAACCAGTGAATGTTGCCAACCAACGAACTATTCATCATTTTACACCTACAAATAATTAAGTAGAAGGCAAATGTGGCAATAAGAGGTGATATGGTGATTTATGACAACATAATATAAAACCACCAAATAAACCTAATCACCTAAAGGTGATATTTTACGGAAGTTCCTAGTCAGTTATACCCTAAACATGACCTTTTTTATTCATGTCACTCAGGGTGCAAGTGGTGCAGTTAATGCCATTATGCTTCTTCAGATTTTTCTCAATCCAAAGGGACTAATCTATCTTTACTTCGTCCTTCCTGTTCCAGCTGCCTTAGTGGTGAGAACCTTTTCATTTTCTTCGTAATATTTCCGTGAAGGATGTGGGTGATAGGAAATGGGAACATAATTTCTTTGACTTTATTCATTTCAGGGGGCTGCTTGGATTGGTCTTGATTTGTTGAGGGTCAACAAGGTACAAAACTTTAATTAACTTTCCTTTTGTTATTCTTTACACAATAAGTTAATTTTATCTGTGCTTCTATGTTGTTCATGCTCATCGGCCATGCGTTTTCGACAGGGGTGTGTGGGCACTGCTACTTTCATCTATTCATTAATTTGGAAGTTTGTGAAATTTAATTTCCGTGTGCTTGCGTTTTCCTAGCCGCACAATTACTGGTCTTAAATCAACCTGTCGATGAAACATATATGAGTCAGTATTCGCATCTTGGGTGATTGGATTAGCACTAAATGTCCAGCTGAATAATTTGCATTGCTGATTATAAACCATGTGATACCTATATCTTTTGGCTATAGTCTTTCCTTGCTTGTCTTCTACTCCCTCTGTCGCATAATATAAGATGCTATTACAACCATTATATGAGTGTACAGGTTGTAATAACATCTTATATTATGAGACCAAGGGAGTATGTTTGTATATTTTTGTCCGATAATATGCATTTTATTCTGTATAATGGAAACACATGTACTTCAAGGTAATGTCTGGTCTGGCATTGTGATGTATTCACTATTCATTGTGGCAGTCAAGCTATGTCACATATATCTTCCCATAAGTATCTCACACAATCAGAAATCTTCGTTAGTTGGAAGTTCACGAATTAAATTTCTGTCTGCTTGTATTTTCCTAGACGCACAATTCCTGGTCTTGAATCAAACTGGTGTTGAGTCGTCTAGGGTGTGATTGAAATAGTACTACTCCCTCCGTCCCAAAATAAGTGACGTAGGTTTGTCTAAATTCGGATGTATCTAGACACGTTTTAGTATATAGGTACATACGAATCTAGACAAACCCACGTCACTTATTTTGGGACGGAGGGAGTACATATCCAGATGAATAATTTGCATTACTGATTATAAACCATGTGATATCTATATCTATTTGCTGTAGTCTTTCCAGGCTTGTCTTCTATGTTGTATCTTTTTGGCTGATAAAATGCATTTTATTCTGTATTTTTTTGCGGATATTTTATTTTGTATTGAAACACATGTACTTCAAAGTAATGCCTGATCTGGCATTGTGATGTATTCAGTGTGGCAGTCAAGCTATGTCGCATATATCTTCCCATAAATACCTTGCATTAGAAATATTCAGTTTCTTACCGTTTCTCCAAATATTGTTGTTGATCTTCTATTCAAAATATTATTGCATACCTGGTCTTAAGGCTAACCGGTGTTTGTTCAAATTTTCAGGGGCAGGGTCAGACAACAGCTTCTACTCATTTAGGAGGTGCCGTAGTGGCTGCCCTTGGGTGGGCTCGAATTAGGAAGGGTTGGATCTGAGGAGCAATTCGGACCGGCCTCCCCCCAGCAGCTGGTGGCCTATCCGGCTGAGATTGGTCGACAAAGTTACGTCTTGGTAGAGAGATAACTCTGCCACTTGTCATCCAAGTTTCTGATCTCCAAGTCATCAAACAAATTCTAGATAGCATCATGGGCGATATTGCGAACTTGTTGGCTGAAATTTACATACTTATTCTTTCTGGGGTCATCCTTAAACATGGCACAACTAGATTAGCAATATCAGTTGCTATAGTGCCACTACTTCAGTAGGCCAAATTTGAGTGCAAATGAGACTAGGCAACCTGTGCCATCCGGAAGTAGGAAAAGTCAGGACGTCGAGGGAATGAAGATGTGATGGCTAATATTCATGGATATCTGAGATCATCCTTGGTTCCTGTCATCGCCACTTGATTGGTCCAATATGACGATCCAAGTCGGTGACACGCTTTGTGTTTTGCAAATACTCCCTCTGTTTCAAAATATAAGATATTTTAACTTTGTGAAAGGAGTGTATCTATATTCCTTTTAGTGTTTAGGTTCGTGTAGGTTTAGGATGAACCTATCAATAGAATGTGTCTAGATATACTGTTTTTACAAAGCTAAAACATCTTATATTTATGGAGGGAGTACATCAGTGTGCTGTGGGCGTGAGCCCAGACATAGCTGTTTCACACTGTATCTTGGGTGTTCAACCATAAGGAACGCCATACGCCCCCTTGCCTAGGGGCGGAACCATGAGCCTATTCCAGAAACCGACTCATTTAGCAAGCTAGTCATGCACCATGGAGCAATCGATTAGCTTTTAAAGCAAATAACAAAGACCGAAAAGAAAAATGCAGCAAGGGGCACAGATTTAACGTAGAAAACCTTCTCCAATAAAGAGAGAAAAAAACTACGGCGCTAGCTAGCGAAATTTCATTATAACGAGGAGTGTTTACACAACGCCGGGATTTTCTCAGATGCAACTTATCCCAGTCGGCAGCTTATAAGAGGTTTATATAGCGAAACTTCGTCAGAAATTAGCCTCCTTAATAGAATTTGGATTATACTTCAACAAACTCCACCTTGAGACAAATTCCTTTTTGTAGCATCAATAGCAATCATCTCTCTGAACAAATAAAGAAAACACTTTCGGCGCCAACAACCATTTGGGCTAAACAGTTATACCAACTAAGCTTGAGCATAGCTCAAACTTAGTGACAGGAACAGGCTTTGTCGTCATATCAGTAGGATTATCATGAGTGCTTATCTTGCATACATTTAGTGTACCTTGTGCAACAACGTCACGAATATAATGGTACTTGATATTAATGTGTTTTGTTCTCTCATGGAATATCTGATCCTTAGTAAGGTAAATAGCACTTTGACTGTCAGAACAGGTTAATGCAAAAATCATCCTGACAAAGCTCAGTATACAAACTTTTTAACCAAAAAGACT
The DNA here is from genome assembly GCA_023614405.1 of Avena insularis. Lineage (NCBI taxonomy): Eukaryota > Viridiplantae > Streptophyta > Magnoliopsida > Poales > Poaceae > Avena > Avena insularis. The sequence continues at coordinate 78,872,782 of CM042688.1, forward strand.
CTTTGCAAGCTTCAATAATAGCCATATATTCTGTTTTGATTGTAGATAGAGCAACAACTAGCTGCAGTGTTGTCTTCCAACTCACGGCACATCCATCTACCGTGAACACATAACCTGTGAGGGATCTCCTCTTATCCAAATCGGCAGCAAAATCTGAATCCATATAGCCTACGAGTCCCTCACCAGTCTTGCCAAACTTCAAGCAAGCATTACATGTGTCACAAAGGTACCTAAAAATTCACTGAACAACTTTCCAATGTTCTTAACAGGATTAGCCATGTAACGACTCACCAAACTCATAGCATATGATAAATCAGGGCGAGAATAAACCATGGCATACATCAAGGAACCAACAGCACTAGAACAAGGAATTCGTGACATGTACTCAATATCTTCATCAGAACTAGGACATTTCAATGCTGACAATTTAAAGTGAGGAGCAATAGGAGTACTAACAAACTTTGCATCATGGATATTAAAACGTTGAAGAACTTTCTCAACATAACTTTGCTGACTAAGAAATAGCAAACTAGATTTTCTGTCACGTTTAATTTCCATACCTAGGATTTTCTTAGCAGCACCAGATCTTTCATCTCAAATTCACTACTTAGGTGTGCTTTCAAAGTAGTGATTTCTTTCATGATTTTGGCAGAAATTAACATATCATCAACATATAACAACAAGTATATAGGTGATCCATTGACAAATTTTATATAAACATAGCTATCAAACTGAGACCTCTTAAAACCTTGTGAGATCATAAATAAATCAAACCTTTTGTAGTACTATCTTGGAGATTGCTTCAAACCATAAAGCGATCTCTTCAGTTTGCACACAAAATCCTCTTTTTTAGGAACTATGAACCCTTCAGGTTGGTTCATGTAAATCTCTTCCTCCAGTTCACCATGCATAAAAGAAGTCTTTACATCTAGCGGCTCAAGCTCAAGATCATGCATAGCAACAATACCAAAGAAAGCATGAATAGAACTATGCTTCACAATCAGAGAGAAAATATCATTATAGTTAATACCTGGAATCTGGCTGAAACCTTTTGCTACTAACCTTGCCTTAAACCTTTGAGGCTCATTAGGAGAAAAACTTTCCTTCTTATTGTATATCCACTTACATCGGACTACCTTCTTTTGTTTAGGCAAGCGCACAACTTCCCATGTGCCATTCTTTTCAAGCGATTGCATCTCTTCTTGCATAGCAGAAACCCACTTCTCGCGATCAACGGATGCAACAACTTCATTGTATGTAGCAGGTTCAGAATTATGCTCCACCTATTCAGCACAACTCAAAGAATAATGAGCAAGATTACATTCTTCAATTAAACGACGAGGTGGAACTATGTTACGCCTCGGTCTATCAGCTGCAATAGACTCCTATGGTTGCTGCAAAACAGTAGGTGAGTGTTGAACAACGTGATCATCAACATTTTCCTCATGAGTATCATTAGCCACAACATTATTATCAATAGTTTTCTGCAGGTGCTCCACCTGCACACTAACTCCCTCCTCTCCAATAGCAACAGGAGAGGGATCTGATGGCAAGCTGTCATGATATATAACGGATTCATTGAAAACAATGTTCCTACTCAACACAATCTTTTTAGTTTCAGGATTCCATAGTTTATATGCTTTAACTCCTGAACCATAACCAAGGAATATCCACTTAACCGCTCTAGGATCTAATTTTCCATTATCAACGTGAGCATATGCAGTGCAACCAAAAACTCTCAACTGTGAATAATCAGCAGGCGAACCTGGCCATACCTCAATGAGAGTTTTCTTCTCAAGTGAAATAGAAGGTGATATGTTGATGAGGTAGCATGCTGTGTTGGCTACTTCAGCCCAGAAACGTCTATGCATACCTGCATTGGACAACATCCGCATCGGCCCAAGCCTCCGGCGACGGGCCTCACTCTGCTTTGTCAGAAGTTAGCCTCCTTGATGAAAGAACATTTCATGTTTTCCTATGTTTTGTGTGTTAGATAACAATACTGTGGAGATTATTCATGTGCGCTAAGTGTGCAGGAAGCTTTGAGGGAGGCCGGATTATCCGCCCCACCAAGGGCCGGATAATCCTGCCTACCTCATTGCTCAAAGGGAGCCAAGGCGCGTCGCTCGGTATCCGGTCGGATTTTCTCCCGGAAAATCCGAACTAGGGAAGTCCTCCCCCAGGCCGGATAATCCGGCGGTCGCATGGGCCGGATAATCCGGCCCCTAGTTTTTGAGTAAAGGGAGCCAAGGTGCGTTGCTCGGTATCCGATCGGATTTTCTCCCGAAAAATCCGAACTGGGGCGGTTTTTCCTCCCCAGGCTAGATAATTCGGCCTTCACATAGGACCAGATAATCCGGCCCCCAGAAGTTGATGAAGGGCAAGCTCGGCGTGACGCTCTGATAGGGGGGCGGATTATCTGCCGGATATTCCGAGTCTGGGGCAGAGTTTTCCCCAGGCCGGATAATCCGGCCCTCACTTGGCCAGATAATCCGGCCCCCAAAGTGTCCAACGACTGGTTTCGGAAGGGGGTATAAATACCCCTTCTTCCCCAACGTTCAGAACTCTTGATTCATTCGAAATTGTTCAGACATTGTGCAAGAGCTCTCATTCTCGATCTCCCACTTCAACCACCCGAAGGCTTTGATCTTTGGGGGAATTGAAGGAGGAGAGGATCATCATCATCATCACGAATCAAGCGCATCAACTCCTCTCCATTCACTTGGAGAAATCCCTGATCTAGTATTCTTTTCAATACCTAGATCTTGTTTGTTGTATTTGATAACTTTGTTCTTGTGGCAACTTGTTGTCATTTCGGGAGCCTCCAAGTGGATTGTGGAGTTGTTGCCCCGCTAGTTGTGTAAAGGCGCCGGTACCCGCCTTGAAGGGTCCCTATAGTGGAAAGGTGGATCAGGCTTTTGGTGGCGGGATCCATCGGAGAACAGGGTGAGGCCTATTGTGGCATGGTGGTCTTAGTACCGCCCACCCCTCCACCGCAGACGTACTTCCCTTAACAAGGAAGGAACTGCGGTCAAACAAATCCTGTGTCTCCGCGTGCTTCACTACGGTTTACCCGTTCCTCTTCCACTCGCTCTTTACTCGTTAGTAGATAGGTTTGCATATAGGGAAATTCCACCTAATAGTATATCTAGTGAATTTACCCTTTGTGCTAAGCCTAAAATTGAAAAAGTATTAAAATTTGGAGTAGCACCTATTCACCCCCCCCTCTAGGTGCCCATACGATCCATTTCAATTGGTATCAGAGCCCCGACTCTTAATTCGGGCTTAACCGCCTAAGAGTAGTATGGGTACCAAGGATGATGGGAATGAGGCTGTGGATAAGGTCACAATGGATGATCTCAAGACGTTGGAAACAACCTTGTTGAAATCGTTTGAGGCCAAGATGGAGGAGATGAATCAAATGATTGCTCGCCTCACATCATCCATAGCCCCATCTCCATCCTCCTCTGAGGTTGCCACACCATCATCTAAGGAAAAGGGTAACACTGGATCCAAGGATGATGATGCGGAAGGTTAAAAACTTAATGGTTCCACCTCCAAGAAGGGAAGTGGTAAGGAGGAATATAGTGAGGTTCACCACGTATATTCCCCCGACCCACCTATCCCTCATCCTCATATAAACAATAGGGGTGATCCACCCAAGCTCACTGCATCCTCTTTCAATCAATGGCAATTCTTAATGAAATCTCATGTTTGTAGCTCCTCTATTGAACTTTGGAGGATTATTGAAGAGGGTCTTCATATTGGAGATCAAACCAACCTGACAAGAAGAGAAGTTGTGGACAGCCAATTGAATGCCACTGCTCTCCACATGATACAGCTTGGTGTGGGTCCCAAGGACATGCCACACATTGAGCATCTCAACACAGCTAAAGAAGCTTAGGATGCTCTTACGAATCTCTTTGTTGGGAATGAAAGCATGAGAAGGAACAGGTATGATGCCCTTAGTAATGAAGCTGAGGGATTCTACATGTTGGATGGTGAAAACCATGAAGACATGTATAGAAGACTCAAGGGCATCGCAACAACATTTAGAAAGCATGGGGCCACTCACATTGATGATGCATGGATAAAAAGAAAATATGTGAGTGCCTTAATGCCTTTCGAGCCAACGGACTTGAAGAGCCTGCAAGGTAGACATAACTACCATCAAATGACATCCAATGAGGTCATGCAAGAGATGGCGTCATTCAAAGTGGCAGCAAAGAATGCTGAAGATGCTCGTGCTCGAGCCATTGGAATGCAAAAGGGTGTCAATGTTGCTCTCAAAGCCAATGTTGTTGAGCAAGAGGAGGATGAAACAGCATTTGAGGGGGCCTCCATGGACTGCCCCGATGAAGTCAAACGTGCTCATGGTGAGTACATGGCGTTTTATGCAAGGAACTTTTGGAAGGACCCTGCCAAAGCCAAGTCGGAACTCGAGCGCAAGAACGGGTCAAATGGAAGAAGAGAAAGTGGCCCAAAACTGAGAACTTGCTACAACTGTGGAGATAGAATGCACTTTGTAGCCGAGTGTCCGTATCAAAATAGAGAAGACAATGGTGGCAGGCTCATTCTTAAAGAGAAATCCAAAGCACCTAAGAAGAAGCCATTTATTAAGAAGAATGTCCCCTTCAAGAAGCAACCCAAGATCGTCTTAGTAGCACAAGAAGAATACTCCTCTGCAAGTGAAGATGAAGAGGATGCTGATAGTTCTCGCGAGGTGGCTGCTATAGCCACCACATCGACTCCTTCATCTCTCTTCGACTCGCCAAACGAGAAAGTCATCAACAACAATGCTACTTGCCTAATGGCAAGAGGGTCCGAGGTATCAACTTCTAGCTCTTCATTTCCTAAGACTAACATAATTTTGGATATGAATGATCATGACAATCTTAAAATGAAATAAGAAGTTATTGCTTTGGATACCTTTTTCACTAACCTGCAAGGTGAGCACAAACTCCATTTTGATGCTCTTATGAGTCAACTTGCTCAAGCCGAAGATCTTCTTGAAGAAAAGGGCAGAATTGAAAGAGAAGATGCCTTGGAGATAGCTTCTTTGAAGAATGCCTTGGAAGAGGAAGAGGAAGCTCGAGTATTTTTGGAAGAGAGACTCGAATCCATTGAGGAGTCACAAGAAGAAGCTGTGGCTCAGCTCATCAAAGAACGTGACCATGCTCTTGCCAAGGTAAAGAAACTAAAGAAAGAAAAGATTGACTTTGGGGCTGTTCATGCTAGACTTTTGGAGAAGTTTGATAATCTTGAAAGTGCTCACAAGGCATTGAAGAGTGATCATTCTACTTTAAATGAGTCTCATGACCAGCTCCAAACTCAATTGAAACAGTATGATGTGCCAAGTACCTCCACTTCATCCTATGGAAAAGAAGACCTTGCAAGAGGTTCTCAACACAAAGGTAAATAAGTTATTGATGAGATAATGAGCAAGCAAAGGACAAACAATAGTAAAGAAGGTCTTGGTTACGTTCCCAAGACAAAGAGCAAGAAAAACAACAAGAAGAAGAAGAGCAAGACTGCTCAACCAAAGACGAGCAACATTACCAATGACAAGACTAATTATGATGGTTTTGCAGGGGTCAACAATCCTAACTTTGAATTATATTGCGATTATTATGGTGATGTTTATGCTAGTTATGTAGGCCCTTATGATTGTTACATTCCTTGGTCTATTTGGGTTCCCAAGACCCTTGTCACTAACATGAGAGGACCCATTGAAAAATGGGTACCTAAAACCAAGAGAAGTTTTTTTCTGGGCTATGCTTTCGGTGGTTCTAAATGGGCACTCGATAGCGGTTGCACGAGTCATATGACCGGAAGCAAGGAGATCATCACGGAGATGCGGCCAAACCATGATCACATAACCATCTCCTATGGTGACAAGTCAAAATCTGAGGTATTGGGTCTCGGCAAAGTTGTGGTGGCTCACGATATCTCTCTCGTGGACGTCATGCTTGTTGAGACCCTCGGGTACAACTTACTTTCAGTTCGCGCCCTTAGTAAGATAGGCTTTGCAGTTTATATTGATGTTGATTTGGTGGTACTCTTGTGGAGCAAGTCTCTAAAAGTCGCTTTCGTGGGATATGTCGAAAATGACCTGTACGTGGTGGACTTTTCGGGGAAAACCACTACAGGCCTGATGTGTCTTTTTGGAAAGGCTGACGCGGGTTGGCTATGGCATCGCCGACTAGCCCACGTCAATATGAGAACTTTGCAAAGTCTCCACAAGGGTGGCCACATCCTTGGACTAAAAGAAAATGTCTCCTTTGCCAAAGATCGTGTTTGCAGGGCGTGTGTTGAAGGGAAAATGCATGACTCTCCTCATCGAAGGAAAACTATTATCTCGTCAAAAAGGATCTTATAGCTCCTTCATGTGGACCTCTTCGGACCTCCATCTCATGTAAGCCTCGGTGGGAAGAAGTATTGTCTAGTGATTGTTGATGATTACTCAAGATACACTTGGGTTTATTTCTTCAAGTTGAAGAGTGAAACTCAACAAACTGTCATCGACTTCGCCAACGAGGTTCAACGTCAACACAACGTCCCCATTCTGGCTATAAGAAGTGATAACGGCTCTGAGTTCAAGAACTACACCTTAAATGAGTTCCTAAGTGAAGAGGGGATAAGACATCAATATTCCGCTGCGTACACCCCTCAACAAAATGGTGTAGCCGAGAGGAAGAATCGGATTCTAATGGATATGGCAAGGTCAATGCTAGCCGAATTCAAATCTCCATATAACTTCTGGGCTGAAGCAATCTCTACCGCTTGTCACTCATCCAACCGGTTATACCTCCGTAAGATCTTGGACAAGACTCCGTATGAAGTACTTACCGGTAACAAGCCAAACATCTCATACTTTCGGGTATTCGGGTGTAAGTGTTTATTTCTCATCAAGGGAGTTCGTTTATCTAAGGCTCTAGAAGGTATTTTTTGTTGGTTATGGTGCCGAATCCCACACTTATAGAGTCTACAATAAGCTCTCCGGAACTATTGTAGAATCTTGTAGTGTGGTGTTCAAGGAAAATGAAGGTTCCCGTGCGGAGCAAGTTGGTGTTCGTGATGCAGATGTTGAAATACTCCAAGATGCCATAAGAAGAATGGGCGTGGGATTTTTCCGCCCCATTGAGGAACCCCTTGTGGTAGATCGGGAAGGACAATGCTCTACTCATGAAGAGCCCTCATCTACACATACCCAACATGTTCCCACCATGGGAGAAACTCCTGCACCATCTCCATCAACTGCTGAAGGTCAAGTTGTTCCAGAAAGCTCCAGGTCAGATTATCTGGTGGACACCGGATTATCCGGCCACCCCGCCCCTGCTGACCATATTGCTCCTGGTGGTGAAGATATTGATGCAAGCTCCAGGCCGGATTTTCCGGCTAGCTCCGGATTATCCGGGCTCTCTCCAGTTCAAGCTAGCCCCAGGCATCCTGATGAAGCTGCTCCATGTACTCCCAGGCCGGATTATTCGGCCCCTCCATCGACCAGATTATCCGGCCCTGACTCACCTGTTTATCAGCCTCCTGTTACGTCTACTGACTCACCTCAAGGGCACGCTCCATCACCTCCTACTGCTGTTATCCCAGTTCCTAGTCAAGGTCGAGCAAATGATCCCAATGAAGATTCAAGTGATGAAACTACTCCACCAAGAGACAATAAACTTATTGAACTTCGTCGCAAGGCTCGGGCTGATCGGAACCTTGAGTTAAGGGGTCACACCCTCGACAAGGTTGTTGGTGATCTTCGACGAAGGGTTTCTACAAGAAGGGAATTGGCCACTTTTGGTGAGCATCAAGCTCATATCTCAATGGTGGAACCTAAGAAGGTCTTTGAATCTCTTGAAATCTAGACTAGGTTGTTGCTATGCATGAAGAATTGAATAATTTCGAGCGCAACAAAGTCTGGAAACTCGTGGAGAAACCCAAAGATTGCCGCAATGTTATCGGCACCAAGTGGATATTTAAAAACAAGCAAGATGAGAATGGCATTGTTATGAGGAACAAGGCAAGACTTGTGGCACAAGGTTACTCTCAAGTTGAGGGCATTGACTTCGGCGAGACCTATGCTCCAGTGGCTCGCCTTGAGTCCATCCGTATCCTTCTTGCTTATGCTGCCCATAACAATTTTAAGTTGCAGCAAATGGACGTCAAGAGTGCCTTCCTTAATGGTCCTCTACATGAGTTGGTATATGTAAAGCAGCCCCCGGGTTTTGAGGATCCTAACTTTCCAAACCATGTCTACAAACTCGATAAGGCACTCTATGGCCTTAAACAAGCCACACGTGCGTGGTATGAGCACCTTAAAGAGCTTTTGTTAGATCGTGGCTTCGAAGTTGGGAAAATCGATCCCACTCTTTTTACTAAGAAGGTTAAGGGGGAGCTCTTCGTATGCCAAATATATGTAGACGATATCATCTTTGGTTCTACTAATAAAGTTTTTAATGATGAATTTTCAAAGCTTATGACTGACAGGTTTGAGATGTCTATGATGGGGGAATGACGGTTCTTTCTTGGATTCGAGATCAAGCAACTAAGAGAAGGAACCTTTATTAATCAAGCAAAGTACATCCAAGACATGCTCAAGATATTCAAGATGACGGATCTAAATGGTGTCGCCACTCCGATGCAAACAAAATGTCATCTTGAACTTAACCCACATGGTAAAGATGTGGACCAAAAGGTATACCGGTCCATGATCGGCTCTCTTCTTTACCTCTGCGCATCTAGACCCAATATCGTGTTGAGTGTGGGAGTGTGTGCAAGGTATCAAGCAGCTCCTAAAGAAAGCCACTTAGTGGCGGTCAAGAGGATCTTTCGATATTTGGTTCACTCCCCTAACTTTGGTCTCTGGTATCCCAAGGGCTCCAATTTCTCATTATGTGGTTACACTGACTCAGATTGGGATGGTGATAAGGATGATCGGAAATCCACTTCTGGAGCTTATCAATTCTTGGGAAGATCTCTTGTGTGTTGGTCATCTAAAAAGCAGAATTGTATATCTCTCTCCACCGCCGAAGCTGAATATGTTGCTGCTGCCAGCGCCTGCACTCAATTATTGTGGATGAGGCAAACTTTAAATGAATACGGTGTCAATTGTGACAAAGTGCCTCTTTTATGTTATAATGAAAGTGCAATCAAAATTGCGTATAATCCAGTACAACACACAAGGACGAAGCATATTGAGATTCGGAATCATTTTATTCGAGACCATGTTGCTCGAGGCGATATTGATCTATCCTTTGTGAGCATGAAGAACCAACTTGCGGATATTTTTACGAAGCCACTTGATGAAGCAAGATTCTGCTACTTGAGGAATGAGCTAAATATCATTGATTCCAGGAGCTTGTCTTGATTACCCATGCACTCACTCATACCTCTCAATCCTATTTTGGTCTAGGTGTGGGCATGGATATAGGGGGAGTGTGGTCCTAACTCATTGGGCTAACCCTCCCCCCATAATGCCAAAAGCAAGATAAATCATTTCTCTTAATATCATTTTGTGATATGTGAGCTTATTGATGAGTATTGGTCGTGAACCCAAGATATATCTTCGCGGTGTCACACCATACACTCCAACAAGGTGGCTTCGGCCACCGCCCTCTCCCTTGAGGAGAATTGGATCTTTTTGGCTGTTTTTTGCTCTCTCATGTTCTTATGGGAATCACACTCAATCTTGGCTTTTATTTGATTTGGATCTTGCAATTTTGAGTGTCTAGTACCATCTTAGTTTGGTTCTCTTAATCCTAAGCCTTTCCCTACCCCTAAGCCATCTATTCTTGCACACAAGTCCCTTGTACACCTTGTGGGGGTGTTGTTTGGGGACGCGCGGGCCTCGTTTTGTGTACAATAGAATTCCAGATTTGAGGCCGGATAATCTGGCCCAAGTGTAGATAATCCGGCCCTGGCAGATTTCGTCTTAAAGGGCAGGGATCGGGGGCAAGGGCTCATAACGGGCAACACTTCTCCCCCAGCCCTCTCCTCCTCCTCAGCCTGCCTAGTCCCCACCCTCCCCGAGCCTCCGCCACCGGATTGTCCGGGCCTCCCCGGATCTTCTTCTCCGCGCCTCCGGGTACCTTCTCCTCCGTGTTCTTCCTCCAATGAGTGAGGGTAACTCCCTCTCTCCCCATCTTTGGCTAGATGTGTTACTTGTTGGGTGGAACGTTGTCTAGAAGGATGTGTTTTCACATAGAAATCGTAGTCTTGCAGTTTCTAGGACCGATCTACTTTTTTGCATTTAATCTAGGTGGAATCAAAATTTTCTGCCAGGGCCAGATTATCCGCCCCTGGCCAGGCCGGATAATCCGGCCTGACAGATTCAATTCTGGTTCAATTTCACTATGGAGTATGCATTGAGTAGATTTGTCCTATGAACTTTTTGACTACTTTTTCCATGCTCTCTCTTGGACCTGTGTGTATGCTTATCCCCTTGCTATCGCCCTTATTCTCCTCACAGGTGGTTCCAGTGTTCCCAAGACCTACAAGCGCCGCCCTCGCGCTAAATACTTTCGGGACGACGGACATGGTAACTTAGTGGACGAAGTTGAGTTGAGGAGAAGAAAGAACAAAGAGAAGCGCATGGCTGAACAAGCAAAGAGGACTAGGAAGGGGGTGTCCAAGAGAAAGGGCAAGGATCCAAAGATCAACTACAGGACTTTGGATGCAGTCACCTATTCCTCCATCCGTCACCGTGACTTGTTTGCTTTGTTGCCTCGTGATGATGAGCTGGGGGATACTCGTTTTTGGTGTGCGGAACAGAAAGGTATCTATGAAGATGTGTATGCCAGGCTGAACATTAGGCCTATGCACCCACTGGTCCTTGCTGAGGCTTTGGAGAAGGCCCACCTTGTGGATGCGATGTTTGTGGCTGAGAGGATGGGGCCGCACCATCTCATGTCTCTCCAGTGCTCTTTTGACTTTGAGGTGGTGAAGCAGTTCTTCTCCACTTTGGTTATTTGTGGGGATGAGCGTCGCACTATGAAGTGGATGACTCATGACAGGCCTATGTCTGCTGATTTTCACGTGTTTTCTGAGGTTCTTGGATACTCTTTCCGTAGCAGGGATAGAGCCAGTGGCCACCGCATCATCACCCAGCTGAAGCCCAACAAAGATGCAACTCTCTCTCTTTGCATTGTGGACAATGGCATTGTGGGCACTCTGGCTGGTCTTGATCCCATCTATGCTGCCTTAGTGGGTCTCTTCCATGACTCCATCACTCCGAGTGGGGGCAACAATGACAACATCCGTGGTCACCTTGTCCAGCTACTTCAATTTTCTCATAAGGTTGCCTCGTGCGAGGACAAGTCGGTGCAGTATAGGCTGGATGTCATGGACTTCATTTACCATGAATTGACTGATGCTATGTTCAACCGTCTGTCCATCCCCTATGAACCCTACATTATGATGCTCATAAGGCACTTGCTTCCTTATGAGGAGTTCCACATTGATTCGGTGCATAAGGCCAAGAAGATCTATACCAAGGTTCGGAAGACCTCTCACCCCTCCTCTACTCCTGAGGGTCTCATGAGGGATGCTCGCAGGCCCCCAGTGCCCCCTGTTGCCCGTGAGATCAAGCAGCTGAACTGGTTCCAGCGTCACATACTTTGCATGGGAGTGGACACGCGCAAGGGTCAGTACGAGGCATACAAGCAGTGCCATGAGTTGGCTCACTCCCAGCAGCTCATTCTCCACCATGTGTCCGGTGCTTCGGGTGACCCTCTGGCTCCTACACCTCCCACTCCGTATGCTCGGTGGAACTCTTCCTCTGGGTTGAACTATGGAGAGCTGGAGCGTCACTTGTTCCCCTCTGCGGCTGCTGCTGATGATGAGGATGAGGATGGTGACACCGAGGAGCTTGAAGATGAGGATGAGGATGAGAATGAAGACGAGGACGAGGACTACGAGTGATCCCGTGGGGCGCTAGCATAGCTCTTCTTCCTTTTTGGTGTCTCGATGCCAAAGGGGGAGAAGTAGTTCTATTAGGATATTCGTCGTGGATTTGCAGGGGCCGGACATAAGCACTTGCATTTTTTTATTCGTCGTTTTCTTGCTTATGCCCATTTAGCGTTGCACTTTAAATTTGTGGTTTGTGGTTTGTTTGAGACTATGTCAGTGGTTGTCTGGATTATGCTTATGGATTTCATCTCATGGATTATGCTTATGGATCCATTTATTCATATCCTATTATGCTGGAAGTCTTTATCAAGGAAGGCGCTTATATTGGTTATCTCAGTAATAATTGAGGCTATGTCAAGGATGCCTTCCCTCTACCTCGGTGGTATGATTATGTTGGTCATATGTCTATGGAATAGATTCACCTATTTGTGTGCATTTGTATTCCAATGCAAAATTCTAATATGCACACATTGAGGGGGAGTCTCTTCCATGGTTATTGATGTTTGTCTTGTGACTTTTTCCTGCAAATCCTGGTATTGTCATCTAACACCAAAAAGAGGGAGATTGAAAGAACATTTCATGTTTTCCTATGTTTTGTGTGTTAGATAACAATACTGTGGAGATTATTCATGTGCGCTAAGTGTGCAGGAAGCTTTGAGGGGGGGCGGATTATCCTCCCCACCAAGGGCCGGATAATCCGGCCTACCTCATTGTTCAAAGGGAGCCAAGGCGCGTCGCTCGGTATCCGGTCGGATTTTCTCCTAGAAAATCCGAACTGGGGCGGTTTTTCCTCCCCCAGGCCGGATAATCCGGCGGTCGCATGGGCCGGATAATCCGGCCCCCAGTTTTTGAGCAAAGGGAGCCAAGGCGCATCGCTCGGTATCCGGTCGGATTTTCTCCCGGAAAATCCGAACTAGGGCGGTTTTTCCTCCCCAGGCCGGATAATCCGGCCTTCACATAGGACCGGATAATCCGGCCCCCAGAAGTTGATCAAGGGCAAGCTCGGCGCAACGCTCTGATAGGGGGGCAGATTATTTGCCAGATATTCCGAGTCTGGGGCGGAGTTTTCCCCAGGCTGGATAATCCGGCCCCCAAAGTGTCCAACGGCTGGTTTCGGAAGGGGGTATAAATACCCCTTCTTCCCCAATGTCCAAAACTCTTGATTCATTCGAAATTGTTCAGACATTGTGCAAGAGCTCCCATTCTCGATCTCCCACTTCAACCACCCGAAGGCTTTGATCTTTGGGGGAATTGAAGGAGGAGAGGATCATCATAATCATCACGAATCAAGCGCATCAACTCCTCTCCATTCACTTGGAGAAATCCCTGATCTAGTATTCTTGTCAATACCTACATCTTGTTCGTTGTATTTGATAACTTCGTTCTTGTGGCAACTTGTTGTCATTTTGGGAGCCTCCAAGTTGATTGTGGAGTTGTTGCCCCGCTAGTTGTGTAAAGGCGCCGGTACTCGCCTCGAAGGGTCCCTATAGTGGAAAGGTGGATCAGGCCTTTGGTGGTGGGATCCATCGGAGAACAGGGTGAGGCCTATTGTGGCGTGGTGGTCTTAGTACTGCCCACCCCTCCAACGCAGACGTACTTCCCTTAACAAGGAAGGAACTGCGGTCAAACAAATCCTGTGTCTCCGCATGCTTCACTACGGTTTACCCGTTCCTCTTCCACTTGCTCTTTACTCGCTAGTAGATAGGTTTGCATATAGGGAAATTCCACCTAATAGTATATCTAGAGAATTTACCCTTTGTGCTAAGCCTAAAATTGAAAAAGTATTAAAATTTGGAGTAGCACCTATTCACCCCCCCTCTAGGTGCCCGTACGATCCATTTCACTTGATGATCGAACTCAACACGTCGATCTCGTTGGGGAACCCCAAGAGGAAGGTATGATGAGCAAAGCAACAAGTTTTCCCTCAGTTATGAAACCAAGGTTATCGAACCAGTAGGAGCAAGGAAACACCTCCAAGGTGTTGTTTCCAACTTGGAATCCTGCACAACACAACCATAGAACTTTGCCCCCAACTTACAGTGAGGTTGTTAATCTCACCGGTTTTGTTAAAAACAAAGGATTAAACGTATTGTGTGGAAGATAGTAATTGCTTGCAGAAAGTAAACAAAAAACCGTAAATAGATTGTAGATTGATGGTAAAGAATGGACCGGGGTCCATAGTTCACTAGAGGTGATTCTCCTTAAGATAGATAACATGTTGGGTGAACAAATTACAGCGGGGCAATTGACAGACACCGAGAAAGCATACATGCATATACTAATCATATTGACTCCTATGAGATTTGATTGGGCATTACAACATTAAGCAATCTCAATTATTTATAACATGTCATGCTACAACAAAAATCACTAAGCATAAAGCTAAAACAATATCAAGCATGACATGATAAAGTCTAAGTCACAGTCAAAAATAAGCTCCTTTTTACCACTTAAGCATGAACTTTCCTACTCTTTTTCAATCCAAATCAACTTTATTTTAAAACTAATGCATGAATGAGGGGGTCCAACCAATTTATTCAAGCAAACTAAGCAAACGAAAACTTAAAACGAAAACAAAGATGCTCCAAGAACAACACAATTGTGCATGAAACAATAAAAATGAAGTGTTTGGAAGAAACTTGAAATTTTTATTGACGAAGAAGGGGATGCCCAAGCTTTGACGCTTGTACTTCTTGAATATTTCTTGGGGTGACACGGGTGACATCCCTAAGTTTGATCTTTTGTCCATACTTCATCTTATCATATTATTCTTCCCTACACTTTAAATTTTCTTCATACAAAACTTCACATAATCTTCATTAGCAACATTAGTGTACTCAAGATAATAAGTCTTTAGGTTCAGTTTCAACACAAGTAAAACTTCCATTAAACACAAGCTACTGTAGCACTTCCTTTAAAAAGTTCAAGTGATCAAATAGAACTCAAAAAGAAAGAGATTAAGAGGCAAATGCAAATAATGGCAGAAATCTGTCAAAACAGACCAGCAGGTAAAAACCGATTTTTTGGAAGACCTTCTGTTGCTCAAATCGAAAAGTGTTGAACTAACAAGAGTTATATAACAACCTGGGGCATAAGCACAAAAATTTACAGCCCAATCCGATGTACAGAGATTTTTCACGAATTTTTACAGCGAAGCACAAAAATCTATTTTGGGACAACAACTTTCCCAAATCTTACTTCTCTCCCATTAGAGGTTACTCTTGGCACAAAAACCACACAAAAAGGATAAGGAGAGGTTATTACTGAAACAATAACTTCCAAGACTCAACAAAAGATTCCTAAAGAAATTTGGGTTATCTTTCAATAAGTGCTTTTCTTTAACGCCTTTGAGCTAGGCATGATAATTTCGATAATGCTCACATAAGAAATATGAATTGAAGTAAAAGAGAGCATCAAGAAGCAAGTTCAAAACACATTTAAGTATAACCCACTTCCTATGCATAGGAATCTTATACGCAAATAAATTCACAAAGAATAAAGTGACAGGCATAGGAAGATAAAACGAGAGTAACTTCAAAACTTTTAGCACATAGAGAGGTTTTCAGTACAATGAGAACTTTTACAACCATATTTTCCTCTCTCATAATAATTTTTAGTAGCCTCTTGAATAAACTCAACAATATAACTATCACACAAAGCATGCTTTTCATGATCTACAAACACATAATTTTTATCAAGCTCAAAAATAGTGAGATTAAAATCTTCAAACCCACTTTTAACAATTTTATAACAAGATGACTGATCAATCTCAATTTCAATAGTAGTACAATTAATATTATCAACCAATATAGGACCATCATCTAGAGATTTATTATAAACATTTTCAAAAGAATCCACAGGGACATAACATTCATCCTCCTTTGGTAAGCATGGGGAACAATCAAATAATGTAAGGGATAAAGAGTTACTCTCATTAGAAGGTAGGAATGGGTAGATCCATTCTTCCTCCTCTTGATCATCACTCTCCTCCTCTTTTTCATCCAATGAGCTTCTAGTTTCAGCAATTTCTTTTTTCCATAGGCTCCTGCAAGGCATTAGTCTCTTCCGCTGGTGGAGAACATCTATTAAGATATTCAAGAATATAGCCATTTTCTTCCTTATAATTATCAAAGCAAAATTTAAGTATATCATAACCTCATATTTATAAGGTGCATCATTAATATTTTCAAGAAAATAAGCAAGTTCGAATGCACCCTTCAAAGCAATAAATTCTTCAAATTGTTCCATATCATAAAAGTCATAATTTCCCTTAACATAAGAAGATATGGTAACATCATCATTATACTCACATTGAAAATGGGGGTGTTTATACCTCCTACAGCAACAAGATTTATCAAAGCAATAAGTAACATTATAAGTAGAGCACACGTTTCTAGCAATGGTATATAATTTATCAATTTGTTCCCATAGGTGTTTCCCTTTTTGTGACAAGCGGTGTTACTTATAATAATATTTTTGTTCTTCCATGAACCCACCTTGCCAATAAGATCCAGATTCAAAGAAACCAACCATTGATAGAGAGCATGATAAAACAAGACAATAATAAACCAATGAAAATAACAACTATAGTAGAAACTAATTTTTTTGTATTTTTGATAAAAAGAAACAAGCAAACAAAGCAGAAATAAACTAAGCAAAACAAAAAACAAAGTAAAGAGATTGATTATGAGGGACTCCCCTTTTGAAGATGTCCTTGACTGTCCGGCAACGGCGCCAGAAAAAGGCTTGATGATCGGACTCAACACGTCGATCTCGTTGGGGAACCCCAAGTGGAAGGTATGATGAGCACAAAAATAAGTTTTCCCTCAGTTATGAAACAAAGGTTATCGAACCAGTAGGAGCAAGAAAACACCTCCAAGGTGTAGTTTTCCAACTTGGAATCCTGCACAACACAACCACAGAACTTTGACCCAACTTACAGTGAGGTTATCAATCTCATCGGTTTTGCTGAAAACAAAAGATTAAACGTATTGTGTGGAAGATAGTAATTGCTTGCAGAAAGTAAACAGAAAACAGTAAATAGATTGTAGATTGATGGTAAAGAATGGACCGGGGTCCATAGTTCACTAGATGTGATTCTCCTTAAGATAGATAACATGTTGGGTGAACAAATTACAGCGGGGCATATTGATAGACACAGAGAAAGTATACATGCATATACTAATCATCTTGACTCCTATGAGATTTGATTGGGCATTACAACATTATACATAGACCGTAATCCAACTGCATCTATGACTAATAATCCACCTTCAGGTTATCATCCGAACCCCCTTCAGTATTAAGTTGCAAGCAACAAATAATTGTATTAAGCAAAGTGTGTAAAGTAAACAATACGATTGTTCTATAAACAAAGGATTGCTGTTTTCTGAAACAAAAAACAGCAAAAAAACAGGCAACTGACACTGTGACATCTTGTTAATAGGTTAGTTCCAGAAAATGTGTAAAAATACTGCAAAGTATGGACAAAACATACGAAAATAGATATAAAACAAGCATGGAACATAAAAAATTATAGATACGTTTGCAACGTATCACTCCTTAATAGAATTTGGATCATACTTCAACAAATTCTGACTGTTTATATTGAATCGACCTATTCGTAGCATGAACATCATTCTACCATAAGATGAAACCTTTTTTTCAAGGTAAAATGTGAACTGGAACTCATTGCTCCAATTCTCTCCAGATCGAGAACTCATTGCTCCAATTCTATCTAGATCGAGGCATAATGCGCTAGATCGGTCTATCAATCCTTTTTTCCATTGAAAAAGATCACGAGCGTTGCTCCATTTTTTCAGTGAATAAGATCACGAACATCCTTCTACCATAAGCTGAATCTGATTCAGTACTACTCGGGGGAAGAACAACTGTGGGGCAAGGCAATGGCAGTTTATGCACATCGCTTTCTGAACGCATGAGGTATTGGGAAGGTCGATTGCAGTCATTGTAGGAGAGAGTGTAATATCATCTTGTATTGGGAAGCTCATGAGCTAGGTTGAGTTTCGATTCTATATCATCTTGTAATTGGGCTGATGAGCCGCCTAGCTTCGACACCGGTTTTTCTATTGTGCACGTTATATAACGTGCATGTCTCTTTCATTGATCTGTTCCTTTAGGATTTATGCTCCACAATTTTATTGAGTTTCATTAAGTTTTGTCAATCCGAGTCAAATTGAATTGCAATGGTATGGACTAAAACATTGCACAATTTTATCTAGCTTCTTACTACAAACTCTCTTACATGATGAGGGTGTGTTTGGTAGCGGGGCGAAATTTTCTTTTCCTCCCGTACGTGAGGCCTCTCTAACCTAGCCGCCGCCTCCACCTTCGCCTCCTCCATAGATCAGTTTCCCCTCCTCTGGCCAGCCTAGCCGGTTGGAAGGGGTGGGGAACCTGATCTATGGGTGGAGTTTTCAATAAAAGTAGTGTTTTTTGAAGATTTGATTAGGTTTTGGTATCATCTTTTTGTTAGGTATCTATGTCAATGAAGATGACATCGTTCATAATAAGAGATCTTCGGTCCTTCCTGCGACGACGAGATCTTCTTCCCGACGTCAATGATGGTGCTATAAGATTCAAGTTCTATAGGTATGGTCTTTTAGATCTTGCTTCGTCAGATCGGTTTTGGAGCTTTTCTCATGGTTGCCGCGAGGATGATTATCCTCGCAATGTTTGTCCCGGCTGCTACGTCTTCGACAATGGTGTTTCGTATTCTCGGCTCTCCGGTGACGACGACCAGGCTGTTCGGTTTATTTTCCCTGGAATACTCGTGTTGGTACTCTTGCCGATGTTGGTTGATTACTTTAATGCACCTTGGCACTGCAGCTCAAAAAATTATGGAAAAACCACCGTTGGTATTTACATGTCTGTTCATGTTTCTTCGGCTACCTTCAGAAAAGTACAAGATCGTGTCATGGAAGAAGAATTTGAAAACCTCGAAGATTTGCTTATTTTCTTTTAGACTTTATTTTGTAAACGCTGAAGTCGGCTTGTGTATCTCTACAATGTACTATTTGTTGGTATAAATGTATATGGTATTGATTGTAAAAAAACTCTCTTACATGATGTAACGGCTATCTGATGATGGCCTTCCCTCAAGAAAAGGAAAACTCGCATGGCCGTTGTTTGCGGGCCGTATTTACTTTAGCTTTCTGCGGGCCGTATTTACTTTAGCTTTCTGTGGGCCGTTGCTGCTTCCTGCATTCACGCATCACGCTCGTACTGCGCGACGCGACGTTGCGGCCGTTCGCCTTGGCGACCCTGCCAATCGGAATCGATCCTCCTCACTGCCAAAAAAAAAAAAAAATCGGAACTGAAAGTGAACTGATTGATCACCAAAAGCGGCAAAACCCCACGGGACGATACCACAAACACCACTCTCGGCTGCCCCCGAAGAGGAAGAACCGGCGGCGGAGGCAGCCAACCACATCCTTGGCGAGCAGGAATGGCGATGGGGAGGAGACTGCCGCAATTCCAGGCTCTCCTCGCGCAGCAGCAAGCCCTCCGCACCGCCATTCCAAAACCCAGAACCCTACCCAACCCCCACATCCGCTTCCTCCACTGCCCCTCCCCGCCAGCAGCCGGATCCCGCTCCCCGCTCTCCCACTTCCTGTCGCGCTCAGGGCCGCCCCTTCTGGCGAGCGCAGCGACGGCCGCCCGGACTGCCGCCAAGCGCTGTCTGGCCGCGCGCGCCGCCGGCTCGCTGCAGCTCTTCTCGTTGCAGCGCGGGGGATCCTCGCCGCGCTGGTTCTCTTCGTCTTCGTCGTCCACATCCCCCCTCGGCGCTCTTTGGTGAGGCTCTTGCTGCTGCTACTCGTTTTCATCGGGGGGAAGTACTAGTATCTGACATTTTGGTTTGTTGTCTGGTTAATCTCCGTGTCTCCCAAAGGGCGCGCTTCGTACCATCAGCGGACGGGGTGGTGCTGACGCTTATGGTGGCAAATGTGGCCGTCTACATGCTCTGGCAGAAGGCTGACCCGAATTTCATGAGGAACCATTTCACGGTTAGTCATCATCAATGGAAAGGCCCTTGCTTCGATTTCGCGAGTGGATGATGATGAATAGGGATTTACTGACTGCCGTGATCGATGAGCAGATTTCGCTGGAGAATCTCCGCAGCGGGAGGTTGCACACACTGCTCACGAGTGCCTTCAGCCACGCAGACTCGCGCCACCTGCTCAGCAACATGATGTGTCTCTTCTTCTTCGGTTCAACCGTAAGAAGTCCACTCTTTGTATTTCAGTGCTCTGTATGTGTTATGAGTGTAATGCAGATACACACAGTCCTGGTGCTCCCTGAGCGAACCACCTTGTGGTAAAACATGTTTCACACTCGTTTCCTGAAAATCAGATCAACATCATCTTACTGAACTTAGACCGAGACATAAACCTAAGGATTATCGCAATAGTGTAGTTTAATGAAATGCTTTTCTGAACTGCACCTTTTCATTGGATTGTAAATACCAGTAACAACCATGTGCCGCCTGCACAGTGTAGCAGATTTAGAAAGAATTCACAACCAAGTTACCCGCATTTTTTTCCGGACCAACTGTATGCATGAAAATTTGTAGAAATTATAAACATAAAATTAAATAACTTACAAACACCTTCAAAAGAATATTGTTGAGAATTCAGTAGCCATCCTTTGTTGATAACCATTGGTTAAAACAATTATATTTATTTTCTGTTTGTTGATTAGTTAGCTTTGAGCAGGAAGCATGTGTACTGCATTAAACCTCTAGAGCTATATTGTGTGGTTTCCAGTTGTATTGCAGTTATAAGCATTGTTGCACCAAAATTGTGGTGCGCCGATGGCTAATCATGGTAGTAATGTTATGGAAATTCATGTGCTGCAACATTTAACATATTAGTACCCCAATGACCAATGTATTAATTGGATACTTATGTGGTCTATCTGGCATAAGATTCCACGGGTCAATTTTACCGAATTCTGTACATAAATATATGTTTGTTCAAGTGACCTGGGAGATGTTTTTCTTTCTTTGTTGATTGATGGACGTGTTAACATACTGGAATCTGTGCAATAAATGGGGTATATATTGTTGTTAAAGAATAAACACGGAAGTTTTCAGCAGCACATAGAAAGAAAATCCATAAATATATTTGTGAATTCGCGTTGGTTATACATTCAGACCAGAAAGGAATCATATTTTACCAATTAGTTCATTATTAGAACTATTGATAACATTGGTCTTCTTATTACTACCCCTATAAGACAGAAAGGAAGGTGATTAACATATAAGAATCCTTTGTATGTATAGTTTCAAACTATAATTACTTGACTAAAATTGGAATCCGCACATAATGTTCTATCACTAACATCTACCAGGCCATACAGAATAACAAATGGAGGGCTGCTGTCTTTTTTCAGATAATGTAGGATTTTGTATATGAGATCTTTAAGCCCTACATAATCTAGCAACAAAATATCCACACATACTTTTTTTGTCCACCAGTGATATGCATGTCAAATACTGTTAGTATGCGTATTTTTGCAATCTTTAGCTACAAATATTACGAGCCTGAATCCCAAATTATTAACTTTATTTTAAGGTTATTGTTTGAAGTTTTAAAAATTATCTTACCTTTTCTTCTAACTAGATTTATTTTTGTAAGATAATTTGCATGGCTTAGAATTTGTATAATGGTATGTATGTTTCAAACGGTAACACCAGATACCAATCCTAACTATTTATATACAGCTCTAAATATACGTGAGCTTATCCTGGCGGATAGCATGTGATCGTCTGGGAACGTATCCAGTGAAACTGTTGAATCTGTGCACCCAATGCATCCATGCTAAACCTAAGTTTGCATTAAGTATAACTCCAGTTATAGATACGAAACGTACTGCGTTGATTTTTATGCAATACAAGGTTCTTTGTTATGTTCCGATGCAGAGATGCGATGAATGCTATTTTTTGCATGTCCAGTAAAGCAGTAGACCTAAACTGTGAACAGCTTCAGTATGTGATGGTATCTAACATTATCATTAGATTTCTATTTGATAGGGGTTGTGCAATTGCACCTATTGTCCCCTTTAACTAATATTGCTGGTTTCCAGCGAGTTACATTTTCCTTTGAGTCAATCTCCTATAGCAGGGAATACTTATCCCGTATTTTTGCTGTGTTCATTTATTACATTCCATTGCATTGATGTTATTTTCCTTTCGCATCAGATTTCCAGCACGTTTGGTCCTGCTTTTCTATTGAAGTTGTACATAGCGGGCGCACTTGTTGGATCCACATTCTTCTTGGTAGAGAAGGCTTTTACAGCTCCACAGAAACAGGTTACATACTGTGCAATTGATGGGACTGTTCAAGAACCTGCATCGAATTGAAATACTATTGTTTAAACTCTAGTGTTCCTGATTTAATAAGTAATGCTTCTGTTGCAGGGTTATGTAGAGGGGGAGAGATCAAAAACTTCAGTGCTTGTACGTGATATCTTGTTCTAACAGTTCATTTTTCATTTTGACAATGGATGAATAGTATCTCATATAAGCAGCGAATGCTCTCAATAAACCAACTTTTTTCATCATCTTATATATGAATAATTAATTAGAAGGTAGTTGTGGCTATCAGAGGTGATATGGTGATTTACTCATAACATAATATAGGACCACCAAATGAGCATCATACACCTATCATTGATATTCTACATAAGTTCCTAGTTACGCTGCTCCCAATGCTTCACCTTGGCACCACCTCTTAGCTTGCCACGTCAGATTTTTGTCTATGTGGAACATAACTAATGAAGAGAAATGATGAAGCCATCTCTTATTTAGATATGGTCTCTACATGCTATCATATGCATATATCATTAATTGTTATTACCATCATCCAGTTAGACTTATGCAGTCTGAATTAAATACCAAGCATATCTAAGATACAATGCATTGGGGGTGGTTTATCTGTAAAAAATATACTTTCTCATAGAAGAGATTTCTAAGAGATGATACACTATTAGCGGCTTAGTTGTTACACACTAAATATGGTCTCTTTGTTCATGTCACTCAGGGTGCAAGTGCTGCAGTTAATGCCATTGTGCTTCTTTACATTTTTCTCAACCCAAAGGGACGAATCTACCTTTACTTCGTCATTCCTGTTCCAGCTGCCTTAGTGGTGAGAATCGTTTGTTTTTCTTCATAAAATTCTGTAAAGCATGTGGGTGCTACGAAACGAAAATGAGATTTCTTTGACTTCATTCATTTCAGGGGGCTGCTTGGATTGGTCTTGATTTATTGAGGGCCAGGGAGGTATGTATAACTATACTTTTATTTTGGTATTCTTCACATATTAAGTGGATGTTGTCGGTGCCACTCTGTTGCTTATGCTCATCAATCACGAGTTTCTGACACGAGTTTGGGACATTCTACTTCCATTTATTCATTACTTCGAAGTTTGTGAATTGCATTGTGTTTCCTGACTGCACAATCCCTGCTCTTAAATCAACCTGGCGTCGAAACATATGAATCAGTATTCACCTCTAGGGTAACTGGGATAGTACTAAATGTCTTGATGAACAATTTGCATTACTGATTATAAACCATGTGATATCTATATCTTTTGGGCTGTAGTCTTTCCTGGCTTGTCTTGTATTTTTGGACTTTTTTTTCCAATTATTGCATTTTATTCTGTACTGAAACACATGATATTCTCAAGGTAATGTCTGGTCTGGCAATTTGTCCCATTTAACATGACAGTCAAGCCGCGCCACATATATCATTCCATAAATATCTCACACAATGATAAACCTCCAGTTTCTTATTTCTCAAATACTGATCTTCTATTCAGATATTATTTGTGTGATTATGACTACTTGTGCTTGTGGTGCTTACCAGGTCTTAAGGCTAACTAATGCCTGTTCAAAATTTCAGGGTGAAAGGCGTGCATCGGGCTTTTTTCAGTTCGGGGGTACCCTAGTGGCTGCCCTTGCGTGGGCTCGCATCAGGAAGCGCTGGATCTGATCACGCAGCTTGTTCATGGAGCAAATCTGGCCACCTTCCCCAGCTGGTGTCCTCTGCGGTTAATATTCGTAGTTGTTCGTATGCGTACTGGGTAGAGGAATGACCCTGCTACTTATCATCGAAGCATCTAATCTAGAAGTCCTTGAAACAAATTTTAGGTACCATGAGGCAGATATTGCCAAACCTATTCTGGCAGGAGCCATGCATCGACTAGAATTGCAATATCAGTTGCTATTGCTTGGCTAGGCCAAATTTGAGCTCTGATATGATTGGGGAACCTGTGCCACTAGGAAGTACTCCATCCGTCCCAAAATAACTAACTTCACTTTCTCTAAATATGCATGTACCTAGACACGTTTTAGTGTTTTAGATATACTAGCACAAAACCCGTGCGTTGCTACGGCATCACATGAAATCAAATGAACAATCTTTCATATTCGTACATATTGTAAGCGTCGGAGGATCTGGCCATACATGTGCCGTACATATCCCGAGCTTCTCACCATGGTCGTCGACACTACCACGCCGCTACCCGCCCACGCCTTGTGGACGCGACTCTCCAACATCTACCCATGACAACACGGAAACCCGCTCTTCCTACCTCGAGCAAGAGTTCCACGATCTTCAACAGGGCTCCATGAGTGTGGATGATTACTACCGCAAGCAGAAGGTTCTCTCCGACGAGCTCAATGCGTTGGGCACGACCATCACCGACAAACGCCTCGTCTAGAATACACTATGTGGTCTCGGGTCTCGGCTTGCATACATGCACACGCTGACCCTGAAACAACGCCCACTACCGTCGTTCCTCGATGTGCGCTCGTCTCTGCTGCTCGAGGAGCTAACGCTGCAGCAGTCTGAGTCGTCATCTTTGACTCCGTCTGTCTTCGTCGCTCGCGGAGCTCCTACACCTCCGCCACCGCGTGGTCCTGCCAAAAACATGGCGCCTCCACGGCGCCCCGATATCTGCCGCAACTTCCAGCGATTTGGCACCTGCGGCTTTGGCGCACGGTGCCGCTATATCCACTCCGTGCCCTCCCAAGGTTACTATATCTTTATTGAGATGTTTGATAAAGTTGGTTTATGAACCTGCACCCAAATAGTTCCTTTGCAAAGAACTTCAAAGGGAACAGATCGTGGTCAATCATGCAATATATGCCTCCATTAGTGCGATTCAATCTTTTAATGATAATAATGGATATATGTCGAAAAATGATGACAGATCCGGTCAAAATTAAAACGATGACAGAAATCTGGGGTGTGATTGATTGCCTAGGAGAGGTTTCTTCCTTCAATGTGTTGATTGCCTCGGAGGGGTTTCCTTCCTTCTATGTATTGTTTATATCCCTTTGATACTTCTTTCCATTTAGTTCTACCAATTAATGACCGTGATGACATATTGGAAGGTTACGATTTACTCCTACCATTGTAAAATTTCTCCTCTATAAAACCTTCGTTGCCCCTGCACTTCATCAATCAGATCATCGTGCCACCAGCCAGCCCACCGCCATGGCGCCCAGAACCCCGCCATCCTTGCCCACCACCACCGCGATCCTCCTACTAGCAGCAGGCGCAGTCCTGGCGCCCGTGGCGGCGAACCAAGACGGCGACGCGCTCATCGCCCTCAAGAACGGCCTGCAAGACCCTAACGGCGAACTGAATAACTGGGGCACGGCCTCCATCGACCCCTGCGCCTGGACCCATGTCGAGTGCGACAATCACACCAAGCGCGTCATCCGACTGTGAGTGAATATGTTTTCGTTCGGGGCATGTGCTCGGATTTGAGGTTTTGGGTTTTGCATGTGCGCTCGGGTTGGAAATGTGAGTAAGATAATTCTTTCTTTGTGGAACGGCTTAGGTCTTGTATGGACGGATCCACTAGTTTTAGAACTTGGTGTTCAATTTTTTTTTGGCTAATCTATAACCGAGCAAAGTCAATACTTTCTTCCTAGACTAGAATCATCAAATTTAATATATAGATACACGTTTTAATGTATAGATACATGTGAATCTAAACAAATTTACGATATCTAATTCAGAAGGAAAGGAGTATTGTTTTGCTCAAATTAGAACACCCACGATACACACATATTATGCATTGCAGTTGCACACATGTTTTTTGGCCAAATAATTTGTTAGTGTACATCTGTACACCCATGACCCTATGCAGATCCGTCCCTGAATATATGTCTAATTTCTTAAGCCTCCGGTCATCTGCAGAGATCTTGGTTTTCGGAACTTGTCCGGTCGTCTTGCGCCCGAACTTGGAAATCTGGACCAGCTAGAGTACATGTGAGCACTCCAAACCCATCTATTTGCTCGCTTTTCTATTCTTAGCTTCTATCATGAATTCATGATGACATAACCTTTTTACGCGGTTGTTGTAATCAGCACGGTAAGCATTTTTGTGTGTAAGGAAACTAGGCTATATTGTTATTTTCAAAAACAAAAAAAACATGAACAGATATGCAGTTTGACTCTAAAGCCCCCTTTTGGCAACGTAAAAAAGCCCAAGAGCAGTTTTGTTGATTTTTTTGGCGTACGAACAGGGAAATTCATGCTAACAATATTCAAGGGACGGTCCCAGCTGAGCTCGGTAATTTGAAGAATCTGATTGCCATAGACTTGTACAACAACAAACTTTCAGGGCGTATCCCTCCATCACTTGGGGAACTACAGTCCTTGAAATACTTGTAAGCTGATGGTCCTCGTTTATCCTTGTCGCTCACAGTAGCTCTTAGGGATACCCTTGTAATGCTATGTGGTTTGCATGATATGATTCTTTTGTAGGCGAATGGAGAACAACACACTGAGCGGGCCAATCCCAAGGGAATTGGTTGGACTGTCAAATCTAATGATCCTGTAAGTATAGCTGAACCTCAAATATTTTCAGTCTCCCTCATTTCTGTTGCGGAGATCCCTGCAAAATTGATGTTCATTTCTTCCCTCCTTTGTGTTGCAGAGATCTCTCGTACAATGATCTATGCGGAACAATCCCAAGATCTGGCGCGTTCCAGAACATCCCGCTGACCAGGTATAGGTAACAGATACTCCGTTTGGAAAATTCAACTTCGTCATGTAATGACATTTTTTTTTTCCCGTGGTATGCAGTTTCGCCAACAATCCGCGCCTGAAAGGCCCTGAGGTGCCAGGAGCGGGCGGGGACAACGACAACTGCTAGATCGATGGCAGGGTGAATAAACGAGTATGCTGGTAGGTAGAGTGTGTAATGGGCGGCGTCGAGGTTACAAAAGTCGATAGATGTAGCTATATCTGTGTCAAGCGCTTTAGGTGGGCTGATCGCCTCCAACGCTGCTTATTGGAGGCAGCGGGCAAAAATTCGACACTGTGTCATTGGAGATGAGAATTCTAGATACTTCCATCTGTGCGCTTCTGCGAGGCTTCAAAAGAATCAAATCAAAGTTATCGATGCCGAGGACGGCTCTCCTCTGTTTGCTCACGATGCCAAACAACTTGTCCTCACCGGTTTTTTCCGCAACCTCCTTGGCACCAATGATCAGTGTTCCTTTGATTTTAACCTCTCCTCTTCTGTCTCCACCACTTCCTTATCCTCCTCCCAGGCAGACTCGCTCGTCCAGCCTTTCTCGCTAAGCGAGCTTCGGACTGCTGTGTTCTCCATGCGTGACACTTCTAGCCCTGGACCCGACGGCTTCGGGCCTTCTTTCTTCAAAAAACACTGGGATCTTGTCAAAGACAGCCTGCTCACCTTTCTTTTCGACTTCTACTCCCTCCAAGCTGACCTTAGGCCCATCAACAAGTCTTATATCGTCCTTATCCCAAAAAAGGTGGGCGCTAATAAGCCAGACAATTTCAGACCCATATCCTTGCAAAATAGTTGCATGAAATTTGGTACAAAATGCCTTACTCTCTGCCTCAAACCTCTCATGCCTTATCTTGTCCACCTTGATCAAACTGGGTTTATTTCGGGGCGTTCCATCGCCGAGAACTTTGTGTATGCCGCCGACATTGTCCAGGCTTGTCATAAACGCTATGCCCCCACCATGGTCTTTAAGCTCGACTTTCGCAAAGCCTTCGACTCGATTAGTTGGGAAGCCCTTGATCTCATTCTCCAGGCCAAAGGTTTTCCTAAGCTCTGGCGTGAGTGGATTTCCTCAATAAATTGTTCTAGTCAAACGGCTGTCCTCCTTAATGGTATTCCCGGCAATTGGATTCAGTGTCATCGCGGTCTCCGCCAAGGTGACCCCCTCTCCCCCTTCCTTTTCAACATCGTTGCTGATATTCTTCAGCAGCTCATCCTTCAGGCTTCTCGAGACGGCCTCCTCCCTCACCCTCTCGTTGACGACCTTCCTTGCCCGGTGTTGCAATACGCTGACGATACTCTTATCATTCTCCGCGCTGGGGTGGAACATGTCTCTACTCTGAAAAATATTCTCACTTCCTTCTCTGCTGCTATCGGGTTACACATCAACTTTCATAAGAGCACCTTTGTCCCTATCCATATCAACATCACGGATGCTACTTCCATGGCGGCAAACTTCGGCTGTCCGGTTGCCTCCTTTCCGCAAGCTTACCTCGGTCTCCCTCTCTCCACACATAAATTCCGTGCCGCTGACCTTGCCCCGGCTATTGAAAAATGTGACAAGTATCTTGCTGGTTGGCGCGGCAGATGTACTCCCATTGGTGGGCGTCTCATTTTGGTTAACTCTGTTCTTTCCTCCCTTCTATCCCACGCGATGGCTACTGGTATTCTTCCTCAAGGCATCATCGATGCTATTGACAAACGCCGACGTGCCTTCCTTTGGAAAGGGGAAGATTCTTGTCACAGTGGGGACTGTAAGGTTGCTTGGACCGACGTCTGCACTCCTAAGTCCAAAGGGGGTCTTGGTATTTTGTCCCTTCCTACTCAAAACACCTCTCTTCTCTCTAAGTTCCTGGTCAAACTCCATGCCGGTGCTGACGCCCCCTGGGCCTCTTGGTTCCGCCGACGCTACGGATGGTCCGGCTCTCGCGATCTTGGAGACTCTCACTCCCTTGACACTCCCATCTGGAAAGATATTCTCTCTACTCTCCCTACCTTTCGTGCTAGCACGTCCGTCTCCCTTGGCTCCGGGGCCTACACTTCTTTCTGGCATGATCTCTGGAGCGATCAATCTCCTCTCGCCGACCGTTTCCCTGCCATTTATTCTCATGCCTCGCGCTCCCATATTTCTGTAGCTCTCGCCTTTTCCAATGGGCTTTCAGGATTTCTAGCTCCTAGGCTCTCCTCGGTAGCCTCCTCCGAGCTCGCCTCCATCCTCTCTATTATGGCTGAGACTTCTCTCGTTCCTAGCAGTAGCGACTCTCGCCTTAATCGTTTCACTGGAAAAGCTATTTCTAACTAGGATACCTATGCTAATTTTTTTAGGCAGCTTCCTTCAAATGTTTGTGCAGGTCCCATTTGGGAAAACGCTATCCCCAACACTTGCAGGATTTTTAACTGGCTTGTGTACCGTCGTCGCATCTACACCAACGAGCGTCGCTTTCGGCATTCCCTCGCCACTTCGCCTAACTGCCCGTCTTGCCACTGCCCTGAAGACGTGGATCACCTGCTGTTGTGCTGCCATCGCGTTCAGGAAGTCTGGAGCTCCCTTCCTCCGTGTGCCCCAACACCTATGCCTGCCACCATTGAAGAGGCATGGCAAGAGCTGTCGCCGAACGTCACACAAATTACAGTTTTCAGCGCCGTGATCTGGAACATACGGAAAAGACGGAATTCCCTGGTCTTCAACACCAACGACGAACCACCTCATGTCACTGCTAGAAGAGTTGTCGAGGATGTGCGTCTCTGGTCTCACCGTTGCCGCTCTGCCCTTGTAAAATATTTCCTCCTGTTGTGGTGTAATATGTATGATCCCCCTGAACTTTTTAGCTAGCTTCTCTCTCCGCTTACTAGCTCCTGCCTTGTAACTCTGTA
The DNA here is from genome assembly GCA_023614405.1 of Avena insularis. NCBI lineage: Eukaryota > Viridiplantae > Streptophyta > Magnoliopsida > Poales > Poaceae > Avena > Avena insularis. The sequence continues at coordinate 78,902,640 of CM042688.1, forward strand.
CTTGATCGGTTGTCAATATATAGTTCAGGCTGGCTCACGCCCGCCGTAGTTACAGTCAAAAAAATATCTGTGTCAAGTGGTGAGCTTTTCTGCTTTTGTTAGTCTAAATGAATGAGACCCTGATTTCCGCTTAATTCTAGCGTGGTCTCTACCTTCCAGCTTGATCTTGGTAGCCAACTTACCCCTCGCCTTACGAGCGGCTTCTTCTTCTGAATTCGCTACCCTTAATAATGCTCTTGTGACGTTCGGCCTTCGATCTGATACACCAGATACACGGCTTTGCCGTATTACTAACGAAAGCCTTTCGAACAAAGATTACTATGTCAATGCGTTTAAGCACCTGCAGATTGATGCTCAAGCGGACAACATCTGGAGGAGCGCCGCCCCCCTTAAATGCAAGATCTTTGTTTGGCTTGCAAGCAAACACCGCCTCTACACTAACATGCGACATTTTCGTCATCGACTGGCCGACTCGGCGACTTGCCCTCATGCCCCCTGGATGAGGACACTGACCATCTCCTCACTCGATGCCATCGCGCCCGTGAGGTCTGGAGCTTCTTCACCGCTAATGGCGACTCAATTTCTCCAAACAACGTCCTCGACATGCTGTCCACTCCCCGCACGTTTGAAGAAAAAACCGTCAGTACTGCTATTGCTTGGAGCATCTAAAAGACGCGCAACGCTGTGGTCTTCAAGGCCAAGGATGAACCGCTTCAGGTTGTAATTCGTAATTGCCTTGAAGATGTGCAGCTCTAGGCTAACAGATGTAACTCTACCTCCTCCTTCTCTAAGCTTAATTATTGGTGTAACAGATATGATCCACCCTGAGCTCTCTCTTTTCTCTCCCTCCCCGCTGTCTCATTTGTAAAAACAGCTTGTACTGATCAGCTTTGAGTTATAAAAAGGTTCAGTTGGCGTAAGCCCTCCGTAGTCATGCTAAAAAAAATCCGCTTAATGTCTGCATCAAAAACATAAAATTGCTAGCATCTTTGTTTCAGAGTAAAATGGTTTATGGTATTTATGCCAAGATGTGCGATGTCTGTCAGTGACTGTTGCCAAAGAGGCCATTGATGAAATCCGGGGATGCTCAAATATGCGCACTCTTGCTCTGCGCAGAAATTTCCTACTCCCTCCGACCCATATTAGTTGACTCGAATTTGTCTAAATTTGGATGTATCTAAACATGTTTTAGTACTAGATACATCTGAATCTAGATAAATCCAAGTCAACTAATATGGGCCGAAGGGAGTACTTGTTTCATTTGTCGCTGGAACTGAGCAACCTGTGACTGAATTGCCTAGTTGCCTTAGCCAGAATGGGCTTTCGTCCTGAAGATAGCTGGCTCATCCTATAAATGTTGCTAAAAAATTCTGTAAAATCGATCAAACTTAAAAAAGTGACTTAGGACAAAACTTAAAAGTGCACTTGTTTATGGACAGATGGAGCCTACATAGCTTGGCATGTTGATTGGTTTGCTGTTATGGTAAGCTACTAAGTGTAACTCTTGAGACATGAGGTCAGTTCCTCCCGAGAAATTATGAGCTACTCCATCCGTTTCAAAATATAATATGTTTTAGCTTTGTGAAAAAAGTATATCTAAACCCTTTTTAATATGTAGGTTCATCTAGGTTTGAAATTAATCTACACACTAAAACGGTCTAGATACACTTCTTTTATAAAGTTAAAACATCTATATTTTGAAACAGAAGAAGTACTACTGAGTTTGGTAAAAACAGGTGTCATAAGTGCACTTTATTCTTCATAGTCAGTATATATGTGTGGCGCAAGGAATAAAAATCTGGGAGCATGACCAGATTTGGCCGCCTTGGGCATGGGCAGCACTGCAGCGTTTGAGCCGTTTAGCTAAATTGTTCTGCCATATGCCGTGGCTGCTGGCCCTGGTGCAGTTGCCGGCGCAGGGGCAGGGGGAGCGCTCCCGACTTCCTCCATTTCCACATCTCTATAACCTACAGCACAATTCGTGTTGTTGCAGTAAGCACTCCTAAAATCACGATCAATGTTTCTTCTGCATGCGTATAATAACTAATCAAGCGCGTTGGTATACTCACAGTCAAACTTGCTCCAGCCTAGGACGAACCTCTCCCGATCAAACACTACTTTTAGCCCCGTCATGAAGTTCTCTGCACATTGCTCCTGTCATTAGTAAACAACAAATACACTGCGAGAAAAATAAAGTGAAATCTAGTGTAGTAATAACAGGCTAACAGCATGGAAGAAGAGAGCAGCATTGCATGCATACGGCCGAAGACGTTGACGCCGGTTTCGCTCTTGAGAATCGCCAGGCAGTAGCCGACGACGGCGCCGTTTCCGTGGCGATCGTCGGCCATGACGACGAAGAAAGGCCGCGTGACAGGGAACTTGCCTCCTCCCTTGGTCCAGAAGCTCACATCCGGTATGTAGATCTCCGTTTGGTTGGGACTGCATTTTACTTGACAGTTAGCTCAAGTGATAGTAGTAAGTTGGTTCCAGCTGAAGCAGACTCTGCAACTGATTTTGTTCGGTACCTCAACACGTAGCAATACTCGAACGGAACAGAGGCGCTAAGGTTGGCCCTTTGGTCCTGAATCTTGGATATCAGCTGCAAATTGCAATGCACCCAGCAAAGATAGATCACTTGTGTGGGATTATTTAGGTCCGTGTTACCGTGTAGCATATGCACTTACTTCGTAGGCGAACGCCGTGTATGGATCTTTGGTGAGGTAGGTGAAGGAGGCGCCGGAGTCCACAACCGCGTCGAACTCCAGCGGCACGTCCAGGTTCTCCACGTTCATGCCCCTCGTGTGGACCTTGCATGTTGGACTGCGCATGGAAGACATAGCCGACCAATCACTGCTTGCACTGACAGACAGACATCTAGGCGCCACAGAACCGACTGACAGAGCGGCGACCCAACTCACGGCGTGTCTGTGAGGATGAAGGGCGTTTGCGCCTGGCCGGGGCTGACGGCGTCGCCGAAACTGATCCGGCCGGCCCCGTCGTCGCTGAAGCACATGGAGAAGCTGTTCGACGCGACGTTGCCGCCGCTGGCCAGCAAGCTGGGCACGGAGACCTTGCCCATGCCGAGCCCCATCAGGCCGCCCAGGAAGGCGCCGGCGGTCTGCTCCCGCCCGCACCCGAACACGATGGGCGCCTGCACCGCCTCGCGAGCACCGGCGCCGTGCTGGTTCTCCCGGGAGAGGTAGAGGACGTCCTCCACGAGCACCCCGGAGGAGGAGGCGTTCGCCGGAACGTACCTCACGGTGTAGGGGCAGCTGCTGTTGCGCAGGGCGCAGGCCTCGGGCCGGTCGCACAGGCACAGAGCGTGCTTGCACGTCACTGTCTTGCTCGTCGACGATCGGCTTGGGCTGTACGCGTGACCGCCCTGCGCCGTGGCGTTGCCGCAGTGTTGGCAGTCGCAGGGCACCCAGAAGAGGTCGCTGCCGGTGTCCAGTGCCACCAGGAACGTCGCCTTCGGCGTGCCTACGGCTACCTCCGCGTAGTGCAAGCTGCAACCAAAACCGACGTCAAAATGAATTTACAAGGATCAAGCCGGCCGGCACGCAAGAGCAGGGGAGAGGGGCGGGGTGCACGTACTATCCTTCAAGTTGGAAGGTGGCGTTTCCGAAGGCAAGTTGATCCTGTCCCTGGTCGTTACCGGAAGCGAGTCCACGGCGGGCGAAGAGAGCACGATCGTTGCGGGACAGAGCAGAGTAGTACTCCGACGTGCCCTCTGCTGCTGCCTCGGGCCACCACGTGTCAGGCGCGTGCCCTCGCGCATCCGCCCACCGCCGGACCACCGGCGAGGAGCGGTGGTGGAGGCTGAACCCAATGCTATCCGCCTCGCCGGCAGCGAGTAGCGCGGCCAGTACAGCGGCAGAGAAAAGAAGAATGCCGTAGTGGATGGAGTGAGCCATGTCGACAGCAGGACAACTGTGCAGCCAGAACACGAAGATGGTTGGTTCATGTACGATGCGATGCATGGTGGCGACGGCCGAGCAAGTCAAAGTATTTTCCGGTTTTAGTCAACCGTCGATGGCCGGAGGTGGAAGGGAAATGGCACAAGGATGGACACGCGGCCGCACGTGCTCGTTTGGTCTACACAAACCATCTTGTGGCCGCTATGCCATAGCATTTTTAAATCTATATTTCCATGCCATCGTCCAGCTGGTTTTGATTTATCCAAGTCGACAGACGTGAAGTATTTCTTGGACTCGGGATTTTCCAACTCCGCACAAACAGCACGTTGCTTTGTGAAAGGATTTTAGATTGTTTCAAATTCAAATTATGGAGTAAGGTTTTTTCTGAGAGAATAAAATAGTACTAAGTACAATGTGACGAGGCATTTTTGCACTCAGCTGCATATGCTCCTGATTTTTAAAATAAATTTTGAACGTAATAAAAATGTCCAAAAATTCGGACAGAAAATGTCCGGTGTATATCTCTATGTTCTATGTCCTCACAAAGTTGTTTCATGAAAAAAACCGACATTGTTTGTGTCGTGTGGAAAAAAGACAAAATTCGGTGCTAATAAAAAGCTCTTCACAACACATTTTCTTACTCCCTCCGACCCATATTAGTTGACTTGGATCTATCTAAATTCGGATGTATCTAGTACTAAAACATGTCTAGATACATCCGAATCAAGACAAATTCGAGTCAACTAATATGAGTTGGAGGGAGTATCTTTTTTATGCAGGACATAAAAAGTATGGGTTTTTCTTAAAACTTGGCATGCTTGTCAATGTACTAGTGAAATTTTTGAAAGGAATTTCTTTGATATTTTAAAATGATCTTTTTTGGTGGCAGGAGCATGTGCACCCAACTTCCCAAGATCAAAAGTGGATTGTACACTGTATGTATTGAACGAAACATCATGCGTAGGCCGAAATAGTTGGATGAAATGGGCCGTTTCTCGTACATCATCGGAAGTGCAACATGGTATCAAGAGCGGGTACCACTAGCACTGGAATTGCTCGCTAGCGCGCGCGATAGGACGGAACAACGCCCTAGCGCGGCCGCTTTAAGTTTAGAACTTTCGTTTAAGGATTATTAGTATCATGAGCCTGGCCCGTTTAGCTCTGGCGATTGTACACGCACGAGCATGCATGCCACGATGGATGTGGAGCCTTCGTTTCTTTTATTTTCTCCCACCTCAGCGTTTCTTCACTGGCTTCCGGTCGTGTGGTTCTTTTCCCCATTTTTTTTTCATATGTTTCCTCGCTCCTTTTTTTTTTTTTCTTTTTTTTATGTTCTGTTCTCTATGCTGTACTTTTGTTCCTGGATTTATAAATACTTGTTTCATTTAGACTGTAAAATTTCTTCCTCCTTATTCTTAGAAAATTCGTTCCACGTAATGTTTGTTCATGGATATCTCGTGACGTTGCTTTTAGTTCCCGAGTGTATAATTGTGTGTTCCTCTTGTTCCACATTAGTTACACGACATATTTATTCCTAGATATCTTGCGATGTTTCTTTTTGTTCCCGAGTGTATAATTATATGTTCTAGTAACAAAACAAGAATGATTTTTATTCTTTTAACAAAACAAGAAAAATACTAGTAACAAAACAAGAATGATTTTCCAAAAATAAATATTGATGACCAATTTTTCCTATTTGGATATTTTATTTGAACAGAGCACTACAATTTTTTGCCAAAATATTTTAACAAAAAAATGAAAAATAGAAAAATAAAAAGTAAAAAAATAATAGGAAGAAGAACAAAAAATAGGAAAATACAAAACTAGAGAGACCAATAAAAGCCCAAAAACCAACAAAGACGAGAGGAAAAACAAGAAGAGGCTGATAGAACTACTAGTATCATGCAACAAAAAATTGAAAAATGCTAATAATATTGGTTGTACCAAGCGTTAATGGGCCAGCCAACGTGTGTGCCTGCGTGAGCGGAGCCCAATCGCGTTGGTCGGCAAAATAGAGATTGCCCCAATCGTGAAGCTCTCCATGGAAAATCTTAATACCGGTCCACGTGGTGCTGATCGTCGCACTGTGTATACCGTGGATTCTTTTTCTCCATGGTTTTTTTAAGATTTTTTTCCAGATTTCTCGGTTATTTCATGTTTCTTATTTCCTTTTTATTTTATTTATTATTATTACCATTATTATTTTTGATAGTTCTTTGTTTTACTTGTTTTCTTTCATTCTTTATTGTTGTTGTTGTTTTTATCTTCTTATTTTCTCCATCGGGTTTAAAATGACCAAGGGTTTGAAAAGGGATGTTTTCCATATTCGAAATGTTCACGGGTATAAAGATTGTTCATGGGTTATAAAAAATATGTTTACGGAATAAAAAAATCAGTAGGCGTGGAGAATATGTTCTTTAGATTAAAAAAAGCTTGTGGAATTCGTAAGTATGCATTTACATATTTGGAAAATGTTCTTCGGGTTCAAAAATGGAAAACTACATGATCATTTTTGGAAAACCCCGTGATTTTTTTTGAATCTATTCATAAAAGAAAAGGATTGGAAAAAGAAAAAAAAAGGAGAAAAAACAAAACATGGAACAAAAAGAAAGAAATAAGCAAAAAGAAATTGCTCGGTAGAGAAACCGGAAAACGACCAACACCACGTAAAAAAGTCTTAAAAAGACCCCAATCCCTTATGATGATGTTGCCTGTGCTCTTAGACTAGACAACAAGAATTACACATAAGATAGATAATCATTTTTTAGTCAATAATAGAATGAGAGGAGAAAACGCATGGATGGAAAGTACATAGGCAGAACACATCTCACTAATCCTCTACATATCTCATGCCTAGGAGGATTTACTCGTGCATGACAGAAGAAAAACATAATGCTATAATCAATATGGTTCATCTTGATATTACCGTAACAAGCCACAATAAGTAGAAAGATCAATCAAATATAATCCTCAAGTATGAAATAGAGTTCTCAAAGCATAATTTTACAAGTATGAATCTCTCCCCTCCCTCTCTCTATGCAAGGGGAATGATGTTGGTTGAGTGAAGGATCTAGAGGTTGGAGATTGCAGGGCAGATCAAAGGATGTCTTCTTCTTCTTCTTCGGATCTCTTCTCACCCTGTTCCGGAACTAATGATGACGACTGCGAATGGTTTCTACCTCTGGTTCCTTTACAAAATTTGTTCCATTTGACCTAGAGAAGGCGGTGGTGAGTGGTACGACCAGACACTATGGTCACACCCATTTGTACCGCAAGTCATTACGTCGTCTCACACCTCTGGTGAGATTTTCTCCAATTAAGGAAATGCTTGATTTTCTTCCAATGATTGGTTTATTGCTTTAAATCCTTACAAAAGTGCTCAACTCCTGAAAGTCGCATAGGAATGCAAAGTTTCTTTGTTTCCACAATATTAGCGTTGGTGGAAAGGTTAAAACCATCGAAACCAAATGAAAACCAATAGAAAAACCTTAGAAAAGCTCTAGAGCTATCACACTTCCTTTCTATGCAACTCCTTGCATGTTTCGAGAGATGACATGACTTGTTTACATAAGGCACACAATGTTTGATTGCTCATTTCATTGTATATGATATTTGTATTAGGCACACACTAGTTTAATTGATTGCTTGCCATGTCCGTTTTATGAGTTGACCAATGATAACAACCATGGAGATATGGTAAGCTCTAGTTGATAGCTCATGTTATATCAGTAAAATGATTAGCTTCAATTTTTGACAATGATCATAGTTCTTTGTTTGTCTTGGTTGATAGTAACTTGTTATGTCTTAGATCCAGACAGCAAGCAAAGCTATGGCGGCCGGAAGGGAGGGCCGCAAGATCTTGTGTTAACTTTGTTTCCAGTGTAGCGTCACACATCAGCAGTATTAACTGGAAGCAAGATGAAATTTTGCTCAAAGATAAATATAGTTCTTTGATAACTAAAGGGAAATATAATTGATAGATTAAGAAAGAAAATTAAGGATTCTGCTAGCCGTGGAGTCTATCTCAATACACAACTAAAATGCTAGATTTTATTGCCCTTGAGTTTGTAGATAATATGTAATAATTTAATTTTTTTTTGCAGCAGATGTAATATTAGGTAAATTACATAGATCATTTACGTATGTCCCGCCGTAATTGGCCTTTAGTTACTCTGTCGTCACGACTAACTTTCGATACCGTAGTTGGGCTAGTCAGGTCAAAAAACGGGAACCATATTATACTTATGACCCGTTCTTTATTGGTACGACATAGAATAGTAATATAGCTAGGCCACTGATGGGACGAATGTATCTTGCCTTTGCTAGGTCACTAACGGGTTGTTTATGGGTTGTAAGTCATTAGCAGAGAAAAAGACAATATGGATCTTAAGTAGTTCGAAATAGTAACATACGGGAAGAATATTAATAGTCGTTCACTAGATGGATAGCGATGGCATTTTATAAACAGTAGCATGCCTTGGAGGCCAAAACAGCAATGGTCTAAATTTTTACGGGACTACCATGGATCGCGCGGCGACGGGCTTTCAGTAATAGTGTTGGACATTCTACATGGCAAAATAGTGAAGGGACGGAATGATAAGAGGCCATAAATGGGGTGTAGAGCGACGAGCACCTGTGAACAGTAGAAGGCCTTATGCAAGCTTAATTAGTAACTAATTGGAATTCTAATGGATTGTAAATGGGTTGCACGGTGATTGGCCCACGAGAAGCGGTATATGCCTTCTACATACTAAAATAGTAAAGGCAATATACTAGGTTGTACATTAACAGGCTAGTTGAAACTATCGTGGGTCACCTGTAGGCTAAAATAGTAACAAGAGCCTACTTTATATTGAGCTTGTAATATGGGTCGGTCCACATAATATTTAGCTGGCCTTGGTTAGCATGATGTCTACGACGAATTTATGACTGTTGAAGAAGAGATGATGTTGGTACCAGACAGTTAAAGATGTCTGCCACATGTTTATTAGCATGATATCGACCGTGGCAAAGCATACTTACCACAATGCCAATTTCCGTGGTTGATGGAGATTTATCCACCACAGATTTCGTAAAACTATAGATCTTTTTGTCCCGCGATTTTTGCAAGGGATGCCCATTCGTTGTAAAAGATATTAACCCAGAAAAATACCTTCTACCACGAAAATCCGTCATGGTATATGGCGTTTTTGTAGTGCATGCTAATGATGGTAGGCCACCCGTATCAGAATGGGTGATCTTCGTGTGGCTTCTTCTGGCCATTGCAGTGTGGGCTTTACGACAGTTCTTGTTGTCTTGCTCGAGGATAAGTGATTACAATGATGCTAATGTGCAATGTCAATATGATTTTTTCTTCTTAGTGGCGTGTGTGATGTGTACCATTTGTCGGTCAAACTAGCAGAGAAACCCTTATAGTCATTGGAAAGTAGTGGCGTGCTGAAAAAGTACTATTTTGACTTGGTACGAGCAAAAATTAAGGGTGCTGTGTGTAGAACTGGTACATGGCCGATATATATCTACTAGCGGTGTGACAGGGCGGGAACATGCCACTGGTACGTAAGACCCAACCTTTCACCCGGGCTTAATATAGTTGCGGAGCACCGTATTTATGACACGCCACTACTTGTTTGTTTGTGGTGGCACGACGAGATGGCACGCTGATAACCCTCAAGTGTAGGGGATCACCGTAGTACCTCTCAATGTGGAAGTAGGGTATCGATCCGCAAGAGTAAGAAGGAAAAGATATCTATTCTCTACAACTAAAGTGTCACAAGTTTTATTTGATTATACACTAAACAAGTTTTAAGGAATAAGATGGTTGTTTTAATGGTTGGAAGTTTAATGTAACAAAACAAGAATATAAAAGTGTTCCAATCCTCTTCAATGCAAGAGGACAAGACAAGAGTTTTCTTTTATAGGAACAATGGACATGAGTTCATGGGTTCACTTAATCCTCTCTTCTCCATCTATGATGATTATCATGTTATAGATAGTAAATGTCACACAATTGTCATGTTTTAATGATACTTTTATGGTGGCTACATGTTATAAAACACAGGTGAAAGAAGTATTCCTTTGTGTTACTAGGTCACCCTTGCAATAAGGCTAGCATTTGGTTTGTGTCACACCACACATCATACTTCTTCCTTTTTACCCCTAGATAAAGGATGTTAGGCTGCATTGCTGTCACTCAATACATATGCCGTTGTCACTCGTCCACCCATTACCTACATACATCATACTTCTTAATGAAAACATTCTAAACACTAGTGCAATGATTCATATGTTGTGATATGTTGTGAGTATTATTACATCTCTCTCATCTACCCCCACTTGATGGTGTCAATCACCTCATGATATGGATAAACAAGTCATTATGTATAGATCTAAACCATTACATGCATCATAGAATATTCACAAAGCATGACAAATCATACAAGATCCAACACAACGGTAAATGAATAACAAGTACTATCTCATAACACAATATCCAACATAGGAATTACATAGATAGATCCATACTCATGCAAGGCACATCATATGGACTTCAACAATGATCATATATGGAGAGATTAGATCAAGTTACCACCATAAACCCAAAGTCCAGGGGATGGACTACTCCCCTCTCATCATGGAGAGTGATGAGGAGGCGTTGGTGAAGGAGGAGACGTAGCCGGAGGCGATTCCGCCAGCGGTTCCCCCTCCAATCTTCCTCCGACGGCTGCCAGAAGACTCTCTGTTCTTGGTGTTTTCTATCTCCGCATCCTCAGTCTCGAGGACTCCCCAGGGGATCTTATATAGGGGTTTTTAGGTCAAGAGAACTCCGTGGGCAAAATAATCAAGGTGATCGGACGACCGAGGAGGAAAAGAGGGTAGGTGGCGCGTCCACCTAGGCTGGGCGCGCCACCCAGGCTATTTTGGGCTTCCTGGCCCTCCATGTGAGGTTCTTGTGCTCTAGATGCGTGGATAAATATTGACATTCCCAAAAGTTTAGGTCCATTTGACTCCGTATAGGTCCTGAAACATCAAAAACATTGAAAACAAGGTTTTTCTGTCCTGCTGGGTTATAACCAAAATAAAGGGGATCATTGATAAATTCCCCAAAATCAATGTAAAACATGGATATAACGTTATATATGATGCAAATATGTGGATAAACATGTTAACAAACTACAAAGTTCATGTATGCATTTTACATGCATCACACGCCACTAGTTGTTCTAGTGCTGGCGGTGTGCCTTTGAAATAAGACACCACCAATACCTAAGTCCAAGCCTTCTTGACGAGGGTTTAACTCATCAATGCCCATTGTTATGGACTTGGGTTTTGGAGAAGGAGGGAGCGCTGGAGACATCTATCGGCTAGCAAACAAGCACACAGGGGACAAAGATTTACCTGTGTTCAGCCTCAGAGAGGTCCCTACTCCTGCTTGTCTGCTCATGGAATTATCGAAGGAATCGAAGATTACAGTGGTGCGCAGATGCAATCTGGCGAGGGTTGTGGAAACTAGGATTGCGTGCGTCCTCCTCGCCGCCCCCTCCTAGCCTTTATATAGGTAGGCTAGGTCTCGGGTAGCAGGTCAAGTCGGTTACAAGTTAGGGTTTTTCCCTTTCAAACTTTCTATCTTTAGCTTCTTCTTGTTCTTCAAGCAATCGAGAGTCCTTAGGTTACTCGAGTCCTTCATTTGGGCCTTGGCGACACCGTGGGCCTTTACGTATTTAGACCGTATATACCAAGCTTGAGTACCTGTAGGGTATACCCATGTCAGTAGCCCCCGAGTGTCCAGTGGAATCGCAGATTCGACTTGGGACCTTTTGAAGTCTTTCGAGTGCATGAATGCGTATATTTTCGACTGCTTTGTTTGTGTCATAGGGATCGTTGATGTGCGTGCCTGATATAACCGAAGTATCCATATCAGTTAACCACGTTAGGGTGAAACAACGCAATCTACTCGAACTCGAGTCCCCGAACTCGAATCCGGAAAAGTGCTGGTGTAATTCGACTCAAGCCGTGGAGGTCTTACAGGAGTCGAAATCCAGTTATATGGGTGTGAGCACTCGACGCGTCCGTCAAGGCATATTCATCGTACCTGTAGGCACGGATATATTTCTGGTAGTGCGCAGCTAATGTGTTGCCAGGCCTTATTCAGGTCTTAGCTTCACGCTGTAAGCACGACATCCAAAATTTATCATCACGGAGACGATTCGGGTGACCCAGGAGACGCAGTCTCTTTGTAGGGAAATGAGGCGGTGTCGCCATAAACTTCGAGTGTGAATGTTATCAACACACAGTACTTAGTACAAATAATCATAGGATGTGCGACTAGCGCTCCCTATGGGAGTAGCCTCCGAGTGCTTGGTTGAGTCGAAGACTCAGGCAGGGACTAAAGAACTTTGTCGATTGCTGTCGTCTTTCGTTTGCTTGTTTCAGTCGAATTTGTTTCCGGTGCTCCCTATGGGAGTAACCCATGACCATAGTCGAACCGTATTTCGAGTAGTTGGGTTTGCCTGTGATTGTACATGTTCCTGTAAAAAGGAGAGAAAAATCATAGGGTGCGCGACCAGCGCTCCCTATGGGAGTAGCCCCCGAGTGCTTGGTGGAATCGAAGACTCAAGCAAGGACTAAAGTAGTCGAAGTCTTCTGCTGTGTAGCTTTGATGACGTCAGTGCTGGTGATTTCATGACCTCAGTTGCCCGCGTGAGCGGGTTTGACACAACGTGATGAGCAGCGGGTCCCACTCTATGACTTTGATTTGACTGGGCGTGCGTAATCTTTTATTTTAACTGCGCCTCCTCGATTTCCGTGCGTAATGGGAGTAGTGGAGGGACGGTTCGCGCTTCCACTCCTCCACGTGTCCATCACGATGTTTGCCACACGTCCAGTAGGGTTTTTCTGAGCCGTTGGATTGCGTCTTCCAGGGGTTAAGTAGCGGTGCTGCGACGGTAAATTTCTCATCTGTTCTCATTCGTCCTCTGCTCCCATCGCCATTTCCGCTACTCCTCTGCTTTCTCTGCGCTCGTTTCTTCCACGATGCTGGACCAGCTCCGCTCGTTTCCGAGCTACTTCCTTTGATCGCATCGCCGCCGTGCAATGGGGAAGAAGAAAGGAGGTGCTACGGCCGATTCCGCGGCCACCGCTACTGCGGAAAAGAAGAAGGGCGGCTCCACCGCTGCGGGCACCAGCACCGCCGCCGGCGGGAAGAAGAAGGCCGCAGGCACCCGTGTCACGAATGCTGCGTGGCGCCCCTCCATCATCAAATCATCTGACCTCCGTCTTCTTCACCAAGACGGAGTACTGTCCGCCGCAGTTGCCGACGCACGCGTCCCCGGCGGTGAGACAATTCCTCCTCCCCCCACTGGTTTTCGAGTGATGTTTTTAGCATTCATCATTCATGGTCTCTCCTTGCCTCTTCACCCCTTTTTTTAGGGGCCTCCTTTGTTTCTACGGGCTGTAGCTCCATCAGCTGTCCCTGAACTCTATCCTCCATATTTCTTGTTTCATCACCCTCTACGAGTGCTGGCTCGGAATCGAGCCGCACTTCGGCCTCTTCAAGCGCCTCTTCAAATTGAAGCGCCAATCTGCGTCTGGCTCTTTAGTCTATGATGTAGGTGGCTGCGGGATCCATGTCGACCCATCTGCCACCTATTTCGACATCAAGCTCACGGCGTCCGTCCAAGGGTGGAGGGACAAATGGTTCTACATCCGTGATGAGAAGGCTAACGGTGAGCACTTCGGACTCGCACCCTTCGATCCTACGACGCCGTGCAAGAGGATGCGCTCCTGGAAGAATGTAGTCATGCCTAGCGAGTCCGCGGAAACAGATGTGCTGTACGAGCACGTCTGCGACCTCGAGAGTCGCATAGGCAAAGAGGAGGGAGGTTGCGCCCTCATTCGCACTTGGCTGCGCCGTCGCATCCAGCCTCTACAGGCCAGAGTCCACCCCATGTTTCAGTGGGCTTGCGCTGACGATGCCACTCGCGTGTCTGCCGATGGCATGTCCGCGAGTGAGGTGGACAAGAGGGTTCGACTGGTCACCAAGTACACCGTCAAGGATGTGCTCCCCAGTGAGCCAGTTGTTCCTCCATTTTATGCTACTAACCCTCCTCCCGAGGTATAGTTGTACTTCGCAGTAGCTAAGTTTGTCGATTGCTTCTCTGTTGTTTACTTGCTTTTTGTTGTCTATATGCAGGATTGGGCGATGTCACCTTGTATGCCCCCTCTTCCTGAGGGGATCACCCCTCGCGAAGCCTTGGAAGAGGACGAGTCGGAGTTGACCGTCCCCTCTGATGTGGAGGAGGAAGCCCCCGAGTCCGGTAGTCCGGATACTCGCAATCGTTCGCGCAGCGAGGATTCCGATGCGTCGTCTCCTTCGACTCCGGAAGGTACAGGTGTTGGTGAGGAGTCACCGATACCTGCTATTCCTATGAGCGCCGTGGCACCATCTTCTCGCAAGAAGATGCGATTGCCCAAGGAGTCTTCGTCGGAGTCGGGGGAGGCCACTTTTGATTTTGACAAGTTTGACTGGTAAGTTTTCTAGTTTACTTGTTCTTCTTTGTTTTACCCTTGTTGGCTCGTCTCTGGGGTTTACCCTTTTCTTGATGTCAATTTTGTCTTGCAGTCAAGAGGCGTCGTCATCTTCTAGCGATGTCCAATTTTTGAAAGAATCAGGAGTCGCGACCTCAAAGGCCAAGAAAGAGGTCGAGCATGCTCCTTCACCTCCATTGGCGGCCCACTCCAGGCACAACTTGTCGGGGGGATGATCCCGATACTAGCCGGACAAGCTGACAAGCGATCGAGATCGCGTCCGGTGACGGATCACGGCCGGACAAGGCAAGATAGGCCGGCTATCGCATGGTAGCCGGATCGGCAAGAAGCAGCCGGATCGGCAAGAAGTAGCCGGAACCAATCAGTGAGATAGGACGACGTGCGTATCAGTGCACGGTACACCCTGTACGATGACAAGACCGGTAACCACCCGGCCATACCGAAGACTTTGCGGGGATGGCGGGAGCAGTTAGCCGATTGCGGACGCCAGGGCTGCCAGGGCGTCCTTGTGCCTACGATCATGCCATACCGCTCATACTCGATGTGACATACCATACTGGTCTGTAGATGACCAGCCGGCTGGGACCGCATGGGGCCCGCCGGTCGGACTAGCCGATGAGACCGTGCCTCTCGCTATATAAGGAGAGGCAAGGCCTCAGTAGAAAGGGTTGGTCTCAGTGCATTTAAGGCAGTAGCTAGAGAATACAGCTCAAGGAGCACTTGTAGTTCGTATATCCCTCATAGTCAGATCTGGCAGGAGTAGGAGCTTTACCTCATCACGAGGGCTCCGAACCTGGGTACTTCCTGCGTCCAGCTACGCTTGCTTGTATCCAATCCCGCCTGTGGACGCCGTCGATAGCTTCCCTGCTAGTCCCCACACCTCTATCTAACCTCCTTAGGTACTGTCGTTCCCAATACAACGACAGTTGGCGCCCATCGTGGGGCAAATGGCTTCGACCGGAGTCACGTTCTACACGGGACCCTGCACTTCAGCCGGTGAGCGCATGGTCTTCGCCCTGGTGCTCACGCTCGGCAAATTCGACTGCGTCATCGACAACGCTTCCTGTTTCGCCAGAACCTCTTTCCCGGCGAACGACACCGTCCTGCTATTCGGCGACCTCCTGTCTATGTTGCCACCGTCCCGGAGCGTTTCCCTAGGAAAATTGTCTCTGCCGCGGAGCTTCCGCGTCCGGGCGCTAGCACCTCCGCCGCGTCCTGCGGCATGGAGGTCATGATGGCCGGCTCCAGCTCTCATCCCCGCCAGTCGCGGGAGCCGGGCGCGGACGAGGTTGGAACTTCCGCCCCTCCGCAGCCTCGGAACCTGGTGGAGGATGCCATTGATCGGCTCTAGACGCTGGTTAACCTCGGGGATAACCCGGAGGAGGCAGAGGCCAACTTCGCCATGGAGAGACAGATCCTCCTCCAGGAGGCCATGGATCTGGTGGCAACCCGCAAGCAACTCGAGATCACCCGGCACGAGTACGAGCACGCGCACGGCTTCACTCCGGCTACCGCGGAGCCGAGCCGGCATGGCCAGGTACGGCGCCGGGGCGTCGAGCTAGGTGATAGGATGGAAAAGGATGGGGAGCCGGATCCCGCGCCCGCCCTCATCCGACCCACCTATAGAACGCCCATCAAGAACTGGCAGACGAGCCGCAGCGGAGAACCGCAAGCTGGAGGGCGAGGCGCGAGCCCGCCAGCACGCCCGCGTGCAGGAGCTCCTCTGCATCGCGGACGAGCAGGCTGATGCCAACCGGCAGATGCAAGAGGACCCTAGCTACTCCAGAGGGAGCAAGCTCCCTGCCAACAGCAGGGGCGCGCCGCGCGACACCCAGCAGGCGTCCTCCCCTCAGCCGGCTAAGGCCCGCAGCAGGCGTCACAGCTCTGGCAACAAGGGCCAGCCGCGCTAGGAGCAGACGGTAAACAGCAACCCGCCGCCTCCCCCTCCCCCAACCGGAGCGCCTAGACCTGCCGGTTCCCGTCTCTCGGGCCGGGTGGGAGCGCCCAACCCGGATTCTCCGGATGCCCGTGACCGCATCGAGCTCCTCGCTCAAGCGCGCGTCACGGAGGAAGAAGATTCTACCGGCCCGATTTGTTTCTGACCCTGCATCGAGCAGGCGTTTCGGATAAGTTCTCCTGCCGAGGACACCCCAATCGACAGCAGCATGAAGCCGGAAGACTGGTTGACCGACTATGCTACGGCAGTCGGTATCGCCCATGGGAACAAACGCACTGCCGTGCGCTACGTCCCCCTTATGCTAACCGGATCCGCAAGGACGTGGCTCAACAGCCTTGCGCCCAACAGCATCAACGCCTAGCCAGACTTTGAGAAGGTATTCGTCCGCAACTTCAATGGCACGTACAAGCGTCTGGGGCGTCCACGCGACCTAGCCTTGTGCGTCCAGGGTGACCGCGAGACCGACCGTGAGTACCTCGCCAAGTGGACGGAGCTGCGCAACACCTGCGAGGGCATTCTGGAGAGCCAGGCCATCAGTTTCTTCATCGAGGGTTGCCGAGATGGCACCATGCTTCGCCACCGGCTACTGTGTGATGAGCCAAAAACCATGGCGGAACTCATGACGGTTGCGGACCAGTACGCCATGGCAGATGCCGCCATGAAGAAGCCGGCTCGTCTCCCCCCGCCCCCTCGTCTCCCCCCGGCTCGTGACCGTCCGAGCAATCCGGCTGGTGAAGACGGATCCTCCAGGCGCCACGGCAATGACAACCGGTTCCATGGGGACCGCCAAGCCAGGCAGCAGAAGCCCCGCTACCACGCGCGGCAAGTCAATGCTGTGGAGGGTGCACCCGACGCACCGGCTAACGATGCAAGGAGGCAGAAGCCACAGCTCACCTTCGACCAGATGTTTGACGGCCCGTACAAGTGGCACAACGGTCCCTTCAAACCGGCTACGCACACCACTCGGAATTGCAGCTGGACCCGCCAGCTAAAAGACCAGGGTAACCAGCCTCGTCTCCCCCTGCCCCCTCCTGGTGGACCACCACCACCGGCTAGAGGAGCCGGTAATGATGGCAACGGCGACAACGATGGCAACAACAACAAAGGCTACCCCCAGCCGCACGCCGCCTACCACATCTTCAAGACGGAGCTGGACGACAAGCACAGGCGTAGGCGACGCTCCAAGGAGGTCAACGCCATCGTCTCTCCGGTTCCCCAGTACCTGAAGTGGTCGGAAACCCCCATAACCTAGAGCCACGCAGACCAGCCGGAGCAGCTGTCGACTCCCAGGGGCTACGCCATGGTGCTCGACCCCCTCATTGTCTCCAACGCGTGTACCTGCCGATTCTCGCATGTCCTCATCGACGGAGGCAGCAACCTCAACCTCCTCTACCAGTCCTTGCTGGAGAAGCTGGGCATTCGCGAATGCGACCTGCGCCCGACTACCACGACGTTCCATGGCGTACTGCCGGGGCCAGCCTGCGCCCCGCTGGGAAAAATCCAGTTGGACGTCATCTTCGCGACCGAGGAGAACTTCTGTCGTGAACCAATCTGGTTCAAGGTGGTAAACCTGACGAGCTCCTACCATGCTCTCCTCGGGCGCCCCGCCCTCGCCAAGTTCATGGCCGTCCCCCACTACGCGTACCTCAAGACGAAGATGCCAGGACCCCACGGCGTGATCACCGTCGCCGGCTGCTTTAGGCGGTCGATGGAGTGCGCCTCAGCCGGTTCCAAACTGGACGAGGCCCTCATCATAGCCGAGGAGAAGCATGTGATCATGCACAATGTGGCCATGGCCCAGCAGAACATACCGGCTAGCAGCAAACCGGCTAGAGAAGGAGCTTTCCAGCCGGCGAAGGAGACCAAGAGGATCCTGCTCGACCCCTCCGACCCGACTAAATTCGTCACCATTGGTGTCGGCTTGGACAACAAATAGGAAGGTGCGCTCGTCAACTTCCTCCGTGAGAATCGAGACATCTTTGCATGGTCTCCCAAGGACATGCCGGGTGTGCCGAGGGAGTTCGCCGAGCACTCACTTCATGTGTGGCTAGATGCCAGGCCGGTCAAGCAACCTCTACGCCAGTTCGCAGAGGAGAAGAGCAAGATAATTGGTGACGAGATCACCCGGCTCCTCGCAGCCGGGTTCATCATGGAAGTGTACCACCCGGACTGGTTGGCGAACCTAGTCCTGGTGCTGAAGAAGAACAAGACCTGGCGCATGTGTATCGACTACACCAGCCTGAACAAGGCGTGCCCGAAAGACCCTTTCGCCTTGACCCGTATCGATCAAGTCATCGATTCGACGGCCGACTATGATTTTTTGTCTTTTCTAGATTGTTATTCCGGTTACAATCAGATCCGGTTAAACTCGGCTGATCAGATTAAGACATCATTTATCACCCCCTACGGGGCCTTCTGCTACGTAACCATGCCTTTCGGTCTGAAGAATGCAGGCGCTACCTACCACCGCTGCATGCAGAAGTGCTTGCACTCGCAGATAGGCCGAAACATGCATGCTTATGTAGACGATGTGGTCATCAATACCAAGGAGAAGCGCACCCTCCTCGAAGATCTGGGAGAGACATTTGGCAACCTCCGCCAGTACCAGATGAAGCTGAACCCGGAGAAGTGCATCTTCGGAGTACCATCCGGTCAGCTCCTCGGTTTCCTCATATCACAATGAGGCATCGAGGAAAATCCGGAGAAGATTGCGGCCATCGAGAGGATGCAGCCGCCCAGAACTGCTGAGTCCAAAGTTCACGGATGCACGGCCTCCCTCGGCTTCGTCAGCAACCGGCTTGGGGAGAAGGCACTCCCGTTGTACCAGCTGATGAAGAAGACAGACAAGTTCTCCTGGACTTCGCAAGCCGACACCGCATTTCATGACCTCAAGCTCATGCTATCCACAGCGCCGGTTCTAGCCACGCTGGCTAGCAAGGAGCCGATGTTGCTCTATATAGAAGCCATCAACCGGGTCGTCAGCGTCGTCCTGGTGGTGGAGCGCCTCGAGGAAGGCAAGACTCAGCCGATTCAGAGAACCGTCTACTACCTCAGCGAGGTTCTCTCCCTCTCCAAGCAGAACTACCCCCACTACCAGAAGATGTGCTACGGCGTGTACCTGGCATGCAAGAAGCTCAAGCACTACTTCCAGGAGCATCCGATTAAGGACGTGTGCACCGCACCCCTTTCGGAGATCATCGGCAACAAGGACGCCACCGGCTGAGTCACCAAGTGGGCCATCGAGCTTGCCGCCTACTCCATCCAGTACGAGCCCTGGCTCACGATCAAGTCACAGGCACTGGCGGACTTCCTCGTCGACTGGGCCGAGACCCAGTATCTCCCACCGGTTCCGAATTCGGACCATTGGAAAATGCACTTCGACGGGTCAAAGATGCTCGGGGCTTGGGAGCCGGCATCATGCTCACCTCGCCCAAGGGAGACCGGCTAGAGTACGTGTTGCAGATCCACTTCAAGGCCTCTAACAACATAGCCAAATATGAGGCACTGGCGCACGGACTCCGACTGGCCAAGGAGATCGGTGTGAACCGGATCCTTTGCTTCGGTGATTCGGATCTGGTGGTGCGGCAAGTGTCCGGAGAATGGGACGCCAGAGATGCAAACATGGCCCTCTACCGGTTCCACATCCAGAAGCTCAGCGCCTCCTTCGACGGATGCGAATTCCATCACGTCCCCCGCGCCAACAACGAGGCAGCCGATTCGCTCGCCTGAATCAGATCCACCAGGCAGGCGATCCCACCAGGGGTCTCCTTGGAGCACCTGCGCAAGCCCTCCATCAACCCATCGCCAGAGTTAGACTCCATCATCTGGGCAGGAAGCGCTCCGGCCGACGGAGCAGCAGAAACGGAGCCGGCAGAGCCTCCAAAAAAGAAGACCCGCACCAACTCCGGCAAGGCAGTGCCCTCCGGCTCGCAGCGTATCCGACATTTTTCAAAGGTGTGTCGATGTAGACACGGGCTACCGGCTACTCAAGGACATCCACCAGGGCGAGTGCGGGCACCACGCTTCGTCAAGGGCGATAGTCGCCAAGGCGTTTCGCCATGGTTTCTATTGGCCCACTGCCCTCGAGGACGCTGAGCAGCTGGTCCGCGCGTGCAATGGGTGCTAGCGCTTCGGGCAGCTCAGGCACATGCCAACTTCGGTACTCAAGACCATACCGATCACCTGTCCCTTCGTGGTTTGGGCCTCGACATGGTTGGTCCCTTCAAGAGAGCACGCGTGGGTATGACCCATCTGCTGGTAGCGGTGGCTAAATTCACGAAGTGGATCGAGGCCAAGCCTATCCGGAAGCTGGACGGGGCGACAGTCATCCTCTCTGTGGACATCGAGTTCGACTCACCATGCAAGCTCCTATACGACGAGAAGGCCAACCAGGAGGCGCGGGAGGACGGAGTGGATCTCCTAGAGGAGGCCCGCGAGCTGGCTCTGTCCAGATCAGCCCTGTATCAGCAATGACTACGCCGCTACCATTCAGGCCGGATCCACCCAGTCGTGTTCCGCGAGGGCGACCTGGTCCTCCGGCTAGTGCAAGACACGAAGGGCATGCACAAGCTATCGCCACCCTGGGAGGGACCCTTCATCATCAGCCAGGCGCTGCCCAACGACTCCTACTACCTCATTGACGCGCAGCAGCCGTGCAAGAACAAGATGGACAAATCAGACAAGGAGACCGAGCGTCCCTGGAACTCGGCCTTGCTGCGCCCATTTTACACCTAGTCGCCAGACAGTGTATGTATCACACAAACCCTATGAATGAAAATGCGGACCCCTACGAGATGCTCGTGGGCTCCTTGCTAGAAATGTGTTTTCGCATCTGTTTTTCCGATTATGGTTTTCTGGCTCCGGCAACCCTTAACCGGGGGCTCGCCGGCTGGTCCGGCCTGCTAAGTCAATAAACCGACTGAGTAGTGTGCGACGATGTCAGAGGCCCACTCTTCGTCTGAGCTACAGACCGCAACCCGGCTGTCCAGCTAGCAAGAGCAAAAGCCCGAGACATCCCACATGAAAAACGGGGAGGAGACGCGACAGACCGGGCGTCCTAGCCTTGCAACTAGCTTAAGCCAATCCGGTTGCTAAGTCGTTAGTACCGTGCGCAATGTATTGTCAGCTCCCTTCGATTCCGGCTGCAGACCGCAACCCGGCTGCCCGGCAAGGACGCAGCGAAAACAGCAGAGCACACGGGAAAGCGACCAAGTGTCCAGAGAGGCGCAAGCTAGTTTTCGAAAAAACAAATCCGTTTTCCGGCTACAATTTGGCAGACTAACCTACTAACCGGTGAGGATGTATGTGTATGTATATTCTTGTCCGACTACCTTGAGTCGGAATTCAGCAAGAAAAGGAGAAGAAGATTCGAAGTCCTTGCCTTCATCAAGCGCTCCGAATCTCGGGGGCTACACCCACTGGGTGCGCTCGCGCGCCCCTAGAAGAATCTTGTAGTTCCCGACTGGCTAAGGGCGTTTTAGCTGCCGTTGAGCCTGTGAGGGCAAGGGTAGGAGCAAGAAAGGAGAAGAAGATTGAAGTCCTGCCTTCATCAAGCGCCCGAATCTGGGCTACACCACCTGGTGCGCCATGGCGCCCCTAGTGGAATCTTGTAGTTCCCGACCGGCTAAAGGTGTTTAGTCGGTCGTTCGGAGCCCAGGTGAGGGCAAGGGGCAAGAGCAAGAGAAGGCAAGAAAGATTCAAAGCACCTGGCTATGCCAGCTACTCCGAATCTCGGGGGCTACACCTAGTGGGTGCGCTCGTGCGCCCCCACTGGAATGTTAGTTCCCCCGGCTAAAGGTGTTCAGCCAGCGAAGTAACCGACTAAGACGAGTCTAGTCGGTGTCATCGGATTGATGACAAGTACGCCATGAGGGGGTCCTCGAGGCGTGCGGAAGAGAGGGGGGGGTGAGACATACGGTATTCTAGGACAGTGAGCACACAAGTTTACCCAGGTTCGAATCCGCCGGCTTTGGACGGATCCTACTCCTGCTAGCAATCCAGTAATACGGCAGAGCCGAAATATGGGTTACAAGGGTTTCGCCTGTGCGAGTTGAGGGTCTAAAGTATTGGGTGTTATCTGGTGCCCTAAAGGCTCTCCCTAGGACGGCTTATATAGATATCCGGCCTAGGGTTTACAGGAGAGATCTATCCGGCTACGACTAAGAGTCTGTTACAGAGTACATCTTGAACTACAAGTAACATTATGGGCCTAAGTCGATAAGTCTTCTGGGCCTTCCCTAGCCGGATTGGACCGCGTCTTCTCTCCCTGACTGGGCCGCCCGTGAAGCAAAGCTCTAACCTGAAGTGGGCCACCCTGGTCAGTGAGGAACTGTGAGGATACCCAGAAAGTATATCCCCAACAGCAGCCCCCGGAGGCCTCCAAGATCCAAAGTCGGATTTATCATCGTCTAGCTTGATCTTTGGCTTGCAGAATCTTGAAGGGTTCCTGAAACTTCACAACAAAAGATACGATCCGGGTCTTAAAAATAAGTCAGACCTTTCAATTAGTTACTCGGATTTTCCAGCTCGCTTTTAAACTAAGCCGAAACTTGATCTCTAACGCCACCTGACACAAGCATGGTCAAGTCATGTTATCTAACAAACGTTCCGTCAGCACGACCGTTGGTGGGTCCGCGGTTCGCGGAACCGAGGCGCCTCTTCAATGCGTGCGTGGAGATCGAGGCGACGCAATCATCGCGCGGGCCCTTCCCAGTTTTTTCCACGACGCTTGGCGGTTACACTGTAGCGTTTGCACGAATCTTAGCGCAGGTAGGTGGATATAAGGGGTTTAGATTTCTTCTTCTCATCCCCACCAGTCCTTTGCCGTTCCTTTCCTCCCAATCCACCTGCGTGCACAGAGCCTCCTCGTTCTCCCTCCACAAAGCTCCTAGCGCCGCCCCTTTAAGGTCACCCTTCCACCGGAGAAAATGGCTTCATCTTCTTCCTCCAGTTTGGTGGTGGCAGCGGCGGCGGCGAAGGCGGAAGTAGCAGTAGAGAAAGAAAGCCACAGGGGAATCTGGATCCCCTGCGCCCTCGACGAAGCAGGCCTCAAGAACATGGAGAAGGAGGGGCTCCTCACCGCCGGCAACTGGCGGAGCGGCTCTGGCGAGACTATCCCCAATCCACACGAGGGCGAGTGCATCCACTTTGGCCCCCATCTGGACCGAGGTTTGTCCTTTCCTCCCTCGGAGTTCTTCTCCAAGGTGATTGACCACTATGGAGTTCAACTCCACAATCTTCCTCCCAACTCCATTCTAGAGATGAGCGCATATGCTGCGCTTTGCGAGGGCTTTCTCGGCATTAGGCCGAGTTTGCTTCTTTTCCAGTTTTACTTTCATGTCCGGAGGAATTCCATCACTGCCCGTGTTCCTTACATCACCAGCACCATTAGCTTTTCTCTTAGACGAGACCGGGCATATCCCAAAATTTCTGCCAGTGACTCGATCAAGCAATGGCCAGCCACTTTTTTCTACCATCGGGATATTCCGGCTCCCGACAAAGCTACTGCTTTGCCGGCTTTTATCGACAGAGCCGCCACGGCCCAACCTTCCTGGGACGAGGCTGCTCCGGCTCTCACAGATGATCTGATCCTCACTAAGAGGCGGATCGAATATCTGATCAAGCACAATGGTCTGAAGGGATCCGACTTGGTCCAGTGCTGGGTTTCACGCCAGATCCATCCACTTCAGTACCATGGGGATAGACTGATGCATTCCGTCACGTCTTCCCTGACCGACTCCCTCCGCATCAGCCCCAAAGCCTACACCATTCAGGGCTACATAACCCAGATCAAGTGGATGATCAAGGAGCGGACCGAGAGGAGGATTCCAGAGGTTTCTCTGGATATGCACACGACGAAAAACCCCGTGGTTCTGGTAAGCTTTTATCATCACATCTTTTATGTGTTTCTATCTTCGAGTTACATTGCAATGCTGATACGTTTTCTTGTTTTCAGCTTGCTGACATCCCCGAGTCGGAACTTGCTCCGCTCGAAGGATACCCTCCGGAGTTCTCTCAGGAGGTGGAAGTAGTTCCACTGCCGGATCTTGCGCTCAAGAAGCGCAAAGCTCCGACAGTAGCTGTTGGCACAAAGGAGGTGCCAGTCGTGAATAGGTAACCTTCTGTCACAACTTTTCCGCCTTTGTTGTTTACTCAAGTTTCTTTCCGAGATGTAATGTTTCCGACTTTACTACTTTCTCAGAGCAAAATCAATCATCAAGGGCAAGGGGAAGGAGTTTCTTCGAAGCCCTTGCGCCAGACGAAGCTTACAATAGCTTCCCCTACCGTGGCTCCTCCGACTCCGGTCCCTCAACCTTCTGCAACTCCGGCGATCATCCCTTCTCTGGTGATTGCAGAAGATCCAGCTCCTCAAGCGGAGCCGACGATCCTTGGTTCGCATACTGACGTCACCACCAGTGCGTCAGCTCAAGATAAGGGTGAACCCTCTTCGGGTAATGATCCCTCGGCTGAAGTCTTCACCGACAACCTCCTCAACAATCCGGGTCTTGCCAAATTTGGCCTGACCCGGAAGTCTGCAGAGGAGATCCAGCGGCTGGCCAGGCAAGTCCTGGACAAAAGCCATTTATCCCCCGAAGAGGAGGCGCAAGAAGCAGAGGACGTCAAGTTCTCCGACCTTCTTACTCAAGCCTGCCTTCGCGACGAGAGGATCAGGACTGGCGAGCTTCCAACAGCTCCAGTGATCCCTCTTACTCTCGCCGAGAAGGTGGCAGCTAAAGTGAACGCGGGTTTAGACAAACTCACCCGCGAGCAATATGTAAGTCGGAATTCCAACTCTTGTTTTTACATTATGTTATATCATATCCTCTAGCCCCCAAGCATGAAGTAGGATATAGAATCCGAGTTTATGCTTTCATTAGGATGCCAAAGAACGAACTAGTGTAGCCCCCAAGGCTCGTGCTGATATTTAGTAAAAATATTAGCCCGAGTCTTAAGTAGCTTTTTAACTTTGGGTATTCTGACTTATAGAAAGTATGTTCCTATAACCAGGAATTATTGTCCAATGTCTGTAATAAGCGGAGAGAGATCAAAGCTCTCCGGCTTAAAAATGCTGAGCTCAAGGTAACCAAGGATGAAGCTGAAGGTAAACATTTCGAGATTCAAACCTTGTCTTTTGCTTTTTCTATGTCGAATTTTTCTGAACTGTTGTTCTTTTTTGACTTACAGCGTTGGTGAAACAATCCATCGCTATGATTGAAGAGGCCGAGAACCTCAAGACCTTGGTGGTGGAGAACAAAGGACTTCGCCAAGAGCTGGAAAAGCTCAAGGTGGATCATGAAACGAGCATAGCTCAAGTCCTGGATTCCTCCTCCATGGCCACTAAAGAGCGCGATCGCAAGATTACCGCTCAAGATAAAGTTATCTCGGACCTCAAGAATAAGGTTGACAGAGAGAAGGATATCTCCCAAGCACTCCGGGCTGAACTCCAGAGTCTCCGGGAGGAGAAAGCCAAGATTGACGACGTCATTCTTGGTAAGTTCCATCTATCTGACTTATCATTTCCTCGATTTTTATCAATGTCGGTTTTTTCCTTATCTTCATTTTGTGTATAGGTCCTCTGAACTTGACGGACTCTTCCTCGTCCGAGCCCCGCACTCACCGGCTTACCCAAGTTGGTGATCTTCTTCATGACTACCGCCAATCCCTTGAGGATATTGGCGAGTCTCTTAGGATTCCGGACATGCCAAGCATGTCGGACTTCCAGGTGCGGGAGAAGGCCAAGGAGATGCCGCGGCTCGTTCGGGACTGGAACATGTCCTACGCGCGGACTGCCGCGCAGAATGCCGTCTCCATGGTCATGAGCCACCATGGAAACATGGAAATATGGCAAGTGACTAAAGGGTACTGCAAGGTAGACGAAGACGGCCAGAAGCAGGACCTTCAAGCCATCATGCACTCCTGCGCCGGATATGGGTGCCACGTAGCTGATCTGACTAGCTACGAGATCCCCTTCTTCACCCGCGTGGATACTCCGCCTCCTCCTGCAGAAGAAGCTGAAGAAGTTTCTGACGATGAACGCACCAACTCGGATGCGGATATCTCGGAGCGATATCAAGGTGGACTAACCAGCGAGCCAGTAGATCCTTCATCTCCTCCTGCATCATAGACCACAAACTTATGTATTATTCTGTGAAAGAACATGATGCATTTTGTAAATATGAAGTACTATGACTTTTTGTTAGTGCTAAGTTTTTTTTATTCAGCACTTTTGTTTTAGACTTTTTGCGTGCTTGAAATGTTTGCATAAGCACTTAGAATTTTTCGTCTCTACTTATCGTTTATCTGGCTTTCCGCCTCGTCCCTTTCGTGAGCCGGCTAAACCTTCACTGAAACTTTCTTGAAACGGAGCTCAATTGCTAAACCAGTTTAAACTCGGAAACAAAGCCGGCTTCCAGTACCAACAGTTCACTACTCGGAAAATACCCGCATCCAACAATCAGACAAATAACCTAAGTAAAGACTAGAATTTTTTAGAGTTATACCCGAAGGTAGCAGTTTTAGAGTCGGAAATCTAAACCAGAACGAACATGAGCATAAAGTACTTTCAAGCATTAGGATTTTTCGACTATGACGTGATCATTAGGAAATAAGATGGTAAAACTTCTCGGAAAACTTTGAGGTAACCAAAACTTTTATTTCTCACGAACATGTACATATGTATGATTACAAGAAGGATAAACTAAGAATAAAAGAGACGTGGTGAGCAATATTCCATGGTGCATCTAACTCATCCGGATTTGTCACGCCTCCAACTCTCTTTCTCTTCTTAGTAGCAGGTCTTTCTTTGATGGCCTCATGTCGTTAAGTAGTACGATCCATTGTGCAATACTCGACTAACTAAAAGGGCCCTTCCCATCTGGGAAAGTTTGTGCTTTCTTTGTTGCACAAGCGGAGAACCAAATCACCTTTATTAAAAGATCTAGTTGGACTCTCGGCTATGATACTTGCGTAACCTGGCGATAGGCTGTAGATCTCATTTCAGCAACGACGCGAACTTCTTCGACTAAGTCGAGATCATTTTGTCGAGAAATCTCGGCATCCTCTTCGATATACGCGGCCACTCTAGGAGAAGTATGAATTAAATCACTAGGAAGAACTGCTTCTGCGCCATAGACCAAGAAGAAAGGTGTATATCCTGTTGACATGTTCGGAGTTGTTCACAAACTCCAAATTACAGAGGGTAGTTCCTCCGCCCAAGCCCCCGTAGCACGTCTTAGTGGTGCTTCGAGTCTCGGTTTCAACCTTGTAGAATTAAACCATTTGCTCTTTCGACTTGTCCGTTAGCCTGTGGATGTGCGACTGACGCAATGTCAAGCCGGATATTTTGCTCATCACAGAATTCAGCCAGTTCTCCCATAGAAAAGTTACTCCCGTTGTTTGTGATAATGCTATGCGGATAACCATACCGGATTATGACATCCTTGAAAAATATTTTGGTTGTTGCTCCATCACAACTAGTGACAGGTTTAGGCTCGATCCACTTTGTGAATTTTTCCACCATCACTAAGAGGTGCGTGAATCCACTTGGTGCTCGTTTAAAAGGTCCTACCATATCAAGCCCCCAGACCGCAAAAGGCCATGTTATAGGTATTGTTCGCAGCTGATCGGCCGGAACATGAGCTTTTTTGGCGTACTTTTGGCAGCCTTTGCATGTCTTGACTAATCGTTCGGCATCTGCCTGAGCTGTAAGCCAAAAAAAACCATGTCGAAAAGCTTTTGCCACTAAAGATTTGGCTGCAGCGTGGTGACCACACTCGCCTTCGTGGATTTCTCTTAAGATCTCCACTCCTTCTTCCGGAGATACACAGCGCTGAAAAACCCTAGAAACACTCCGTTTATGGAGCTCACCTTTAACAATAGTATATGCTTTTGCTCGTCGGATAATCTGCCGGCTCAGCACCTCGTCTTTGGGTAATTTGCCATCTACCAAGTAATCAAGGTAGGGTTGAGTCCAGCTGGGAATTACAGCCATAATTGCTATTAAAGGTGAGTTGGATTTGGTTGGATATTCCTCATCTACTCCCTTTATCGAGGGAACTTTGAGGTGCTCTAAAAATGCGCCATCCGGGACCTCTTTCCGCGTAGAGCCTATTCGAGATAGTGCATCTGCTTCCTCATTTTCTGCTCGAGGGATATGTTGAACTTCAAACCCTTCGAACGATTTAGATAGATCATCCATGACAGCTTTATATGCTGCCATGTGCTTATTTGCATTACAAATATCTGAGACTTGCTGAGCAACAAGATTCGAATCTCCGTAACACATCAAACGTCGGATGCCAATATCCTTGGCAATCCGGATTCCGTGCAGCAGTGCTTCATACTCGGCAATATTGTTTGTTGCCGTGAAGTGGATCTGCAACACGTATAATAGTTTATCTCCTTGGGGTGATTTGAGCACCACGCCAGCCCCTGAGCCCCCTCGAGCCTTAGACCCATCAAAAAAGAGGGTCCAGTATTCCGACTCAGGGAGGACCATGTTCTCCTTCGTCTCTATCCAATCAGCGACAAAGTCAGCAAGGATATGGGATTTGATTGCTGTCCGAGGTTTATACTCAATATCGAAAGCTGAGAGCTCTATGCCCCATTTGGCGACACGTCCTGTGGCGTCGCTGTTGTTGATTATGTCTCTCATGGGAGCTTTTCTCACCACGGTAATTGGATGCTCCTGAAAATAGTGTCGTAACTTACGAGATGCTAGGAAAACACCGTAAACCAACTTTTGATAGTGCGGATATCGCTGTTTTGATTCTGTCAAGACCTCGCTGACAAAATAAGTCGGACGCTGCACCAGGTGTTCCTGACTTTCCTCTGGCCTCTCCACCACCATGACGATACTAACGAACTTATTTGTTGCAGCAATATAAAGCAACATCAGTTCCTGAGGTTCCGGCGCTGCAAGGATAGGAGCAGATGAAAGTACTTTCTTCAGGTCTTGTAGTGCAACTTCAGCTCGTCAGTCCAGACAAAATCTTTGGTCTTCTTCAGGAGTTTGTATAATGGTGTGGCTCTTTCACCAAGCCGGCTTACAAATCGACTGACCGCAGCAATGTAACCAGTTAATCTTTGTACGTCCTTCGGGTGAGTTGGCCTGGAAATATTGAGAATAGCCTTGATCTTGTCGCGGTTCACCTCTATGCCTCCTTAAGACACGATGAAACCTAACAATTTTCCGGCTGGTATTCCAAAGAAGCATTTCTTCGGGTTAAGCATGATGTTGTATTTTCGTAGATTGGTGAACGTCTCCTCCAAGTCGGAAATCAATGTTTCCTTCTTTTTGGACATGACCGCGATATCATCCACGTATGCATGTACATTGCGTCCGAGTTGGTCGTGGAGGCAACGCTGCATCGTGCGCTGGTACGTAGCTTCTGCGTTCTTCAGCCCAAAGGGCATTGTAACAAAACAGAAGGTTCCGAAGGGGGTTATGAATGAAGTCTTGACTTTGTCAGATTCCTTCATCCGTATTTGGTGATAACCGGAATATGCGTCGAGAAAACAGAGGAGTTCCGAGCCTGCCGTAGAATCGATAACTTGATCAATTCTAGGCAGAGCGAACGGATCTTTTGGACAAGCCTTGTTCAAGGCAGTATAATCAACACACATCCTTAAATCAGTGGTGTCCTTTTTAGGGACCATTACAGGGTTGGCCGACCAATCAGTATGGATGACCTCTTCTATGAATCCGGCTAACTCGAGCCGCGCTAGTTCCTTAGCTATTGCCTTACGCTTTTCATCACCAAACCGTCGTAAGGACTGTTTGACGGGTTTAGCGTTCGGGTTTACATTTAGAGAGTGCTCAGCAAGTTCCCTAGGTACTCCGGTCATGTCAGATGGCTGCCATGCTAAGATATCTTGATTTGCTTGGAGGAACTTGACGAGCGCGCTTTCCTATGCGCTACTTAGGCCTACGCCTATCTAGGTCACCTTGGAGGGGTCATCATCCTTCAACGGCATCGTCTTCGTCTCTTCTGATGCCTTGAACTCTGGATTTGGCTTTGTCACCTCCTTCTTCGTCGCAGGCATCTCGGATGGATCTATGCTCTTCTTGATCTCCTGGTACTCCTGGGCATGCAGCACGGCTTCGGCAAAGGCGGCATTTCCATCCTCGCATTCTCGCGTCTTCTTCGGGTCTCCCCTGATGGTGATTACGCCGTTGGGACCTGGAATTTTCATCATATTGTAAATGTAACACGGACGATCCATAAAAGCCCAGTAAGCCGGTCGTCCGAATATAGCGTGGTATGTGCTCTTGAACGGGACCACTTCGAAGGAAAGTGCCTCCGTCCAATAATTCTTTGGTGTTCCAAAAGTAACATCCAAAGTGATCTCTCGAGGAATTAGCTTTGTCTTCACAGGACAACTCCGTGAAAGATCACAGAGCTGTGGTTCAGCTATGTTTCCGAGATCTTCATCCGGCGTAGCGTTTCGACATAGAGAATATTGATGCTGCTACCACCGTCCTTGAGGGTCTTGGAGAAACCATAACCATCAATAAGTGGATTGACGATTAAGGCGTATTTTCCTCGCCTATGTAGCTTAGGCGGATGATCAGTGCGGTCAAACATTATTGCTACTTCCGACCAGTCCAGATACTAAGGGACAGCCGGAACTGTTGTATTGAGCTCGTGGAGAACTGCTTTCTTGACCTTTGTTGGTTGAGATCTGAGGAAGGTGACATAAGTGTCCTTCTTGGTGGGAAAAGTTTTCTTCCCTTTCGACTTGGGATTTGAAGTGTCGGCTTCCTCCATGTCGGAATCTTCCTTGGTCTCTTTGTCTTTTTTGGGATTTTTCTTTCCCTTCTTCCGCTTAGCTTTGTAGCCCGTGGTATCATCTCTCTTGATGTCGTCGTTAAAACGACATTCAGCGTTGGTGTGGGATGAGCCCTCATTGGCGTCCAAATGATGCACACATGGGTTATTGGCGATGTCGGCCCAAGTGTAGGTTTTGCCTAGTTGTTGCTCTCCTCTACCTTGGACCCTTGATGTCCCACAGCCACGCCCGCGGCCTCCGCCACGTCCTCCTCGTCCTCCAGACCCGGAAACAGTAGTGACTACCGCTGTCTCCGCATTGGGTTTTTCTTCCGAGGTATTTTTGCGCTTTCGAGCTTGTTGCTTTGGTTGTTTTGCCGACTGAGGCACAGCCAGGGCATTGAGTAATCCCTCTGCATCATCGTCAGCATCTGCATACTTGCTCGCTGTTTCTATCATTTCTCCCAGATCAGTAACCTTGTCACACTTCAAGCGATGACGCAGTAAACCAATTGGGAGACCTGTGATGAAAGCTTCAATCATAGTTTGATCATTTACTCCTTCGCATGAGTTCTTGGTGTCAATCCATCGTCCGAGGTAATCCCGGCAAGTTTCTCCGGCTTTCTGGGTGCAATGTTGTACGTCTCCAACCGTACAGGGCCTCTGATATGTGCCTTCGAAATTCCGAAAGAACGCACTTTGTAAATCATACCAGTTGTGGATGGTGTTCGCCAGAAGCTCATTGAGCCATGATCGTGCCATCTTCCTCGGCATGAGTGGGAGATATCGAGTTGCGACCAGGCTGTTTCCGCCTTTGGCGATGCAGCAAGCTTGGAAGAAATCCTGTAACCAGGTGTCTGGCCGAGCAATGCCGTCGTAGGCTTGAATATGTCTTGAGATAGCAAATCCTTCCGGGAACTTTGTAGCTCTGATGCATGGTCCGAAGCACTTTGGGCCCACGTACATGTCATCGTTTTCGTAGCGCCGAGCCTCTATGTTGGAGTTGATCCTATGCCTTGCGTCGTTTGGGGATAGGGATCGCCCCGAATGCCGGCTGTGGCTGCGGTGCCTTGGAGCCGGACTTCGGCTTCTGCCACCACCTCCTCCGCCATGTCCTCCTTGACCTCCGTGGGGGCCGTTGTGATAACTGTATGGTGGAGAGGGTGGTGCAGCGGGGTAGTTTCCGGCTGATCGCCGGCCTCCGTCCAGAACGTCATTATTCCGATTTCGGGGAGGGTCTTGACTATGACGAGCCCCCTGCCGGCTTGTACCTGCATGGTTTCCGTCGTTCCTTCGTCCGTCGTTCCCACCATAGTGAGGCTCAGCCGGACGGTTCTCATGTCTAGGAGGCGACATTCTCTGACGATCCTCCTCCCGACGTTTCTCTTTATCTTCTCCCCTTTGATCCTTAGATTCTCGTCGGGGAGGACTCGTCGGATTTAGGGAAGCGATGGCGTCTTTCTCGGCCGCTGGTGCGACATTGCCCCAACCGCGTGTGGTTTTGTGATGCTGTCCTGAAGATCCGGTTCTCGAATAATTGTCTTCCCGTTGTTCGGGGCGATAATACTGCTCCGAAATGTAATGGGGTCTTACGCCAGCCCATGCTGGATCCGTGCGACATTGGTCAGCATCTGAGACCAGTTTTGACTTCCGGACAGGGCGACCTTTTGCTGCTCTAGTCCCTTGTTGAGTAGCTTGATACCCAAACGGATCTCCTCTTGTCCTGGATTAGCCGATAGAATTTCTCGGGCTGCCACGGTATTTTGTACTGGTGTTGGGTATACCCAATCTCCGTTGCTATCTTTCCGTGGCTTCCCCATCTCATCTCCAAAAAGGACGGCACGGACACGTGGGAATTGGTTGTCATCTATGTGACGCTTTCGTGTCTTCTGATGCAGACGGGACATGTACTCCTTGTTTGAGATGCGTTTCTTCTCCACCTTGATGTTTTTGGCTTCATCGAGGAGTTGTTGACGACGCGCTTCTAGGGCTTGCGCCCTTTCATCCAGCTCATCTGCAGTAAGTTCTGCAGCTGTAGGGATTGGTGTGGTTAATGCGGCATCGATGAGTTTACGCGCACCTTCAGTGATCACGTGTCCATCCACCGATGCTTCTTTTTTCAGCTCGTCTGGGATAAGTGCTCCATCCGAGTCTTCTTCGTATTCCTCAGCAATCACCTCCTCTGTCAGAGGGTCTTTTGCCGGGGTCTTGTTTTTCTTGTTCTTCTTCTTTGCCTTCTTGGCAGCGCTGGTAGCAAAGACGGCTTTGGGTCCGTTTCCCGGAGTCAAGCTCTGATCGGTACTTTCGGACATTTGGACTTCGGGATTATCTCCGACGTCCATGTCATCCTGCGCTTTGGGAGAGTGTTCCCCGGATCCTTCATCCATGGCTTCTCCTTCTTCTGCAGCTTTGGAGTTGTACTCCTCTTCATATTCCGCGGAGAACTTTCGGAAATCTGCTGACGTCATTGACCCATCCGAGGATGCGGGTACGTCGGCGTTTGTTCCAATTGCCCCAGCACCGAGTTGGTGTTTTCTCCAGCATCGGCAGAGCCGGATCCGGATCCCACATATCTGACAAAGTGCGACGCGTGCTTCCTGAGGTACCTGCGGCTTTCGCGGTCATCCATATCGAAACTTTTGATGGTCTCGAGGATTGCATCTGCGCTTTCGCCTTGCAGTATCATACTTCGTAGTGTGTACCTTAGGAAAGGCCTATCTGTTCCGGCATCATCAGAGCCGGAATCAGTGTCGTTGATATGCTCCTCCTGGATTTCGACTTCCACGGGTGGGTCGATCTAGGATTCGGCTCCTCCGGGGAGATCCACTCTAGATTCGACGTTGACCGCTAAGTCTTCTTTAGGTTCGGTTTTCTCCACTATCTCCGCAACTGGTGCGGGCTGGGTGGGATTAGGGTTTTCTGAGATCCGGAACTCTGCCGCCTCCGCGGACAAAGGGGACCCAGAAAATTCTTCTGCCTCTATCATCACCGTTGGGGTGGGTTGGGCAGGTTCAGCGAAACCGATGTAAACATCGATCTCGCCAAAAGACATGATTGTGTAGGCAGTCACGACCTCCTTTGCCGGAATCCAAGTCTCGTCGAGAACGATGAGAGGGACGTCGCTGGCGTAGAGGATGCGACCGACAGTGATGGTCTCGCCGATTCCGATTCTTGCAGATTCCGCTTGGAACGCAGATCCGTAGCTCACTTGCCCCACGGTGGGCGCCAACTGTCATCAGATTGATGACAAGTACGCCTTGAGGGGGTCCTCGAGGCGTGCGGAAGAGAGGGGGTGAGACGTACGGTATTCCGAGACGGTGAGCACACAATTTTACCCAGGTTCGAATCCGCCGGCTTTGGACGGATCCTACTCCTGCTAGCAATCCAGTAATATGGCAGAGCCGGAATATGGGTTACAAGGGTTTCGCCTGTGCGAGTTGAGGGTCTAAAGTATTGGGTGTTATCTGGTGCCCTAAAGGCTCTCCCTAGGATGGCTTATATAGATATCCGGCCTAGGGTTTACAGGAGAGATCTATCCTGCTATGACTAAGAGTCTGTTACAGAGTACATCTTGAACTACAAGTAACATTATGGGCCTAAGTCGGTAAGTCTTCTGGGCCTTCCCGTAGCCGGATTGGACTCCGTCTTCTCTCCCTAACTGGGCCGCCCGTGAAGCAAAGCTCTAACCCGAAGTGGGCCACCCTGCTCAGTGAGGAACTGTGAGGATACCCGGAAAGTATATCCCCAATAGTCGGATAAAGTTAGAAGACTTGGGAAAGAGAAGGAAGATTCGAAGCACCCGGCTACGCCGGCTACTATGAATCTCGGGGGCTACACCCAGTGGGTGCACTGAGCGCGCCCCCACTAGAGATATAGTTCTCCCGGCTAAAGGTGTGTAACTGGATAAAGTCAACCGGCAAAATATTAAAAGAAAAGTCGAAGCACAAGTTGAAGGAAACTCAAGCAAGTTCAATATTAGCGAGCAAAGAAAAAAGGGAGGCAAAGCTCCCATAAGTTTACCCGGTGTCAGAGACAGCCGGTACAAACAAACAAGTTTCAAACGGATCTAAAGCAAGACAAATACACCTGGCATCCCGGGGCAACGACTAAGCGGCAGGACCCTTGCCATAAGGAGCGTCTTGGCCAGCAGAAGCTTCAGGTGGAGGAGGAGGCGCGGCGCTCGATCCCGTTCCGACGTCCGTAGCCGGCTGTGTCGAGGCTTCCACTTCAGGAGTACCGACGGACTCCGAGTTGGTGAGCACCTCGTCGGGGTCCACGTAGTCGGCGATCTTGATGGCAGATCCTCGGAGCTCCGGATGGGCCTGGCGGATGGCGGCATGGTTGGCGCCAGCACGGAAACCTCCGTCGATCTTCTCGACACGGGCGTCCTTGTACCAGGAGAGCATAAGAGCCAGAGCCATCTCCGCTCCGACTCGCGCCGCCAAGTCTCGCAGCCGGCACCTCCCCTACCTTCGTAGCCAGCTGGGCCATCGTCTCCGGAACCTGCGCATCTGGCCACAGGAAGGAGAAGATGTCTCGTGCCGCTTGACGAAGCTTGGCAGCTTCTTCGCCAAGAAGGGCGACAAGCTCCTGGGCTGTCGGCTGCGCTCCCGGCCAGTTCTCCTGCAGCCGGTTGTATGCCAGCAGGTTTATGCCGGGATAAAACGCTGTCAGAAAAGAGAGTCAGATCTGGCTACCGGATCCAGAAAGAAAGGGAAATAGAAAAGAAGAACTTACCCTTAGCCGTGTGGCCAACCTGCATCAACTCCTCCACCAGAGCCTTCTCCTTTGTTGCTAGCCGTTTGATCTCTTTCTCTTGGTCCTTGTTCTGGGCCTCGAGAAGATTGAAGGCCTCGACCCGGCTGGCGAGCGAGGCGTCACGCTCCTTAATGGTGGCCTCCAGGACGTCTACCTTCGCGTGCCAATCCTTATTCTACAGCCGCAGAGTAGAGTTGGACTTGCTCAGCCGGTCATTCGCTTTCTTCAAGCGATCGATCTCGCGCTGAGCGCACACGAGGATAGCTGCGACGAAACCGGCTATCAGTAAAAAAAAGGGACGAGACGGATGAAGCAAACTTACTCTGGGAGGTCCCATTGGCAGCAGCAAGCTTCTGCTCCGGGGTCCGGTTCCTACCGGCTGCGGATTCCAGCAGCCGAATCTCCTTCACCGCTAGTTCGAGGGTGGAGGCAAGGTCCGTCAGCCAGGCGGCGGAGGAGGCATCGTCATCCATGGCGTTGGCGGCCAAGGACTCCTTCGCGGCAACCACCACCGTCCTCCACTCCTCCCCCAGCTCGTCGTCGGAGTTGTCGTCACCGACAACCACGAGCTCCTTGCCGACAGCGGCCCCCCGCGCTCCCGCGGAAGAGCCACCCGACTGAGGATCTGCCTCCGGCTGGACCACCACGTCCGGCTGCGGACCCTCCGCTCCGGCTGAGGCACCGGTTCAGATCGAGGCGGTGGCGGCGCTGCGGGAGAAGGAGGGGCGCTGGCAGGCAAGGTCGGAGCATGAGGTGGCGACCCGGTTGGCGCTCGCGCCGGGCTTGCAGCTCCAAAGGAGACCAGCGTGCTAAGAAAACAGAAGACATGAGAAAGGAAACAAAGGCAAGTAAGCCAAGGGCAGAAAAGCAGGAAAAGAAATAGGCAGAAAATGATAAGTGCAAAGGGAGGAGGGACGTACCCCGACACAACCGGAGGCGTCCCCTTCTTCCGGCCAAGGCGGCTCGGCGGAAGGACGCTGGTCCGGATCCTCTTGGGGGTCGGCTCCTCCGCGGCAGGCCGGTGGGAGCTGGAATGGCTAGAGCCGCTCCTGCCAGCTTCACCGTCCGTCGCAGAGCGCGTCGCCGGATCGGTGGTCGGCGCGGCCTCCTCCTCCTCGTGAACCTCCGCATGGGGGTCGGCAGCTGGCTCATCATTCCGGCTGGGGAAGGCATCACCATCCCCGTCCGACTCCCGGATCGCCGAAAGCACGCTGCAAGTCAGGCGTGAACTCCTCAAGGGGAGCTTCACCCTCCTCGCGACGAATGCAAGCGAAGATCTGCCGAATACAAGAAGTTAGCCAGACAAAACAAGAAAGAAATGCGAGAAGAACAAAAGAAGCTTCCGGTTAGAAGAACTTACCCAGGGCGCGCGGTTCTCCTGGCTGTAGGGCGCCAGACTGAACTTCCAGCCCTCCGGCAACCGCTCCTTGGTGATCGTCCACACCAACTCCTTCAGGCTGTGGTAGCAGGGATCGCGGTGCGACAGCCGGGTCGGGTCCAGCCGGCCGGAGTAGTAGCACATTTTGTGCGCTCGCTGCTGCAACGGCATCATCAGCCGAGACATCCAGCTGAGGGTGATGTCCAGGCCGGTTAGCCAGCAGGTGACGATGGAGCGCATGCGCTGCAGCATCGTATCCGACTTCGCCTTGTCGCCATGGATCTTCAGCTCCCAGTTCTGCCGGCTGGACTCGACATCCTGGAAATCCGGAAGATTGACCCGGTCGACATTGGTGACGTTCTTGATGTAGAAGTACGACTGCTGCCACAGTCGTACCGTGTCATGGAGCAAGAACTTGGGGTAGCCAGATTAGGTGCAGGAGTAGATGGAGGCGCCGCCGCAGATGACTAGCGGCCCCTTCGTGTACTGCACCTGCGTCCGGACTCGGAACAGCCGACAGAAGAGCCCGAGATCCGGCTGGATCCCGAGGTAGCTCTCGCAGAAGGCCAGGAAGGGCGCCAACATCCCGATTGCGTTGGCGCTGAGATGGTGGAGGCGGAGATCGAAGAACGCCAGGAAGGTGAGGAAGAAGGGATGCACCGGCAAGGCGAATCCGCACGCCAGATGGGAGAGGAAGATGACGCGCTCCCCCTCCGCCGGGTGCGGCGACACCTCTCCCGCCGGTGCCAACCGCACCGCCACTTCCTCCTCCGATGAAAGGACGCGGGTCGTGCGGTACTTCTAGATGTGGTCCTCCATGACAGAGGAGCCACACCAACCTCCGCGGTCGGCTGCCATTACCGGATGACAGGGAGGCGCGGCGGTGGAGGAGTGACGGTGGCCCATACCGCCGACGACAAAGAGCGGGTGGCGCAGCGGGCTACAACGGCAGCAGAGCAGGGGCGCAAAGGGCAGGAGCGCGCTGGGAGAGGAAAACTGGAGCGGGAAGCGGCGAAGGGAACGCTCCCCGCATCCCTTTAAAGGACGAAGCGCAGAATCCGTCAACGCGCCCGCGTGGCGCATCCGGACGACCCTCACCCCAACCGCCGCCCAGATCCCGTGCGCCAACACGGGATACGCAGAAGATCCGGGAGCGAGAACTGAAGCGCCGGGCAGCAGTTTCCCGAGGCGACGTGCGACGGGACGTTACGCTGCCCACCGCAGTGCAATGATGGCGCGTGCACGCGTGGCCGGCGTCAGCACTGATGTCACGGGTATCGCAACCGCCAGGCGTAGCCGGACACAAATTCAAAACTAAGAGGGAGCACGCACACATTTCGCCTAAGGGCGGAATCCACACGTGCTCGAGGGCTAGTGTCGGGGGGATGATCCCCAGATACCCCAACTGGACAAGAAACTGGGCAGTCGGATCGCGTCCGGCTGACCAGATGCAGCCAGACAAGGCAAGACAGGCCGGCTATCGCATGGTAGCCGGATCGGCATGAAGCAGCCGGATCGGCAAGAAGTAGCCGGAACCAATCAGTAAAACAAGACGACGTGCGTATCAGTGCGCGGTACACCCTGTACGATGACAAGACCGGCAACCACCCGGCCATACCGAAGACTTTGCGGGGATGACGCAGGAATAGTGGCGATGTCGACGGCGTGCTTCGCATGGCGTCCACTTTACGATAGCCATACGCTCCATAATTCGATGTGACATACCATACTGGTATAGATGACCAGCGGTGGGACCAAGATGTGGGGCGCCCGCCAGGCCCAGATTGAGACCGTTGCCTTCTCGCCTATATAAGGAGAGGCAAGGCCTTAGTAGAAAGGGTTGGTCTCGGTGCATTTAAGGCGAGCTAGAGAATACAGCTCAAGGAGCACTTGTGGTTCAGATATCCCTCATAGTCGATCTCGGCAGAGTAGGAGCTTTACCTCATCACGAGGGCTCGAACTCGGTACTTCCTCGTCAACCACGCTTGCTTGTATCCAATCCCGCCTGCGGACGCCGTCGATAGCTTCCCTGCTAGTCCCCACACCTCTATCTAACCTCCTTAGGTACTGCCGTTCCCAATACAACGACACAACTCTTCCAGTTCTCCTCATGTAGGGGAGCATCGAATGGTTGCCCGGATGACGGTACAACAGACATCCTCAGAGTCATTGGAGGATCATGTAAGTGTAGTTTTTCTTCTTTTGCATGTTGCAGTCGATGTTATCTATTGCTTCTACTGATTCTCTGTTGTGCGATAGCTCCTTGTGAAGGAAGCCGCACACTTGGCGGAGCAAGTGCTTGCGATGGGCCGCCAACATGCGATGCTGGAGACGCGTCATCGTGTGGTTGAGAGTGAGTGTCCTGCACTTCTTCTTCTCCTTTGATATAGTCGACTAATAGTCATATCTTTTTGCTGTGTAGCTGAACATAATGCCCTCCTGTGCAACGCTGCAACCATGGAGAAAGCTCTCGCCGCGGCTGTGAAGGGTCGCGATGAAGCAATCGCGGCGCGTAACGAGGAGCAAAGGCGCGAAGAGGATCTTCGTGCTTCCATTGCATCCAGGGAGAAGTTGTTCAAAGAACAGCTTTTCTCGATTGCCAAAGCCCTCTCAGGTACCTTGTCCGAATATCATTGTTGTTTGCTGTTTGTTGTTTTGCCTGTTGGCGTTGATGTTTGATATTCGTGTGTTGGTTTATGTGCAGATGCTAGCAGTTTGAGCTTCGATCCTCAGGCCCTCCGTTGCGACGACACTTTGGCGGGTGCGCTTTAGGCAGTCGAGGACCGCAGCATCGCAATTCAAGATACGCTCTCCAAGGCCAAGGGCGTTCTCAGTCGTCTCCGGGATGAGCTGATGCCCAAGGCTGAGCTAATCGAGAACATGGGCGAGCTGGTGGAGTCTTTTGCGCGGGGTGTTCCCTCCAGCTTCAAGAACTCACTCCGCTCTGCTGGCGCGTCCATGTCGCTTGCCATGGTGCAGGCCCACGGAGTCGAGATTGATCCTGCCACGGTGTCGAAGGTGATGCCTGTTAGCGCGGACGGCCAACAGGTAGTCTTCGCTCCTTTCGCGACTGCCTGTGGTAAATATGGGCCGCAGCTGATAAACACGGTCGCGAAGTATTCTGAGGAGCTGCAGCGCGCCAAGAAGGCGGCGACATCAGGGGCTGGCGGAAAGTCAGTGGCATCTGACACTGCCACGGACTCGATGAAGCCCCCGAAGCGGTCGAAGTCAAAGAAGCCAATCGCTCCTTAGTAGCTTTTTGTAATAGTTAGCCAGCTTATGTCCTTTGTTAAGAACATGCCTGCTGGCGCGTGTATCTGCTGATACTTTTGCTAGTCTTGAATGCACTTGGATCTTTTGTCTTTGTGTTGATTTGGTCGTCTTATTTGCTTCTATCTTGGCTTGTGGTAGGGTACATCGAGTGATCCTTTGAGGGAAACTCAGGACTCGCCGCCTCTTGATGATGCTTTGGCACCGCCGCGCTCCCGGGTAGATGAGTTGTCGCTGCTTTCGCGACTGCGTGACCGCGTGAAGCAGCTGGAGCATGAGTTGCCCGTGCTCCACGGGAACACAGATGTATGGAACTCAAAGGCGGAAAAAGCCGCCGCCCGAGAGCAGTATCTGCTTGGCGAGGTGACGCAGCTGGGTGACCAATTCAAGTCTTAGTTTTGCTTGCTCTTATCTTTCCCTTGTAGTCACTCGCGATTGTGTGCTGTACTTATGCTGCTGTTTGCTGCTTCGTGTAGTTGTCAGTGCGCGTCATCCGCAGGATGAGAAGGATAGAATTGCCATTCGTATGCATGATCTTACCCAGGAGCAACTTCAAGAGAGTGGATACTTCTAGGTAGACCATGATCGTGCGATTGCGCTGGCGACCCTACAGGATCGCGCGTCGTGAGTGCTGCACTTTTTGAAGAAGTCGCAGTCATGTTTGAAGAACATTTATCGGACGATGTTTCCACTGGATGTTACTCCGTCAAGCCTGCTGGCCCTCCTTGCCAAGTTTCAAGACCTGACCGCGGTTCGCGAGTGCGTGAGGCAACAGTTGGTGGCTGGTGCCAAGGCTGCT
This sequence comes from Avena insularis, assembly GCA_023614405.1. Taxonomy (NCBI): domain Eukaryota; kingdom Viridiplantae; phylum Streptophyta; class Magnoliopsida; order Poales; family Poaceae; genus Avena; species Avena insularis. The sequence continues at coordinate 78,944,032 of CM042688.1, forward strand.
CTATCATTGGTGCGACTGCACAGGCCGGACATAGATGTTGCGGCAATTGTGGCTGGGCCGCCTGCGCCACCAGCAGGGTCTGCCTGGAATATGGTGCCACACTACCAGGCTGTGGATCGCCCAGCAGAAGAGATCGTCGACTTCTTTGAGGAACAAACCAACGTTCTTTTGCTGCAGTAGTAGCTTAGTTTGCATCCTGCACATAAGTGTACCCGTGTTTGTAAAGTTCGTATAAATGTTGTATATAATTTATTGTCGGATATGTAAAAGAGCTTTGTTAGCATGAAGTGCGTTGCACTAGGCGAGTCCTTTTCGTTAGCCTGGCCATGATCTTATCTCAATCCCTTGTCAACTTGTCAGGTGCATTGCAGCTGGGTTGATGTTGTGTCAAGGGTTTCGATTGATATGCCAACTACTCAGGATATCGCATTTTGGTTCGTAGAACAGATGTATATAGGGCGGCGCAGCCCCCCGAGTAGATAAATTGGAAAGATAAAAGAGAGCACAGAGTTTTGGGGCACTTAGCTTTATTTATTCGAAGGACAGTGCGAGGTACAATGTGTGGCTAAGTAGCCTTGGCTGAGTAGCCTTATTTGCAATGTTAAAATTAAAAAGCGACTAGGGTAGAAGCGTCGCAGCTGTGCAACGTTCCAGGGGTTGGAGTATGCGACTCCTGTCTCTAAGTCTTGAAGGCGATAGGCGCCACCTGGGATTACTTCTGTAATCACGTATGGTCCTTCCCAGGGGGACTCGAGCTTGAGATGCCCCTGCTGCTTCAGTCGCAGGACCAGGTCACCTTCGATGAAGGATCTGGGGCGTAGCCTCCTACTGTGGTAGTTGCGCAGGTTCTGCTGGTAGATCGTTGATCTTTCTGCGGCAATTTCTCGTGCCTCGTCAAGGAGGTCGACGGAGTCTTCGAGTGCGAGGTATGACTCTTGTTTGCTGTAAGTGACCACGCGCAGCGCCTTGTACCATACCTCGGTGGGAAGCACTGCCTCGGCTCTGTGCACCATAAAGAATGGCGTGTAGCCCGTGGCACTGTTTGGAGTTGTGCGTAGGCTCCAGAGTACGAATTGCAGTTCGTCTGGCCAGCAACCCGCGGCTTGTTCGAGTGGCCGGAGGAGTCGCTTCTTGATGCCACCGCAGACAAGCCCGTTTGCTTTTTCTACCTGACCGTTGGTCTGTGGATGTGCTACCGAGGCATAGCTGATGTTGATCCCCAGGTTCTCGCAGAATTCTTGGAACTCCTTGGATGTGAAGTTTGTCCCATTGTCGGTGATGATGTTGTGCGGTACTCCGAAGCGGTAGACGATGGATTCGAAGAACTTGACTGTGCTATGTCCTGATTGGTTGGTCATTGGCATGGCCTCAATCCACTTGGTGAATTTGTCGACTGTGACCAAGAGGTAGATGTAGCCTCCTCGTGAGGACCTTGGGAGTTTGCCAACCATGTCGAGTCCCCATTGCATGAAGGGCCAGGCCAATGGAATTGGCTGGAGTTCTGCGCCCGGTGCGTGCGGCTTGTCCGCGAATCGTTGGCAAGCATTGCATTTTTGGACGATGTCCTTAGCATCGCGCATGACCGTAGGCCAATATAATCCAGCTCGTAGAGCTTTGGCGACGAGGGCACGACTGCCGGTGTGGTGCCCGCAGGTCCCCTCATGGATGTCGAGGAGAACAGCTCTTCCATCGGCCGTGGAGACGCATCGCTGGAGTACTCCTATGATGCTGCGTTTATACAGTCCGCCGTTGATAACAGCGAATGCCTTGGATCGCCGCGCAATGTGCCGTGCATCAGTCGGATCGTCCGGGAGCCTTTTGCTGAGGAGGTACGTGATGTACGGCTGCGTCCAGGATTGCTCAATCATCATGACGCTCATTGGTCCCTCGAGTCCTGTGTCCAACTCCGAGTCATCGAGTGCCATTGACTCATTGTGCGGCGTAGCCCCCGAGTCCGTTGCTGCGCTTGTTTTCTTCTCTACGGTCTTTGGCTTGATAGAGCGTTCACAGATGTGCTCAAGAAATACCCCGGGTGGTATGGGGGCGCAGGTAGAGCCTATGTTGGCGAGTGCGTCCGCCTCTTCGTTGCTTTCACGACCTACGTGCCGCAACTTGCAACTATCGAAGTCTCCTTCGAGTGTGTCATAGAGGTTGCGGTACGCGATCATGTTGTCATTCAGTGCATCGCACTCATGCATTGTTTGGTTGACGACCAACTTGGAGTCGCCGTATATGATGAGCCTCTTGGTGCCGCAGGCTTTTGCCATCCTCATCCCGTGCAATAGGGCCTCGTATTCAGCCTCGTTGTTAAAGGCTGTGAACTGCATTCACAGGATATACTTTAGTTTGTCCCCTTCAGGTGATGTCAGTATGACACCTGCGCCTGCTCCGTCCTTCCGCTTGGACCCATCAAAGTGCAATGTCTAGAGGTAGGACATATCTGGTTTGTCTGGGAGCTGGTTCTCCATCCAGTGCACGAGGAAGTCAGGGAGGACTTGCGACTTGATTGCATCGCGCTTTTCATATGTGATGTCTCGTGGAGACAATTCTATTCCCCAAAGCGCGACTCGTCCTGTGGTGTCGGGGTTATTGAGGATATGTCCCAATGGGGCGTCGTTGACCACCACGATTGGGTGTTCCTGGAAGTAATGGCGTAGTCGCCAGTTTCTGGTAGTGCGGGTACCGCTGTTTTGTTGGCGTGAAGACCTCGCTGAGGTAGTATACTGGGCGTTGTACCTCGTGGACTTTGGTTTCCTCGGCTCGCTCGACGACAAGCAATGTGCTGACCACCTGGTTGGTGGCGGAGATATATAGTAACAGTGGTTCCCTTTCTCGTGGGGTCACCAGTACTGGCGAAGTGGATAGTAGGCGCTTGAGGTCTTCGAATGCTTCTTGCGCTTCATTGGTCCACTCAAAATTTTCAGCTTTGTGGGGGAGTTGGTAGAAGTGTAGTGCCTTTTCACCCATCCGATTGATGAATCGACTGAGGGCCGTGATTCGGCCAGCCAGCTGCTGGACGCCCCTTATGTTTTTTGGCTTCTCCATGGCCAGTATGGCTTTTATTTTCTTCGGGTTTGCCTCGATTCCCCTCGCGGAGATGAGGTACCCGAGTAGTTGCCAGATGGTACGCCGAAGGCACATTTGTCCGGATTGAGCTTGATCCGGTAGAGGTCGAGGTTGGCGAAGGTTTCGCACAAATCATCGATTAGGGAGGCTTCCTCCTTGGTCTTGATTACTATGTCGTCGACATAGACTTGAATGTTGCGACCTAGTTGTTCCTTGAGGCAAGCCTGCATGCACCCCTGGTAGGTGGCTCCGGCGTTCTTTAGCCCGAAGGGCATTGTGTTGTAGCAGAACACACCAAAGGGCGTTGTAAATGCTGTTTTTTCTTGATCCTCCTCCTTCATTCGAATCTGATTATAGCCTGAGTAGGCGTTGAGGAAGCAGAGGCGCTCGCATCCTGCGGTGGAATCGATGATCTGGTCGATGTGCGGCAACGGGAAGTGATCCTTCGGGCAGTGCTTATTCAGAGAGGTGAAGTCCACACACATCCGCAGGATATCCGTGTCCTTTTTTGGTACCAGCACCGTGTTGGCGAGCCAAGTGCTTTCCTTGATCTCGCGTATGAATTTGGCATCGAGGAGTCTATTGATCTCCATTCCAGCGGCACTGAACAACCTATAGAGACTCGATACAACTGGCGGTTATCAGGGAGGGATAAGAAAGACCTATTCGGATCCAACCTGAAGCTAACACCAAACAAACCCATCCTTGTATTTCCCCCTCGAGACCACACGAGGAAGTCAGACCAAGGAACTCACACAGTTGGCAATTTTACTCATTCCATTATAGTTGCAGCAATTACTAATCAGATATAGATAGCATGAGTCATCCTGAAGCATAAGTAGTGGGCAGTTTTAATCACCATTCTATTATAGTTGGAACATTTACTAGTCAGATATAGTTGTCCTGAGGAACCCCCAAACCCAGCAGTTGTTGGCACTTTTATCACCTTCCATTGGAGTTGCATTACTTAGTAGGCATATATATCAAAACAACCCAAATCCAGCAGTTGTTGGCATTTTTAATATCCATTCCATTATAGTTGCGTCTGATTACTAGTCACATATTAAGTCAAATTTATAGCACTACTTTAGTTATGCTTGTCTATGATCGAGATACTGTGCTCCAAGTCGTCCATAATCATGACACGGCTTTGAAAGTTTTACCTAGCGCACAAATAGCAACACACACTCGATCAACCTCGGAAAAACCAAATCAAAACCCAACGAGGCATTCACGATAAAGTGATCACAGGATTCAGAAATATTTCAGGGGGCCACCCCACTAAGCTACCCGCAACGAAGTTGGCCGGCTCCGGAACGGACCCAGGGTTTGCGACGACGGCTGTAAACGACTGGGAACCCGAAAGTGTGACTGGGCTTGTCGATACCAGCAGCGTGGCGCGATCCAAAACAGTACAGGTGCTCCACGCACAATCTTAAATAAAGAAGTAAAGCATGGCATAAGTACAGGATAGTAATAAAGCCCCAAACTACTTTGTGGCCCCAAGAAATAAGAATGAATCAAGCTCTGGCTCAGGGGGGTTCATAAGGCCTACCGGATGTGGATAGTGCGAAAAAATCAAGGAACATGTATCAAGTACTTGGGGTCCTACGGGACACAAGTGGGCATGGAAGAACCAAATAACATCTATTGCCCACCGATGCCTCTGCATTAGTTATATCTAGCGTTTTAATGGTTGTATTTAAAGTCATGATCATCTCCACCAATAAGCATCTCCACCAATAAACAACTGCCAGCATTCCAACAACTGTGGTACTTGTTAACACGAGATCGCACCTGAGCACGCAACTACGATTCGCAAGGCCAGCTATCTACCAAACACAGGTAATAGGAGGTGGCCAAGGCAATATAGAGGCTGCACGGGATATAACTGGTGCACGGAAACTAAAGCATCACGACACGGATAGCAATAGATCAACAGGAGGAAGTAAAGACTATAAATGCAAAATAGGTAGAAGGGGAAGAGGTGCTCGCCTGGGAAACACTGCCGAAGGATCATATCCGGAGAACTGGTCGATACTCGCATCCACTCATCGGTCTAATCCGCGAAGAAGCAAACACTAGTAGAAACACCGGATGCAATATTTAATAGTACGGCAAAAGATTCGGCATGATTATGATATGCATGCGAGATGAACAATTATTATACAACAGGTTTTATATGTAGCATAAAAAAAATAGGGGCTCGGGAAAAGGTTCACACATCTGGGGCGAAGGTCTTGGTTTCGAGGGTTCCGGGGTTCGACGGGGATCGGTCTCGACGGAAACGCCCTCGGACACGGAGTAGATCTTGTCGCATCCAGGAAGAAGGACTTGGTTCGGCATCGGCGGCTCATCGGATTTGCCCTGGTCGGGGTCGATCTTGTCGCATCCGTGTATCGGGTCGATCTTGGTGTTCGGGGTGAAGAACTTGGCGTCCTCGAGGAAGTACTTGGCGTATCCGTGTCGACGACCTTGGCGACCGGGGGTTCAATGTTCGGATCCGTGTAGAAGGTCTTGGTGCTCCGAGATGAAGCGCTTGTCGTTCCGTGGTCTTCAGTTCGGGAAGGAGATGTTGGCGTTCTCGGGTCCAAGGAGAACTTGATTCGGCATCGGTGGCCGAGGGTGAACCAAGTTCGGTTGTGGTGGACTTCGGGTGGCTTCTCGGGGTGCCCATCTCACTTGTAGTTTTCGATTGCCGAGAGGGTACTAGGTAGCATCACCATCGCGTAACAACAGCGACATCACCTCTACAACATCCAACTCCAAAGCACTCTGGTAACAACAGGAAAACAAACACCACAAAAGAGAAAAAAAGAAATAGGCTCGAGCCCCTCATTCCTTGTTATAGTACTGCATGGCACGATGCGGCAGAACACGGCGTCTGGGCGAACACGCGGTACGGCGAGGTGGTCCGGGGCTCGGGGTCCGAGGATGCGCGGGAGGCCGGCAAGGTCAGCGTCGGAGCCTGGACGCGGCGGTCGGGGCGACGCCGTGGTGGAGCGTCCAGGGCGCGGGCTCGGACGGCCGGTGGCGGCGTTGACCGAAGGTGACGGGGACGACGACCTCGGGGGAAGTCTCGGCAGTGTCGGCCGGAGGGGTCCCTGGGTGAGGGGAACGGCAGGCGCCGGCGGGGACGGGCAGAGGAGCGGCGACGCACGGCACATCGGGAGGAGGGCGCCGCGGTGGCGGAGGTTGGGAGAGATAGGGGCGGGGCGGCAGATGGAGGAGGCCGCGGAGAGGAGGAGGTCGCTGCGGCGGGGCCGAGCGGATGGAAAAGAGGGCAGGGACGGGGCCCTTGGAGGCGGAGAGGAGGATGCAGGGCGACGGCCTGGCGGCGGCACGGAGCTCGGGGGTTGGCGTCGGCGAGGGAGGCGGCGACGCAGATGGGAGCAGGTCGGAGAGGAAGAAGGGGGCACACGCTCTAGGGGGTGGGACGCGGAGTGGTGGGCCAGGAGGCGGGGTGGAGCACGAGGCGGTCGGGGGAGGTTGGGTCGGGAGCGGTCCAGGTGGGGCCCGGCTGGTGGCTCAGGTGGCGTGCTGGGCGGAAAAATTGGCGGCGGGGTGCCGCGCGTGGGGGTGCGATGGGTGGCTAGGGAGGCTAAGGTGGCGGGCTAGGATTGGATGGGGGAAGGGAGTGGTGAGGTGGCGGGTGGTGATTGGCCGGGGTGAGGTGGAGGGCTGGATATGACTAGAGTGGGTAGAGTATTTGGTAGCAAATGGGTTTGGGTAGATCTGGGTTAGATAGGATTTTTATCTGGAGGTGGCCGGCTGGGCTTTCGGGCCTGGCTGGCTGCCTCCCAAAAAAATAATTAAATATTTTATTTATTTAAAACGAGGCTTTTGCAAACCGTTGGTAGATAAAACAAAATATTCCGGAGACCCGGGTTTTGTGTTTGAATAACAACGGAGCGTTTAGAAAACAAAAACAGACTTTTCGAAGATAGTTTTTAAACAAATCATGCAAGATGACATGACGATGCTCAAATGCAAGGTGGCATGATGACATGAGCATGCGGTCATGATGATGTAATGCACAAAAACACAGCGATTTTCTAGTAGTGGTTTTGCGGAGCGCCACACCTCTAGGCAAGTTAGAGGGATCCTCATTGCTCGCAAGGTACTCGCGAATATAAGGCTAATGCCGCTCCCTCCATCGATGAAGACGCGGCTCATGTCGAAACCTCCGATTTGCGCCTCGAGTATGAGGGGAAATGGCCCAGACGGGGTACCTGAGGCGGATGGTCGTGTTTGTCGAAGGTAATGCATGACTCGCTTCCATTGAGGTACTCCGTAGTAGATGGTGGCGAGTGTGTGGCCAGGTTGACTTGGCGAGTGATGGCCTTCTGCACCCGATTGGAGGGGCGTCCCTTTTGGATCATCATGGTGCCCATGGCTCGTGGGTACGGTTCGCCTCCATGGTGCTGGTCCGGTGTAGCTGCATTCGGGAGTGGCCCAGGTGGTGGTGGCAGAGCGCCATGTGCCACGGCGCCTGGAGCGGCTTCGTAGCCTCTTTCGACTGCATTGCGGTTCATCCGAACCAATCCCTCATGTAGCTTGAGGAATTCGCGGCAGTCCTTGAGGAGGTGGCTGGATTTCTTCTTCCCATCGTGTTTGTCGATGTAGAAGTGCACCGTGCATGGCCCGGACAGTTTGTCCTCAATGGAGGTCGCGGGTGCCTCGTCGCGAGTGCAATGTTGCCACACTTGCGTGGTTTTCCCGGAGTCGCGGTAGTCGCCTCTACGGTATCCGCTGTTGTGGTTATCGTCGCGTCTTTCGGCGTAGCCGGCCACGACCATGTTGACATCGTCGTGTTCATCTTAGATGCGCATGTGACGTTTGCCTCGGCGATCGCGTCTGCGCTCGAGTTCCGCCTCTTCGTCGGAGTGAACGCGATTCTTTACCGAATCTTCTCCATCGGCCCACCGATTCGCGATCTCCATCAGGTGGTCGATGGTCTTGGGGTTTGAGCGGCCCAGCTCCTCCCTAAGTTCTAGGCGGCGGACGCCGCCGTTGAATGCGTCAATCGCGCGATCCTCTGAGATGTTTTTTGCGGAGTTCTTGATGATGGACCATCTTTGGATGTAGGAGCGCAGCGATTCGCCAGATCTTTGTTGGCAGCATCTCAGCTCTTTGATTGATGCGGGCCGCTTGTATGTGCCCTTAAAGTTGCGCACGAAGCTGTAAACCAGCTCATCCGAATTGCGAATGGATCCGCGTGGGAGTTTGTTGAGCCATGCTCGGGCGGCGCCTTGCAGCTGTAGTTGCAAGCATTTCATGGCCGTGCTTCGACTGCCTCCGTGGAGCCTGACGGAGAAGATGTGGTCCTCCAGCCAGATTTTTGGGTCCTGTAGACCATCGAACTTCAGGTTCTCCGACGGGAGTTTGAACCCCTTTGGCATTCGCTTCTGCCTGATGGACCTACTGAAGCATCTGGCGCCACAGAGCTCCACGTCTTCCTCTTCTGAGTCAGTCGACCGAGCACGTCGTGCCCTTGATTTGTCGATCTTGCGCTGTGTGATGCCATCACGCACGTCGTAGTCGTGGTCGTGTCGTCGTGAGCGGCGACGTCGGGACAGGTTGTGACTGTCATCACTGGATGAGGGTGAGGAGTAACGCTTTGCTAGCGCTTTGCCCTTCTTTGGTTCCGATGTTGGCTCCTTGTCGAGGGCGGCCTCGATTAACCCTAAGCCCGCGATCGTGGATCGGTGCATGGCGGCTCGGGGATCTCCAGTCGGTGGCTGGTTGTTGAGGAGGTACATGGTGCTGCTGTCACCGCAGCCTGCGGCGTCTTGGGGACCACGTTGCCCCTAGTGTTGACTGTCATAGAGCCGAAGTCGAGGACCTTTGCGGCTTCTATGCATTCTTGCTCGGTGAGATGGGCCATCCGAGATTGCCTCTTCTTAGCGAGGTGCTCGTTGCCCTTTGAGGAGGTTCCTCCGTAGGAGGAGAGCCCAGCGCGACGAAGGCTCGACCCGTCTGCTGCCTTTTTGCGCGCCTCGAGTTGCGCGATTGTTTGTACATGGCGCTTGAATTCTTCCTTCAGGAGCCAATGGTAGCCCATTAGCAGTTCTTGCGGAGATCCGAAGGGTAGAGGAGTGCCTCGCGGCAGCGAGCCCATTCTTGCTCATTGAGCCTGAGCACGACGTGTTCACCGGTTTGCTCGTTTACTATGGTTGGAGGTTCGACTGCTTCTCAGTTGTTGGCGTTGGTGCGATCGCCACCGTTGCCGCTGTTAGGCAGGTCGGTTCCGTTGCCGCGATTGCCACCGTTGTCACGGTTGGCAGAGGTATCGCCTGTGTTGATGACGGCGGACATGAAGTGATTGGGGAAGCTGCTGCTTCCACAAATCTCAGATACGGAACCGTAGGTCCCATCTTCAGTGGCCAGATCGCTTAGATCGGAGTCGCGATCGCCGTCCCGACCCTGTTCTCATCGCCGTCGGGTGTTGAGCTCACTGAGGGTACCGATCGATGGAGGGAACCATGATGTGGGCAATCGACGGTGCCGCTGATCGATCAGCATGCGGCGTGACCATCTGACCGACTTGGAAGCGGAAGCTCCCTATCGCCAGACTGATTCCGTCGCCCATGGACTCAAAGGCCGGGCAAGTGGCTGGCATGTGGACGGTGAAGTCGAACGCGCTGAAGAGTTGGCGGATCTCCGCTATTGCGGAGTTGTAAATCGCGGTTGATGGGGCCGAAGAAGCCACAACATCAGCACTCCCTGTTCCCACAGACGGCGCCAATTGACGAGGGTTTAACTCATCAATGCCCATTGTTATGGACTTGGGTTTTGGAGAAGGAGGGAGCGCTGGAGACATCTATCGGCTAGTAAACAAGCACACAAGGGACAAAGGTTTACCCAGGTTCAGGCCTCGTAGAGGTCCCTACTCCTGCTTGTCTGCTCATGGAATTATCGAAGGAATCGAAGATTATAGTGGTGCGCAGATGCAATCTGGCGAGGGTTGTGGAAACTAGGATTGCGTGCGTCCTCCTCGACGCCCCCTCGTAGCCTTTATATAGGTAGGCTAGGTCTCGGGTAGCAGGTCGAGTCGGTTACAAGTTAGGGTTTTTCCCTTTCAAACTTTCTATCTTTAGCTTCTTCTTGTTCTACAAGCAATCAAGAGTCCTTAGGTTACTCGAGTCCTTCATTTGGGCCTTGGCGACACCGTGGGCCTTTACGTATTTAGACCGTATATACCAAGCTTGAGTACCTGTAGGGTATACGTATACCCATGTCACTTCTCCACACACACGCACACATACACACACAAAGAGAGAGAGACCGGCAACCATCACTATAGCCGGAGCTTGTTCCCTCCACGCCGCCCTGTACCAATCCAAGGTACACATCTCTAGCATCCTGACCTTCTCCTTCATCTCCTGACCACCACTGGGAGATGGCACTGACCACCCCACGCCCCTCCCATCCTCCACTACCACCTCCATGCCAAGAGATGGATGCCGCATCACTGGCTTTCTCCTATCCATCAAGAAATAATGGTGCTCGCCACTGATAGATGGAGCTCACCGTCCCTAGTTAGAGTTGAATTTTTTAACCAATTTCATTGGATGTAACACCCTAGCATTAGAGCTTAGAAATAAACTGAACACAGGTGTGTGCATTGCATTCATGCATAGAAAATCCGGATAATTTTCGCGCTTTTAAATAAAATTTGTCAAAGTGATTGAAGCTTCTCTTAACTTGGTGAAACTGAAGTAGATCATCAAGTTCACTGTGATAAGTTTCAATATGACCTTTGCTAAAACATTATCTTTGGGTAATATAATTTGATCTAAGGGTAGATCAAATGTAATAAAACTAAGTCACAACACACTACTTAATAAGGAGTACTTGATCTTCTAGAGATCATTACATGGTATTTCATACCACGACTCAAGGATGAATACTTAATATCCCTAAGATGATATCAAGGTATTATCTACCACAAACCCTGAATATCAAGTTAAGTATATAACTCCAAATAAATAAACCTCAATAACTAAATCTTGAAACACTAACCCTTATTACAAATAGAGTAGGAAAGGAAGTCAAGCCAAGACCATTTAGCACATATCCTTAATATGATATTAAGAGGTGACATTCCTATTTAACCAAGTCCTAGTGTCAGTTGATCATCATTGTTGAGTAACCAATTCTTGACCTAGAACTTATTAACCTTTAGCTTTGACCTATTATATTGACCTTCCAAAGAGCTTAAGTAAATTAATAAGAAGAAGGAACTAGTTATGGTAGAGTGTGCCATCATCAATGGAATGAGATCCTTAGTGGTGATCGAACCATTTGATGTTGGAGGAGATAACTCACCCATGAGTTAACTAGAAGAAGTATTTCAACCCAAGACTTTATATAGTAATTATGAAGCTATGGGAAAGCTAGTAGTATTAGTACATCAAATAATAATCTTGTTAAGACAAGTGGATATAAACTTAGAGTATGTTTGCTTAACAAGATCAGTTTTATAGAGAGACTAGTACAAGTCTACTACTTAGTTGATTATAGATCTTGATCAGACAATTAGAAGCCTAAGCTTTGCTTGATCAAAGTTTGGTGGTCATTATTACCAAGTCATTGGAGAATAGATGACTAGGTTTTCAAGTAGTGTTGTGAGAATACCAAATTAGGCAAAGCCTTAGTAAGCTAAATCATCTAGCTTGAACATGATAAGTCAAGCTAGAGTTTGATGAAGTATGTAATATGAGTTGAATGGAGTAGTTAGAGGCTGGTGGCCCAAATATATCAAGCTCGTTGGGGAACCCCAAGAGGAAGGTATGATGAGCACAACAGCAAGTTTTCCCTCAGTAAGAAACCAAGGTATCAATCCAGTAGGAGCAAGGAAACACCCCAAAGGTGTAGCTAGCTGAACGTTGGCAGGGCGCACTACCGGTGCGAGCAGCAACATGGAGACCTGCACAACACAACCACATAACTTTGCCCCCAACTTGCGATGAGGTTGTCAATCCCACCGATTTTGCTCAAAACAAAGGATTAAACGTATCGAATGGAAGGAAGTAATAGTTTGCAGAAAGTAAACACAAAGCAGTAAACAGTTGATTGTAGATTGTATGTAAAAGAAAGGACGGGGTCCATAGTTCAATAGAGGTGGCTCTCCTTAAGATAGATAACATGCTGGGTGAACAAATTACAGCGGGGAAATTGACAAACATCGAGAAAGCAATACATGCATATACTAATCATCTTGACTCCTTTGGAACTTGATTGGGCATTACAACATTATACATAGACTGCCATCCAACTGCATCTATGACTAATAATCCACCTTCAGGTTATCATCCGAACCCCCTCCAGTATTAAGTTGCAAGCAACAGATTATTGCTTTACGAATAGATGATCTTGATCATGAACGGAGCTCACAAGATCTAGACATGAAAGCACAAAGGAGGAGAACCAGCCATCTAGCTACTACATGGACCCGTAGTCTAGAGATGAACTACTCACGCATCACACCGGAGGCTTGCATGATGATGAAGAAGGCCTCCAGGGTGAATTCCCCTCTCGGTGGTGCCGGAAGAGCTAGATCCCTCCTGATCTAGGGATGGAGATGACGGCGGCTCTGAGACTCTTTCGTGGATTTTGATCGGTTACTTAGGGTTTGGTCCCGAGGGCAATATATAGGCGGAAGGAGGCCGAGGGTGGGGTCGGCGGACCACCTGGCCTTGGGCAGGCCTGGCCGTCTTGACCAGGTGGTGTGGCCGCCCCAGCTCTTCTCAAATCTCGTGATCGATGTCTTCCAGAAAATAGGCACTTTGGCTTTTGTCCCGTCCAATTTCGAGAATATTCATTTTCTGACTTTCCTGGAACCAAAAACAGCAGAAAACAGGCAGCTGGCATTGTGGATCTTGTAAATAGGTTAGTCCAAGAAATCATATGAAAAGTACTTCAAAGTGTGGACAAAACACAAGAAAGTAGATAAAACCAAGCATGGAACATCAAAAATTATAGATACATTTGCAATGTATCAACATCCCCAAGCTTAACTCCTGCTCGTCCTCGAGTAGGTAAGTGATAAAAAGAAAGAATTTTTGAGGTGACATGCACCATCAAAGACTTGATCAAAGTATTTGTAAAACATTCAAAGCTGGGATCATAGTACTTCAATCATAACATGAAAGACAAAGTTCTAGCAATAAGACAAAGAAACTATGATGCAACATGAAAAGGCACAAACAAAAGATTCATGAATAACAATGCTTTGCAAGACGTTTGTTGTTTCACATAAAGAAAACATAGCATAATAGTATTCAGCTTGTCCCTCATAGAGTAGCAAATATAAATGCATAGGACACCTTCAAAGTTCATAAGAGTGACTTGATACAAATAGTTTAAAACAAGCAATATCAAGTTATGCATCAATCAACTAGTCTTGGGAAAATGCACATAGAACTAAGAATGGCCACTATGCTCTCAAAGTAGGTGCATAAAGGTAGAAGGTGGAGACTCAATATAATGGTGGAAGAAAGGCCTTCATAGAAGGAAGTAGAGATTCAAGTTTCATAAAGACCTTCCAAAAATTATGGTACTTATAGCTTTCAGCTCTCATTGCCCCTATCATAAGCATCTTGAAGTGATTAAGGTTAAAGTGAACAAACTATGGGGTACATGCTTGACAAAGTATAAGTTAGAAATCTCATGTCCCTTGGATACGGGGGGCGCTCCTCATGCTACTCAAGTTTAGTCACCGGTAAGTTCTTGTCATCGTAAGTACATGTGTATCATAGAGAACCGCCAACGGGGTACCCCTTACCCGATGATACGGAAGAATCCCCATATCAAAATGACAAGGCAAGCAGATAACGAGCATCTCATCAATCTTCTTATTTACCATGGGAATATGGTGCTTTTTTTCTCTCTTTCCTCTTTTCATAATCTTTTTTTTTCTTTTTTTTCTTTTTTTTTCTCAATATAGGACTCTTTTTTTTATAAGAAGAATGCTTCATAGACAGCTCATTATGGTTACGCTGCAGGTTTCCACCATGTCAGCATGGATTAGACCAGCGACTCAGGCGTTTCTCTAACACATATAGATAACTCCATGGACTTACAAGCTCCCCTTTCATTTCACACCGACGACATCTATAGACAAAAGAGCATGATATCAACTAGGTACAAGTACCAAGTGCAATGTTGAAAGCGTTTCCCATGATAGCATGATTTTGCTAATTCCCAACAAATAAGTGCAAGCATATACAACATAGATGACACAATGGTTCAAGTTTATTAAGGGCAAGAAAAGTAAAGTGTGCCATCAAGTTCGTGAGAGCTTTAATCACTAGTTTTCTCATAACAAGTTTAATTCGGAAGGTAAACAAAAGCATGAATATACTTGGAATAGCATAAGCTAGTAGGTAGGTATGGTGGACTCTTTTGAATAACTTGGTTTAGGGAGTTGGATGCATGAGTGGAACTCATACTTGGTTGTGGAGGCTAGCAAAAGACTGGGAGCGACAAACTAAGAGAGCAATAATGGCCATAATCATGCAGAGCGACAAAACATCATTGATTAAAGCATAAAGTGATACTACAAGTTGAAAACTAAAGGATCATAAAGGCTTATGGTGACTTGAGATAGTCATAACATGGTGTGAGCATGCGCCAAGTCAACCCAAAAAAAACATCAAAGGAGAATACCACTATACTATGCTTTAATATGCTAAAACAACGCATGATTCATCCAAGGCAGATTAAGCAATCTCAATTGTTTATAACAAGTCATGCTACAGCAAAGAATACTAAGCATAAAGACAAAACAATATCAAGCATAGCATGACAAAGTATAGGACACACTCAAAAACAAGCTCTTTTTACCACTTAAGCATGAACTTTCCTACTCTTTTTCAAACCAAACCAAACTATTTGAAAACCAATGTATGAAAGAGGGGTCCAACCAATTTATTCAGCAAACTAAGAAAACCAAGCAAACGAAAAACCAAAACGAAAACGAAAAATAAGACGCTCCAAGAACAACACAACTGTGCATGAAACAATAAAAATGAAGCGTTTGGAAGAAACCTGGGATTTTCATTGATGAAGAAGGGGATGCCTTGGGCATCCCCAAGCTTTGACGCTTGTACTTCTTGGATATTTCTTGGGGTGACACGTGTGGCATCCCCAAGCTTGATCTTTAGTCCATCTTTCATCTCATTACTCATTCCTTCCATACACCTGAAATTTTTCCTTCATACAAAACTTCACACAATCTTTATTAGCAACATTAGTGCACTCAAGATAATAAGTCTTAAGGTTCAGTTCTAACACCAAATAAACTTCCATTAGAACACTAGACACTGAAGCACTTCCCTCAAAAAGCTCAATTCCTCAAAAGAACTCAAAAAGGAATCAACAAGAAGCAAATGCAGAAAATGGCAGAAATCTGTCAAAACAGACCAGCAGGTAAAGACGAATTTTTTCGAAGACCTTCTGTTGCTCAAATCAAAAGTGTTGAACTAACAAAAGTTAGATAACAACCTGGGTCAGAAGCACAAAAATTCACGCCTCAAAAGGACGTTCAGAGATTTTACACGAATTTTTACGGTGAAGCACAGAAATCTGTTTCGGGACAGCAACTTTCCCAATCATTACTTCTCTCTCATTAGAGGTTACTCTTGGCACAAAAAGCAAATAAAAAGGATAAGGAGCGGTTATTACTGAAGTAATAACTTCCAAGACTCATCTAAAACTTTTGGGTTATCTCCCAATAAGTACTTTTCTTTAACGCCTTTAAGTTAGGCATAAGAAGCAAGAAAGAATCAAGTGTTCTCAAATGAAGAAGCATTAAGAGCAAATTTTGTTTTCATATGAGAGGCAAAAGAAACCATCATATTGTCCAGGAGTTTTGTTGTAGCACCCAAAGTGATGGTCATAAAGGTACCTCCAGCAGCATAGTCCAATAAGTTCCTCGAAGAATAGTTCAATCCTGCATAAAAAGTTTGGATGATCATCCAAGCAGTCAGTCCATGAGTGGGACAATTCTTTACCAAAGATTTCATTCCTTACCAAGCTTGAGCAACATGCTCATTATCAAGTTGTTTAAACTTCATTATTTCACTTCTCATGGATATAATCTTAGCAGGAGGATAGTATTTTCCAATAAAAGCATCTTTGCACTTAGTCCAAGAATCAATACTATTCCTAGTTAAGAAATTCAACCATTCTTTAGCTTTTCTTATCAAAGAGAAAGGAAACAATTTCAGCTTAATAATATCACCATCTACATCCCTATGCTTTTGCATCTCACAAAGTTCAACAAAGTTATTTAGATGGGAAGCAGCATCTTCATTACCAATACCAGAAAATTGTTCTCTCATAACAAGACTAAGCAAAGCAGGTTTTATCTCAAAGAAAGTATCTTCAGGCACATGTGGAGCAATAGGTGTGCTCATAAAATCATTATTGTTGGTGCTAGTGAAGTCACACAACTTAGTGTTTTCAAGAGTAGTCATTTTTTGTGTGTTTTCAAATAAGAAAGCAAACTAGTAGAACTAATTTTTTTGTGTTTTTTGAAAAAGAAACAAGCAAACAAAGCAAAAAGAAAATAAGCAAAACAAAAATAACAAAGTAAAGAGATTGGTTATGAGGGACTCCCTTGTGAAGATGTCCTTGACTCCCCGGCAACGACGCCAGAAAAATGCTTGATGGCTCAATGCACGTCGCCCAGAAAAATGCTTGATGGTGGTGTTGATGTAGAGCTCGTTGGGAACCCCAAGAGGAAGGTATGATGAGCACAACATCAAGTTTCCCTCAGTTATGAAACCAAGGTTTAATCGAACCAGTAGGAGCAAAGAAACACCCTAAAGGTGTTACTAGCTAAGCTTTGGCAGGGCGCACTACCGGTGCTAGTAGCAACGTGGAGACCTACACAACACAACCACAGAACTTTGTCCCCAACTTGCGATGAGGTTGTCAATCTCACCGTGTTTTATGGAAAACAAAGGATTAAACGTATCGAATGGAAAGAAGTAAAAGTTTGCAGAAAGTAAACACAAAGCAGTAAATAGTTTATAGATTGTATGCAAAGAAAAGGACCGGGATCCATAGTTCACTAGAGGTGGCTCTCCTTAAGATAGATAACATGCTAGGTGAACAAATTACAGCGGGGCAATTGACAAACACCGAGAAAGCAATACATGCATATACTAATCATCTTGACTCCTTTGAGACATGATTGGGCATTACAACATAATACATAGACCGCCATCCAACTGCATCTATGACTAATAATCCACCTTCAGGTTATCATCCGAACCCCCTCCAGTATTAAGTTGCTAGCAACAGATTATTGCTTTACGAACTGCGTGTAAAGTAAACAATACAATTGTTCTATGAACAAAGGATTGTTGTTTTCTCCCTAGTAGCAACAGCAGATCTAGTACCTTAGAGATTTCTATCACTTCCCCAGATTACCAGAGGCATGAACCCACTATCGAGCATAAATACTAACTCTTGGAGTTGCTAGCATCTAGCTACTAACAACGGAAAGCATGCAAGATCACAAATAACAAAGACATGATAGAATCAATAATCAATCTGAAATAGCATCTCAATATCCATCGGATCCCCGCAAACACAACATGCAGAATTACAAATAGATGATCTTGATCATGAACGAAGCTCACAAGATCTAAACATGAAAGCACAAAGGAGGAGAACCAGCCATCTAGCTACTACATGGATCCGTAGTCCAAGGATGAACTACTCATGCATCACACCGGAGGCTTGCATGGTGATGAAGAAGGCCTCGGTGAATTCCCTCTCCGCAGGGCCGGGAAGAGCATCGATACCTCCGATCTAGGGATGGAGATGACAATGACTCTGATTCTTCGTGGATTTTGATCGGCACTTAGGGTTTTTCGTCCGAGGGCATATATAGGCGGAAGGAGGCCGAGGGTGCAGGAGCGCCACACCACCTGGCGGGCCGGGCCTGGCAGCGGCCAGGTGGTGTGGTGGCCCCAGCCCCGCTCAAATCTCAGACAGTGGCACTTGATGACATCCAGAAAAATAGGCACTTTGGCTTTTGTCCCGTCCAATTCCGAGAATATTCATTTTCTGACTTTCCTGGACCAAAAACAGCAGAAAACAGGCAGCTGGCACTGTGACTCTTGTTAATAGGTTAGTCCAAGAAATCATATGAGAAGTACTCCAAAGTTGGAACAAAACACAAGAAAGTGGATAAAACCAAGCATGGAACATCAAAAATTATAGATACATTTGCAATGTATCAACATCCCCAAGCTTAAATCCTGCTCGTCCTCGAGTAGGTAAGTGATAAAAAGAAAGAATAATTTTTGAGGTGACATGCACCATCAAAGACTTGATCAAAGTATTTGCAAAACATTCAAAGCTAGGATCATAGTACTTCAATCATAACATGAAAGACAAAGTTCTAGCAATAAGACAAAGAAACTATGATGCAACATGAAAAGGCACAAACAAAAGATTCATGAATAACAATGCTTTGCAAGACGTTTGTTTGTTTAACATAAAGAAATCATAGCATAATAGTATTCAGCTTGTCCCTCAATAGAGTAGCAAATATAAATGCATAGGACACCTTCAAAGTTCATAAGAGTGACTAGATACAATAGTTTAAAACAAGCAATATCAAAGTATGCATCAATCAACTAGTCTTGGGACAATGCACATAGAACTAAGAATGGCCACTATGCTCTCAAAGTAGGTGCATAAAGATAGAAGGTGGAGACTCAATATAATGGTGGAAGAAAGGCCTTTGTAAAAAGGAAGTAGGGATTCAAGTCTCATAAAGAGCTTCCAAAAATTATGGTACTTATAGCTTTCAGCTCTCATTGTCCCTATCATAAGCATCTTGAAGTGATTAAGGTTAAAGTGAACAAACTATGGTGTACATGCTTGATGAAGTGTCAGAAATCTCATGTCCCTTGTATACGAGGGCCGTTCCTCATGCTACTCAAGATTAGTCACCGGTAAGTTCTTGTCATTGTAAGTATATGTGTATCATAGAGAACGCCATGTGAGGTACCTTCCGCTGATTGGAAGAATCCCCATATTAAAATGACAAGGCAAGCAGACAACAAGCATCTCAGCAATCTTCTTATTTACCATGGGAATATGGTGCTTTTTTCTCTCTTTCCTCTTTTCATAATCTTTTTGTTTCTTTTTTCTCTTTTTCCCCTCAATATAGGACTCTTTTTTTTACAAGAAGAATGCTTCATAGACTGCTCATTATGGTTACGCTGCAGGTTTCCACCATGTCAGCATGGATTAGACCAGCGGCCCAGGCGTTTCTCTAACACATATACATAACTCCATGGACTTACAAGCTCCCCTTTCATTTCACACCGACGACATCCATATACAGAAGAGCATGATATCGACTAGGTACAAGTACCAAGTGCAATGTTGAAAGCGTTCCCCATCAAAGCATGGTTCTGCTAATTCCCAACAAATAAGTGCAAGCATATACAACATAGAAGACACAATGGTTCAAGTTTATTAAGGGCAAGAAAAGTAAAGTGTGCCATCAAGTTTGTGAGAGCTTTAATCACTAGTTTTCTCATAACAAGTTTAATTCGAAAGGTAAACAAAAGCATGAATATACTTGGAATAGCATAAGCTAGTAGGTAGGTATGGTGGACTCTTTTGAATAACTTGGTTTAGGGAGTTGGATGCATGAGTGGAACTCATACTTGGTTGTGGAGGCTAGCAAAAGACTGGGAGCGACAAACTAAGAGAGCAATAATGGCCATAATAATGCAGAGCGACAAAACATCATTGATCAAAGCATAAAGTGATACTACAAGTTGAAAACTAAAGGATCATAAAGGCTATGGTGACTCGAGATAGTCATAACATGGTGTGAGCATGCGCCAAGTTAACCCAAATAAAGCATCAAAGGAGAATACCACTATACTATGCTTTAATATGCTAAAACAACGCATGATTCATCCAAGGCACATTAAGCAATCTCAATTGTTTATAACAAGTCATGCTACAGCAAAGAATACTAAGCATAAAGCGAAACCAATATCAAGCATGGCATGACAAAGCACAGGCCACAGTCAAAAACAAGCTCTTTTTACCATATAAGCATGAACTTTCCTATTCTTTTCCAAACCAAACTAAACTATTTGCAAACCAATGTATGAAAGAGGGGGTCCAACCAATTTATTCAGAAAACTAAGAAAACAAAGCAAACAAAAACCAAAACAAAAACGAAAAAGAAGATGCTTCAAGAACAACACAACTGTGCATGAAACAATAAAAATGAAGCGTTTGGAAGAAACCTGAGATTTTTATTGATGAAGAAGGGGATGCCTTGGGCATCCCCAAGCTTTGACGCTTATACTTCTTGCATATTTCTTGGGGTGACACGTGTGGCATCCCCAAGCTTGAGCTTTAGTCCATCCTTCATCTCATTACTCATTCCTTCCATACACCTGAAAATTTTCCTTCATACAAAACTTCACACAATCTTTATTAGCAACATTAGTGCACTCAAGATAAAAGGTCTTAAGGTTCAGTTCTAACACCAAATAAACTTCCATTAGAACACTAGATACTGTAGCACTTCCCTCAAAAATCTCAATTCCCCAAAAGAACTCAAAAAGGAATCAACAAGAAGCAAATGCAGAAAATGGCAGAAATCTGTCAAAACAGACCAGCAAGTAAAGACGATTTTTTTCGAAGACCTTCTATTGCTCAAATCAAAAGTGTTGAACTAATGAAAGTTAGATAACAACCTGGGTCAGAATCACAAAAATTCACGCCTCAAAAAGACGTTCAGAGATTTTACACGAATTTTTACGGTGAAGCACAGAAATCTGTTTCAGGACAGCAACTTTCCCAATCATTACTTCTCTCTCATTAGAAGTTACTCTTGGCACAAAAAGCAAATAAAAAGGATAAGGAGCGGTTATTACTGAGGTAATAACTTCCAAGACTCATCTAAAACTTTTGGGTTATCTCCCAATAAGTACTTTTCTTTAACGCCTTTAAGTTAGGCATAAGAAGCAAAGAAAGAATCAAGTGTTCTCAAATGAAGAAGCATTAAGACCAAATTTTGTTTTCATAGGAGAAGCAAAAGAAATCTTTTCTCTCTTTTTAGGGAAGTGTTCTATACCTTTCTTGAGTGGGAGTTGGTATTTAATGGTGCCTTCTTTCATATCAATAATGGCACCAATAGTTCTAAGAAAAGGTCTTCCCAAAGTAATAGGACAAGAAGCATTGTATTCAACATCCAAAACATAGAAATCAACGGGGACATAGGAATTGTTAACCATAATAAGAACATCATTAAGACTCCCCATGAGTTTCTTTTTAGCATTATCATCAAGTGGGACAATCAAATAACAATCTTCAAGTGGAGGCAAATCAAGCATATCATAAATCTTTCTAGGCATAATAGAAACACTACTATCAAGATCACATAAAGCTTTAAAATCAAACTCATTCACTTTCATATTAATGATGGGTTCCCAACCATCTTCTTGTTTTATAGGAATAGAAGCTTTATGTTTCATCTTTTCTTCTTTAATCTTTATGAGAGCATCAGTAATGTGTTTTGTAAAGGCCATGTTCATAGCACTAGCATTAGGACTTTTAGCAAGCTTTTGTAGGAACTTAATAACTTCAGAGATATTGCAACCTTCAAGATCAAAGTCAAATTTATCATCTAAAGTAGTAGAACTATTACTAGCCTTAACACTAGTGGTGGTGATAGTAGAAACACTAATGTTTCTAGCAATTTCATCTTCTCTTTCCCACTTAGCATGTAATTCAGCTAATAATCTAACATTTTCATCAATTCTTACTTGTATAGCATTGGTAGCTGCAAAGGGATTGTCATTAGTTTCAGGTTTAGCAGATTTTATTAATCAATGAAGATTGAGCTTCATACAAAGATGATATATTTCTTTCAGCATTAGAGAGTTTCAATTGTAAACTAGGAATTTCCCTATTTAGACTCTCAAGTTGATGGCTAATGTTCTTCAAGATGATAGATTGTTCCTCCATAGTTTTAGTGAATAGTTTATTTTGCTCATATTGCATTTGCATGAAGTTTTTAGTGGCTCTTTCAACTTCTAAAATTCTTCCTTCACTAGGTAATCCAGGTTTACCATTATAGCCATAAGTATTATTAGGAGGGTAGGGCCTATAATTGTTATTACCATAAGCATTGTTGCAAAAATTGTTATTTCTTATGAAGGTCACGTCAACTTGCTCTTCTTGAGCAACCAAAGAGGCTAAAGGAACATTATTTGGATCAATATGGGCTTTCCCATTCATAAGCATAGGCATAATAATATCAATCTTATCACTCAAGGAGGAAGTTTCCTCAACAAAATTTACCTTCCTACCTTGTCGATCTCTCTTAGTATGCCATTCAGAATAATTAACCATCATATTGTCTAGGAGTTTTGTTGCAGCACCCAAAGTGATGGTTATAAAGGTACCTCTAGCAGCAGAGTCCAATAGGTTCCTCGAAGAATAGTTCAATCCTGCATAAAAAGTTTGGATGATCATCCAAGCAGCCAGTCCATGAGTGGGACAATTCTTTACCAAAGATTTCATTCTTTCCCAAGCTTGATCAACATGCTCATTATCAAGTTGTTTAAACTTCATTATTTCACCTCTCATGGATATAATCTTAGCAGGAGGCTAGTATTTTCAGATAAAAGCATCTTTGCACTTATTCCAAGAATCAATACTATTCCTAGTTAAGGAAATAAACCATTCTTTAGCTTTTCCTCTCAAAGAGAAAGGAAACAATTTCAGCTTAATAATATCACCATCTACATCCCTATGCTTTTGCATCTCACAAAGTTCAACAAAGTTATTTAGATGGGAAGCAGCATCTTCATTACCAATACCAGAAAATTGTTCTCTCATAACAAGATTAAGCAAAGCAGGTTTTATCTCAAAGAAAGTATCTTCAGGCACAGGTGGAGCAATAGGTGTGCTCATAAAATCATTTTTGTTGGTGCTAGTGAAGTCACACAACTTAGTGTTTTCAAGAGTAGTCATTTTTTGTGTGTTTTCAAATAAGAAAGCAAACTAGTAGAACTAATTTTTTTTGTGTTTTTTGAAAAAGAAACAAGCAAACAAAGCAAAAAGAAACTAAGCAAAACAAAAATAACAAAGTAAAGAGATTGGTTATGAGGGACTCCCCTTGTGAAGATGTCCTTGACTCCCCGACAACGGTGCCAGAAAAATGCTTGATGGCTCAATGCACGACACCCAGGAAAATGCTTGATGGCGATGTTGATGTAGATCTCGTTGGGAACCCCAAGAGGAAGGTATGATGAGCACAGCAACAAGTTTCCCTCAGTTATGAAACCAAGGTTTAATCGAACCAGTAGGAGCAAGGAAACACCCTAAAGGTGTTACTAGCTAAGCTTTGGCAGGGCACACTACCGGTGCTAGTAGCAACGTGGAGACCTACACAACACAACCATAGAACTTTGTCCCCAACTTGCGATTAGGTTGTCAATCTCACCGTGTTTTGCGGAAAACAAAGGATTAAACGTATCGAATGGAAAGAAGTAAAAGTTTGCAGAAAGTAAACAAAAAGCAGTAAACAGTTTATAGATTGTATGCAAAGAAAAGGACCGGGATCCATAGTTCACTAGAGGTGGCTCTCCTTAAGATAGATAACATGCTAGGTGAACAAATTACAGCGGGGCAATTGACAAACACCGAGAAAGCAATACATGCATATACTAATCATCTTGACTCCTTTGAGACTTGATTGGGCATTACAACATAATACATAGACCGCCATCCAACTGCATCTATGACTAATAATCCACCTTTAGGTTATCATCCGAACCCCCTCTAGTATTAAGTTGCAAGCAACAGATTATTGCTTTATGAACTGCGTGTAAAGTAAACAATACGATTGTTCTATGGACAAAGGATTGTTGTTTTCTCCCTAGTAGCAACAGCACATCTAGTACCTTAGAGATTTCTGTCACTTCCCCAGATTACTAGAGGCATGAACCCACTATCGAGCATAAATACTAACTCTTGGAGTTTCTAGCATCTACTTGGCCAAGATAGCTACTTACAACGGAAAGCATGCAAGATCACAAATAATAAACACATTATAGAATCAATAATCAATCTGAAATAGCATCTCAATATCCATCGGATCCCCGCAAACACAACATGCAGAATTACAAATAGATGATCTTGATCATGAACGGAGCTCACAAGATCTAAACATGAAAGCACAAAGGAGGAGAACCAGCCATCTAGCTACTACATGGATCCGTAGTCCAAGGATGAACTACTCACGCATCACACCTGAGGCTTGCATGGTGATGAAGAAGGCCTCCAGCGTGAATTCCCCTCTCCAGTAGGGTGCCGGGAAGAGCTTCAGGTCCCTCCCGATCTAGGGATGGAGATGACGGCGGCTACAGATTCTTTCGTGGATTTTTGATCGGGCACTTAGGGTTTTGTCCCGAGGGCAATATATAGGCGGAAGGAGAGGCCGAGGGGGTGCTAGGAGCGGCCACACCACCCCCTGGCGTGGGCCAGGCCTGGCCGTGCGGCCAGGTGGTGTGGTGGCCCCCTGGCCCCTCTCCATCTCGTATTCTGACACTTGATGACATCCGGAAAAATAGGCACTTTGGCTTTTGTCCCGTCCAATTCCGAGAATATTCATTTTCTGACTTTCCTGGAACCAAAAACAGTAGAAAAGCAGTGGTAGCCTTGTGGCTCTTGTTAATAGGTTAGTCCAAGAAATCATATGAAAAGTACTCCAAAGTTGGAACAAAACACAAGAAAGTGGATAAAACCAAGCATGGAACATCAAAAATTATAGATATATTTGCAATGTATCAAGCAGCCATTTTATTAATCAATGAAGATTGAGCTTCAGACAAAGATGATATATTCCTTTCATCATTAGAGAGTTTTTCCTCAATAGTTTTGTTGAAAGCAGTTTGTTTACTAATAAAGTCCTTAAGCATAACTTCAAGTTCAGAGGGTGCACTCCTATTATTGTTGTAGGAATTTCCATAAGCATTACCATTGTTAGGAGGATATGGCTTATAATTGTTGTTACCAAAATTGTTCCCGTAGGCATTGTTGCTAAAATTGTTATTTCTTATAAAGTTCACATCAACTTGCTCTTCTTGAGCAACCATAGAAGCTAAAGGAACATTATTTGGATCAATATGGGCTTTCCCATTAACAAGCATAGACGTAATAACATCAATCTTATCACTCAAGGAGGAGGTTTCCTCAACAGAATTTACCTTCTTACCTTGTGGAGCTCTTTCAGTATGCCATTCAGAGTAGTTAACCATCATATTATCCAGAAGCTTTGTTGCAACACCCAAACTAATGGTCATAAAGGTACCTCTAGCAGCAGAATCCAATAGGTTCCTTGAAGAATAGTTCAATCCTGCATAAGAAGTTTGGATGATTGATACATTGTAAATGTATCTATAATTTTTAATGTTCCATGCTTGGTTTTATCTACTTTATTGTGTTTTGTCCACACTTTGGAGTACTTTTCATATGATTTCTTGGACTAACCTATTAACAAGAGCCATAGTGCCAGCTGCCTGTTTTCTATTGTTTTTGGTTCTAGGAAAGTCAAAACATGAATATTCTCGGAATTGGACGGGACAAAAGCCAACGTGCCTATTTTTCCGGAAGACTCACATATCCAGAAGGAGAGTCAGAGAGGGGCCACAGGGTGGCCACACCCCCCTTGGCACGGTCAACCCTAGGACGCGCCAAGGCATGGTGTGGGCCCCCTGGCCGGCCACCGACCTTGCCTCTCTCGCCTATAAGATCCTCCCGATGCAGAAACCCTAAATCGTCAAGCCTCCAGCCACGAAAAGATCCGCAGTGCCGCCGCCACCGAAGGGGAGATTCGGGGGACAGAAAGTCTCTATTCCGGCACCCTGCCGGGATGGGGAAGTGCCCCCGGAGCCATCTCCATCAATCTCCACCTCCATCTCCATCGTCGTTGCTGATTCCCATGATGAGGAGGGAGTAGTTCTCTCTCGAGGCTAAGGGTTCTACCGGTAGCTATGTGTTCATCTCTCTCTCTCTCTCTCTCTCTCTCTCTCTCTCTCTATGCATGATCTTGTTGAGATCATGAGCTTGTAATCTATAGATCTACCTTGCTACTCAAGTGCTTTAATAGATCTCTGCTCTCCCCATGTGTGTGAAAGTGACAGCGTGCACACCATGGTGGCACTTAGGCTAGAGATTACAAATACTTGTTATGAGTTATATTTGGAGTTGGATGTCTTTATGAAATTGTGGTGTTTGTTGGACTCGTCTAGTACTCAAGGTGACAGTGTAGGGTTATCTAGATGGGAAAGGCTTACTTTGAGGTGTGCTGTTATAGCCCTACCATGGATTAGAGTGTCCAACCGGAGAGTAGTTAAGAGTAGTACCATAAAGAGAAGATATTTATATGAGAGAGTGTTCACTAGTGAAAGTATGATCCCTAGGCCTTGTTTCTAAGCACTGAAACACTGTTTGCAATTAGATATGTTACCTGTTTGCTTGCTTCCTTCTTTATTTCAGTTTTCCTTTAGTCTTTTCCCACGTCAACCACACGCCAGCAAGCTATTTTCTGGCACCGTTACCACTTATAATTATCCATACCACTTGTATTTCACTATCTCTTCGCCGAACTAGTGCACCTATACACCTGACAAGTGTATTGGGTGTGTTGGGGACACAAGAGACTTCTTGTATATTGATTGCAGGGTTGCTTGAGAGGGATACCTGACCACTTCCTCCCTGACTTCGATAAACCTTGGGTGATCCACTTAAGGGAAAAGTTGTTGTTGTTCTACAAACCTCTGCACTTGGAGGCCTAACAACTGTCTACAAGAATAGAAGTGCGTAGACATCAAGCTATTTTCTGGCGCCGTTGCCGGGGAGGTAAGGTAAAAGGTACTCATATCCTCCGATGTGAGTGCTCGAAGTTATTTCCTTTAGATTCTACAATTTTGTCTTTTTGTTTCTTGTTTTCACTAGTTAGGCTTAATGGAAAACAACAAAAAAATTAGAGAGCTTTATAGTATTTATCTTGAGTTAGGACATGAAGTGTTTGAATAGAGAATTAAAAAACCTATGGAACTTTATTTGCATGCTAATAGCAATGTTATTAGTATGAATCTTTTGAACACCTTTGTTACGAATGCTATGGAAACGTCTAAGCTTGGGGAAGTTAGTTTTTATGAAAATGATCTTTTTAGCTCCCCAGCTTTAAAGAAGAAAATTTGCTCTGATGATACTTTAGCTCCCATATGTGGTAATTCTAATGATACTTGTGATATTTTAAATCCACATACTGAAAGCATCCCTTTTAAAATACCTATAAAAATTGTTGAATGTGTTATGAATAACTGCTATTTTGGAGATGGAATTGTCCATCCTGGTGATCATTTACTCCTTATACATGAATTATGTGAGTTGTTCAAGTGTGCAGGTATTTCAATGAACCAAGTTAAGAGGAAGCTATTTCCTATTTCACTTAAGGGCAAAGCAAGGGAGTGGTATGAGCTACTAGATGATCCTCATCATTTGGAGTGGAAGGAACTTGAATCTCTCTTTTACTCTAAATTTTATCCTCCTCATGAAATTCATAAAGATAGGAATTACATTTATAATTTTCATCCACATGATGGAGAAAGTATTGCCCAAGCATGGGGGAGATTGAAGTCACTAATGCTCAAATGTCCCATTCATGAGCTCCCCAGTAATATTGTTATTAATAATTTCTATGCAAGGCTTTCAGGACATTACAAGGATGTAACACCCCGTCCACTCCTGGGCCCGGGGGGTGTCACTCCTGGCAGCTTAATAGGATATTTAGACTGGCCCCACAGACCAACACTAGTCTTTTCTACGCACTTTGTCCTCACTCGTGCGCACCCGGTTACCCACTTCCCGGTCGGTCACCCATCCTAGAATTGCTCTAGGCCAAGCACGCTTAACCTTAGAGTTCTTTTCGAATGAGCTTCCGGAAAAGAAGTTGCAACTTGTTGATATGGGTATCCTATCAATCCTATTAAGCCATGTGCCTGGATCTCACATACACCCACCCTTTAGAAGATCGATGCCCTCATCGATCAAGCACACCCCAGGAACGTTCCCTCTTGGCACGCGTATGTGCATCTAGTGCCAGCACATGTGCCATGCCGTGTCCACTCTAGGCCACACGCGCCATGCTCCACATGTCCCACCACTGACCCGCACACACCCGTGTAATCTCAAGGGTCGGCTCTGATACCACTTGTAACACCCCGTCCACTCCTGGGCCCGGGGGTGTCACTCCTGGCAGCTTAATAGGATATTTAGACTGGCCCCATAGACCAACACTAGTCTTTTCTACGCACTTTGTCCTTACTCGTGCGCACTCGGTTACCCACTTCCCGGTCGGTCACCCATCCTAGAATTGCTCTAGGCCAAGCACGCTTAACCTTAGAGTTCTTTTCGAATGAGCTTCCGGAAAAGAAGTTGCAACTTGTTGATATGGGTATCCTATCAATCCTATTAAGCCATGTGCCTGGATCTCACAAAGGACTATCTAGATACTTGTTTAGAGGGATCCTTCACAAGTAAGGAGGTCAAAGCTAAGTGGGATCTTCTTGAAACAATTCAAAGCAATACCGAAGATTGGGATAACAACAAAGGTAAAGAACCAGGTATAAACTATGAGTATGATTGCATTAAGTCTTTTGCTGAAACTATTGATTTTAAAGAGCTTAGTGCTAAATATGGTCTTGATCCTCAAATTCTTGTTGATTGTTATAGAACCTTTGCTTCTCATATTAATGCTCCTAAAGAAAAATGGGACATGTATCATGAGCCTTATAAAGACGCTTGCATGGAAAATGAAATTGTTATTAATGATAGCAATAAACATGCTCAAACCTCTGAAAGTACTACTTCTTATAAGCATGTTAATTTTTGTGGAATACATAGACCTTGTGAGAATAATCAAATTTAAGAAGAATATTGTATCACCCACAGGAATGAAAAGACTAGAACGTGGCATAGGGCTCTAAATGATCTTGGTAAAAAAGTTTGTGCCCTCTATCCTTTTATTTGTGAACTTTGCTTTGAAGTGGGTCATTTCAATTTTCAATGCTCAGGCCATAATAATAGCCCTTCTAATCCAATGAGTACTGCAAGTTTGTATTGTGATGACATGATCACTCCTAATCATCATGATGAACTTACATTATTTTTGGGGTGTGAAGAGTTATCAAGAAAAACCTCTTTGGTAGATATGGGTGCTTTTGATATGAATAGTGTCATGCATGGTTGTCATCTTTATTGTGTTGATAATTGCCACACAGATACTTACATACAAAATATTATAAAAGATGAGATCTTACCAAAATATGACATGACTAATATGTGTTTTGGTCTTATTAATGAAAAGGAGGATTCCTCCAAAGTTTCTTCTATTGTCTCTAACAATGAACCAGGGTATATGGAGAAGCTTCCTTTCAAGCCTCTCCCTCCTAAAGAGGAGAAGAAAAAGAAGAAAATTAGGAGTAAAAGGAGAGAGGAAACGGTATTTTCCCCTAAGCATGTTGCTCCTATTATAGTTTTTGATGAGTCTGAACTCGACGATGTTCCTATGCCTATTATCTATAGTAGTGATCATGATTGGGAAAATCACACTACTTTTGATATTAATAATCTCTTCGGTAATTCTAAAAATGATGATATTAATAATTGCTATACTATTAGTGCTATCCATGATCCTTCCAATGATGATATGTTTACAAATGAACACACTTTGGAGGATAACTATTCTATCTTATGATGATACTATACCTCCAATTTATGATGATTGCAATCATGAATATGATATTTTCAGTCCACCTACTATTGAGGAAGAAATTAATTATGATTACAATATGCCTCCTATATTTGATGATTATGGTGATGAAAATAATAATGATAGCTATTTTGTTGAATTTGCTCCCACTATAATCAATAAGAATGACTATGTTTATGTGGGGAGTATTAATTCTTTTATGCATATGGCTCATGATAAGAATGTTTCTTGTGATAGTTATATTGTTACTTTTATTCATGATGCTACTGAAAGTTATTATGAGAGAGGGAAACATGGTTTTATGTGTCTCAACAATATTAAGTCTCCCCTCTTTAAGTTGAAAATTTTGAAGTTGCACTTGTTTTGCTTTACTATGCATGTTGCTTTGTGCTTTCATGACTTGTTTCTTTACAAGATTTGTATGCATAGGAAGTGGGTTAGACTTAAATGTGTTTTGAATTTGCTTCTTGATGCTCTCTTTTACTTCAGTTCATATGTCTTATGTGAGCATCTTCTCAAACTATCATGCCTAACTTAAAGGCGTTAAAGAAAAGTACTTATTGGGAGATAACCCAAAAGTTTTAGATGAGTCTTGGAAGTTATTACTTCAGTAATAACCGCTCCTTATCCTTTTTATTTGCTTTTTGTGCCAAGAGTAACCTCTAATGAGAGAGAAGTAATGATTGGGAAAGTTGCTGTCCCGAAACAGATTTTTGTGCTTCACCGTAAAAATTCGTGTAAAATCTCTGTATGTCCTTTTGAGGCGTGAATTTTTGTGCTTCTGCCCCAGGTTGTTATCTAACGTTCTTTAGTTCAACACTTTTCGATTTGAGCAACAGAAGGTTTTCGAAAAAATTGGTTTTTACCTGCTGGTCTGTTTTGACAGATTTCTGCCATAATTTGTATTTGCTTCTTGTTGGTTCCTTTTTGGGTTCTCTTTGGGGAATTGAGCTTTTTGAGGGAAGTGCTTCAGTAGCTTGTGTTTTAATAGAAGTTTTATTGGTGTTAGAACTGAACCTAAATACTTATTATCTTGAGTGCACTAATGTTGCTAATAAAGATCGTGTGAAGTGCTGTATGAAGTAAAAATTCAAGTGTATGGAAGGAATGAGTAATAAGATGAAGAATGGACTAAAGATCAAGCTTGGGGATGCCACGCGTGTCACCCCAAGAAATATCCAAGAAGTAAAAGCATCAAAGCTTAGGGATGCCCAAGGCATCCCCTTCTTTATCAATAAAAATCCCAGGTTTCTTCCAAACGCTTCATTTTTATTGTTTCATGCACAGTTGTGTTGTTCTTGGAGTGTATTCTTTTTCGTTTTTGTTTTGGTTTTTCATTTTCTTTGTTTGCTTAGTTTGCTGAATAAATTGGTTGGACCCCCTCTTTCATACATTGGTTTTCAAATAGTTTGGTTTGGTTTGGAAAATAGTAGGAAAGCTCATGCTTAAGTGTTAAAGAGAGTTTGTTTTTGACTGTGGCCTATACTTTGTCATGCCATGCTTGATATTATTTTGGCTTTATGCTTAATATTATTTGCTGTAGCATGAATTGTTATAAACAATTGAGATTGCTTAATGTGCCTTGGATGAATCATGCGTTGTTTTAGCATATTAAAGCATAGTATAGTGGTATTCTCCTTTGATGCTTTATTTGGGTTGACTTGGCGCATGCTCACACCATGTTATGACTATCTCAAGTCACCATAGAATTTATGATCCTTTAGTTTTCAACTTGTAGTATCACTTTATGCTTTGTTCAATGATGTTTTGTCGCTCTGCATGATTATGGCCATTATTGCTCTCTTAGTTTGTCGCTCCCGGTCTTTTGCTAGCCTCCACAACCAAGTATGAGTTCCACTCATGCATCCAACTCCCTAAACCAAGTTATTCCAAAGAGTCCACCATACCTACCTACTAGCTTATGCTATTCCAAGTATATTCATGCTTTTGTTTACCTTCCGAATTAAACTTGTTATGAGAAAACTAGTGATTAAAGCTCTCACGAACTTGATGGCACACTTTACTTTTCTTGCCCTTAATAAACTTGAACCATTGTGTCATATATGTTGTATATGCTTGCAATTATTTGTTGGGAATTAGCAGAACCATGCTATCATGGGGAACGCTTTCAACATTGCACTTGGTACTTGTACCTAGTTGATATCATGCTCTTTTGTATATGGATGTCGTCGGTGTGAAATTAAAGGGGAGCTTGTAAGTCCATGGAGTTATGTATATGTGTTAGAGAAACGCCTGGGTCGCTGGTCTAATCCATGCTGACATGGTGGAAACCTGCAGCGTAACCATAATGAGCTGTCTATGAAGCATTCTTCGTATAAAAAAAGAGTCCTATAAAGAGAAAAAGAAAAAAGATTATGAAAATAGGAAAGAGAGAAAAAAAGCACCATATTCCCATGGTAAATAAGAAGATTGTTGAGATGCTCGTTGTCTCCTTGGCTTGTCATTTTGATATGGGGATTCTTCCGTATCATCAGGAAAGGGGTACCCCGTTAGCGGTTCTCTATGATACACATGTACTTACGATGACAAGAACTTACCGGTGACTAAACTTGAGTAGCATGAGGAGCGGCCCTCGTATTCAAGGGACATGAGATTTCTAACTTATACTTCGTCAAGCATGTACACCATAGTTTGTTCACTTTAACCTTAATCACTTCAAGATGCTTATGATAGGGGAAATGAGAGCTGAAAGCTATAAGTACCATAATTTTTGGAAGCTCTTTATGAGACTTGAATCCCTGCTTCCTTCTATGAAGGCCTTTCTTCCACCATTATATTGAGTCTCCACCTTCTATCTTTATGCACCTACTTTGAGAGCATAGTGGCCATTCTTAGTTCTATGTGCATTGTCCCAAGACTAGTTGATTGATGCATACCTTGATATTGCTTGTTTTAAACTACTTCTATCTAGTCACTCTTATGAACTTTGAATGTGTCCTATGCATTTATATTTGCTACTCTATGAGGGACAAGCTGAATACTATTATGCTATGTTTTCTTTATGTGAAACAAACAAACGTCTTGCAAAGAATTGTTATTCATGAATCATTTGTTTGTGCATTTTCATGTTGCATCTTAGTTTCTTTGTCTTATTGCTAGAGCTTTGTCTTTCATGTTATGATTGAAGTACTATGATCCTAGCTTTGAATGATTTGCAAATACTTTGATCAAGTCTTTGATGGTGCATGTCACCTCAAAAATTATTATTTCTTTTTATCACTTACCTACTCGAGGACGAGCAGGAGTTAAGCTTGGGGATGTTGATACATTGTAAATGTATCTATAATTTTTGATGTTCCATGCTTGGTTTATTTACTTTCTTGTGTTTTGTCCACACTTTGGAGTACTTTTCATATGATTTCTTGGACTAACCTATTAACAAGAGCCACAGTGCCAGCTGCCTGTTTTCTGCTGTTTTTGGTTCCAGGAAAGTCAGAAAATGAATAGTCTCGGAATTGGACGGGACAAAAGCCAAAGTGCCTATTTTTCCGGAAGAGTCACGGAGCCAGAAGGAGAGTCGGAGAGGGGCCACAGGGTGGCCACACACCCCTTGGCGCGGGCAACCCTAAGCCGCGCCAGGGCATGGTGTGGGCCTCCTGGCCAGCCACCGACCTTGCCTCTCTCGCCTATAAGAGCCTCCCGATGCAGAAACCCTAAATCGTCAAGCCTCCAGCCATGAAAAGTTCCGTAGCGCCGCCGCCACCGAAGGGGAGATTCGGGGGACAGAAAGTCTCTGTTCCAGCACCCTGCCGGGACGGGGAAGTGCCCTCAGAGCCATCTCCATCGATCTCCACCACCATATCCATCGTCGTTGTTGATTCCCATGATGAGAAGGGAGTAGTTATCTCTCGAGGCTAAGGGTTCTACCGGTAGCTATGTGTTCATCTATCTCTCTATGCATGATCTTATTGAGATCATGAGCTTGTAATCTATAGATCTACCTTGCTACTCAAGTGCTTTAATAGATCTCTGCTCTCCCCATGTGTGTGAAAGTGACAGCGTGCACACCATGGTGGCACTTAGGCTAGAGATTACAAATACTTGTTATGAGTTATATTTTGAGTTGGATGTCTTTATGAAATTGTGGTGTTTGTTGGACTCATCTAGTACTCAAGGTGATAGTGTGGGGTTATCTAGATGGGAAAGGCTTACTTTGAGGTGTGCTGTTACAGCCCTACCATGGATTAGAGTGTCCAACCGGAGAGTAGTTAAGAGTAGTATCATAAAGAGAAGGTATTTATATGAGAGAGTGTTCACTAGTGAAAGTATGATCCCCAGGCCTTGTTTCTAAGCACTGAAACACCGTTTGCAATTAGATCTGTTACATGTTTGCTTGCTTCCTTCTTTATTTCAGTTTTCCTTTAGTCTTTTCCCACGTCAACCACACGCCAGCAAGCTATTTTCTAGCACCGTTACCACTTATAATTATCCATACCACTTGTATTTCACTATCTCTTCGCCGAACTAGTGCACCTACACACCTGACAAGTGTATTGGGTGTGTTGGGGACACAAGAGACTTCTTGTATATTGATTGCAGGGTTGCTTGAGAGGGATACCTTTGACCACTTCCTCCCTGAGTTCGATAAACCTTGGGTGATCCACTTAAGGGAAAACTTGCTGCTGTTCTACAAACCTCTGCACATGGAGGCCCAACAACTGTCTACAAGAATAGAAGTGTGTAGACATCAATGATCATCCAAGCAGTCAGTCCATGAGTGGGACAATTCTTAACCAAAGATTTCATTCTTTCCCAAGCTTGATCAACATGCTCATTATCAGATTGTTTAAACTTCATTATTTCACTTCTCATAGATATAATCTTAGCAGGAGGATAGTATTTTCCAATGAAAGCATCTTTGCATTTAGTCCAAGAATCAATACTATTCCTAGTTAAGGAATTCAACCATTCTTTAGCTTTTCCTCTCAAAGATAAAGGAAACAATTTCAGCTTAATAATATCACCATCTATATCCCTATGCTTTTGCATCTCACAAAGTTCAACAAAGTTATTTAGATGGGCAGCAGCATCTTCATTACTAATACCAGAAAATTGTTCTCTCATAACAAGATTGAGTAAAGCAGGTTTTATCTCAAAGAAAGTAGCTTCAGGCACAGGTGGAGCAATAGGTGTGCTCATAAAATCATTGTTGTTGGTGCTAGTGAAGTCACACAACTTAGTGTTTTCAAGAGTAGTCATTTTTTGTGTGTTTTTGATAAAGAAAGCAAACTTGTAAAACTATTTTTGTGTGTTTTTGATAAAGAAACAAGCAAACAAAGCAAAAAGAAACTAAGCAAAACAAAAATAACAAAGTAAAGAGATTGGTTATGAGGGACTCCCCTTGTGAAGATGTCCTTGACTCCCCGGCAACGGCGCCCAAAAAAGTTGTTGATGGCCCAAATATATCGAGCTCGTTGGGGAACCCCAAGAGGAAGGTATGATGAGCACAACATCAAGTTTTCCCTCAGTAAGAAACCAAGGTTATCAATCCAGTAGGAGCAAGGAAACACCCCAAAGGTGTAGCTAATGAGCGTTGGCGGAGGTGCACTACGGTGCCAATGACAACGTGGAGACCTGCACAACACAACCATAGAACTTTGCCCCCAACTTGCGATGAGGTTGTCAATCTCACCGGTTTTGCTGAAAACAAAGGATTAAACGTATCGAATGGAAGGAAGTAATAGTTTGCAGAAAGTAAACATAAAGCACTAAACAGTTGATTGTAGATTGTATGTAAAAGAAAGGATCGGGGTCCATAGTTCACTAGAGGTGGCTCTCCTTAAGATAGATAACATGCTGGGTGAACAAATTACAGCGGGGCAATTGACAAACATCGAGAAAGCAATACATGCATATACTAATCATCTTGACTCCTTTGGAACTTGATTGGGCATTACAACATTATACATAGACCGCCATCCAACTACATCTATGACTAATAATCCACCTTCAGGTTATCATCCGAACCCCCTCCAGTATTAAGTTGCAAGCAACAGATTCTTGCTTTATGAATTGCGTGTAAAGTAAACAATACGATTGTTCTATGAACAAAGGATTGTTGTTTTCTCCCTAGTAGCAACATCACATCTAGTACCTTAGAGATTTCATCACTTCCCAGTTACGAGGCATGAACCCACTATCAAGCATAAATACTAACTCTTGGAGTTGCTAGCATCTACTTGGCCAAGATAGCTACTAACAACGGAAAGCTTGCAAGATCACAAATAACAAAGAAATGATAGAATCAATAATCAATCTGAAATAGCATCTCAATATCCATCGGATCCCTGCAAACACAACATGTAGAATTACAAATAGATGACCTTGATCATGAACGGAGCTCACAAGATCTAGACATGAAAGCACAAAGGAGGAGAACCAGCCATCTAGCTACTACATGGACCCGTAGTCCAGAGATGAACTACTCACGCATCACACCGGAGGATTGCATGATGAAGAAGGCCTCCAGGGTGAATTCCCCTCTTCGGCAGGGTGCCGGGAAGAGCTTCAGATCCCTCCTGATCTAGGGATGGAGATGACGGAGGCTATAGACTCTTTCGTGGATTTTTGATCGGGTACTTAGGGTTTTGGTCTCGAGGGAAATATATAGGCGGAAGGAGAGGCCGAGGGGGTGTTGGGGTCAGCCAGACCACCCCTTGGCGCGGGCCAGGCCTGGCCGCGCGGCCAGGTTATGTGGCTGGCCCCCGGCTCTTCTCCGTCTCGTATTCTGGCATCAGATGTCTTCCGAAAAAATAGGCACTTTGGCTTTTGTCCCGTCCAATTCCGAGAATATTCATTTTCTGACTTTCCTGGAACCAAAAACATCAGAAAACAGGCAGTAATCGTGGCTCTTGTTAATAGGTTAGTCCAAGAAATCATATGAAAAGTACTCCAAAGTGTGGACAAAACACAAGAAAGTAGATAAAACCAAGCATGGAACATCAAAAATTATAAATACATTTGCAATGTATCAGAGGCATAGTACGTTAACCAAGCTAATACAAGAACAAACTTGTATTATGGAGAGTAGTACCATACTTATTCCAGAGAATTGTTATCACAGGTGATATATAGAGAGTTATAATCTTGCAAGTCTTGGAAGTAGTTGCAAGATGGATTTAATGGAGTTAATGAATGGAGTTAGAAGTAGCTACATTGATGGATTCATTAGAGGTAGTTAAGAAATGGAAGTTTCCTACTAGAGTAATAATGGAGAATGATTATTGCTGAAATGGCATGACCATGTCATCATATGATGATGGATATGGTGGAGTCATATGATTGTATTATTCAGGAAGATGTGATCTTTATGAATAAGATAAGAGATATTTAAATAGAGTATATTTAGGAAAGGAATTCCTTATCTCAAGATAAGCCTAGTGAGGTATTAAGGTAAGGATTCTTTAGAAGCCTTAACCAAGATCATATCAAACCATGACAGAACCATGTCTACCTCTTAGTTTAAAACCCTAGAATAAAGAAGGTAGTTACTCCAATTCCTATTTTTAGGCAACCAATGGATAGTATCTCTTAGCCAAATGAAATGTCTAAGAGATAAGTAGAATACCAGTTGAGAGTGTATTGATGAGAGATTTGTCCACTTTATTACCTTAAACCCTAATAGAAACCTAGACCCATGAACCAACAAGATTCATCTAGGAAGTACTTCCAATATCTTACTCTAAGTTGAGATATCAAACCTACTCATAGATTTAGAAGTAGTGTCCCTAAACCTTGATATTTATCCATATTCATAATAATATATGAGTCTATTAAACCTTTCCAATACCCATGGCAATTATTTGGAGATGAACATTTTCATTTCCTCATTAATGATTGATATCCATGCATAATGACTTAACCAAGCTTGTTTTATACTAGTTCTAAATCCCACAAACTAAGTAGGGTTGAAATGGGAGAAACCATCAAATATAGAGAACCATGAAATTCAAATCACCATATTACAAACCACAAGGTTTAATGCAATATATTGTATATGTATTAATGAGCCAAAGAATGAATATAATTATATATATATATATCACTCACCATTTTAAATCCTTATCATAATAAGTATCATGGTGTAAACAAAGTCATTTTTATAAGATTTTCTATATAAGAATAAGTCCCTAAAACCCTAATTCCTATTAATAATTCTCTAATAAAAGAACCTTTCATACACTCATGAATTTCGAAAAGACAAAGAAAAATGAATAGAAAGTTTAGTATAATGAATCTTTAAACCATTTGGAATATTACACCAGAACTCTTAGGATTTAAACCCTTGTAGAAATCAAATTTGAAGTGAATTTATAAATAGAAAAGAAAACAGAAAATAGAAACTGAATAAAGAAAAAAGGAAGACACGGCGCTACAGTATCGGCCCACGGCCCAGATCGTCACATCGCTATTTGTCGCCCGCGTGCGCTAGCCGCCGCTGCTCGCTTGCTTCGCTTCAGCCCAGCACTGGCCCATGCCCATGTACCACTTCGTCGTCGTCTTCCTGTGCGTCACAAGCTACTCTCTAGAGAGAGCACCACCGCCCGATGCCAATCACCGGCGTCAGCAAGGATCTACCGCCGCGATGGATCGTCGTTGCCAGGGAGGAAGATAAGAGTGCCACTGAGACGCTTCGGGCCATCCTCATCCCTATTTTCCCTTCCTCTCATTCTTATCCTCTCTCCTAGAGAGGACACTAAAACCCTAGCCACCGGAGTTTGCTGTCTCCTCCACCACGAACCGCCCTCGAGCCAACTAGGGGCATAGTCGTGCTCGCCATCATCTCCTCGTTCGTCTCCAACAATACCCGCAAGCAGTCGCGCCACGAGCGGCGCGGAATCGAGCTCGGAATCCCGCCGACCATCGTGTCATTACCATCGATTCACCGTCTCCAGTCCGCCACAAGCCTCATCGAGCATGCTACAAGCATCAGGGTGAGCTCATGCTTCTCCCAGACCTCTCCAATCTCACTCTCTCGATCTAGATCACCACATCACCGTAGACCACCGTCGGCCTCCGTAAAAATTGACCGCCGGAGATGCTCTGGTGATCTTTAGTGAGTGTAAATGGTCTAGCTAGGTTCGTCATGCTCCCCTCGTTCGAACACACCCCTCCGCGTTTCCCCTGATGCCATATTCTGGTGTCGCCGTCGTACTCCGGCAGGGTGACGTCAGGCGCCGGCGAGGTGACGCCATCTGGACCGAGTCCTCGTGTTGACCATTCCTGGTCCACGTGGCATGCCGACATGGCCTATGGCCCGCCAGTCAGTGACTTGGGATAGATGTTGGCCCGGTAGAAAAAGAATATCTCTGTTTAGTAATTAGATAAAACAATATAAATTTCAATATAAATAAATTTCAGTACTTTAAGAAAATGATCAATTCTTATAAATTTAATATCTTTTGTTTCATAATTCAGAAAAATATGTTTAATACATGAAAATTTACAGAAAAATAAAATCTATAATTTAAATTTATTATCAAACATTATTATGTACCTATTTAAATAATTAATAGTTAATAAAGATTTTATAAGTAATAATACTTTATCTACACATATGTTAAATTTATAAAGATTTTAAAATCTATAATTTAAATTTAAAGATTTTATGTACCTATTATATGTTTTATTTATTTTTGTGTCACTTAATCAAGTATATATTATTTATTTAGTATTTATAAAGTGATAAAACTTATAAAAATCATATCTTATTATTTAAAAATCAA
Source organism: Avena insularis (assembly GCA_023614405.1). Lineage (NCBI taxonomy): Eukaryota > Viridiplantae > Streptophyta > Magnoliopsida > Poales > Poaceae > Avena > Avena insularis. The sequence continues at coordinate 78,983,695 of CM042688.1, forward strand.
AAAACATATAATATACCAAAATGATCACAAAAATAAATTCTACACATTAAAAATATCCTATTTCTTAATTGAAGTCAAATAAAAGGTAAAGGTCTAATAAATCTTATTTTAACTCTTTTATTTTATTTTAATTCATTAAAAATATATAAATCTTTACTATTGCCTTTAACATTATTTGTTTAAAGTCTAAAAGTGTAATAAAAAATGCAAGTTATATTTTAAGTGAAGTTAAGATAGGTTTAACCATTTTAAGTTTAAGTACTTTTACTTTGTAAAGAAATCTTTTCATCAAAATTTATTCTTTTAAGAAATATTAAAAGTAATTCTTAAGCATATCTATAAAGACTTTAATTGATTAATAATCTTGCTTAAGAAATATTTTAGATACCATGATCCATTTGAGTGCTTTAGTATTGCATCCTACTTGTTGGATTTACATATTGTTTCACACACACTCTCACAAGCCTTAATAACAAGCACAAGTGTGAATTGGATATAAAAGTGCAACACATTCCTAAGAGCTCATCACTAGTCTCCAAACCCTAGATCAGATACGATTATTCCGGGGATTCGCGTTTATCAAACTGTATTACATTACTTATGCATAATTGCATCTTGCTTCTTTAAACATTAGTCCTTACCAGACCAATGATGCTTTTTATAGAATTTGGATCTTCTATTATCTCGAAGACCGTGAGTACATAATCTTGCAATCACAAAAGGCAAGTTCACAACTTGCTCATGTCCTTTGGTTATTTTCTATCAAATGCTTGTAACTCAAATGTTGTCATCACCTGCATTTCAAAAAGTCAGAAAACACTATTTTCATAATAATATGATTATGGACTATGTACCAAATGGTAATAATCTATTGATACAGTTCCAGTGGTAAAGGAACATAATATCTAGGACTTAACAACCAATGTTGCCAGTGATTCTAGCGTCGTATATTACGCGTTAACCATGAGATCTGGAATGGGACGGAGAAGTCACCTGGATCTTCTTCCTTTTGCATGGACGAATGACCTTATCGTGAGGCTGTTGATTCTCGTGGGTTAGAATCTAGCACATGGGTGGGACCCCTTAGTTCCCCACGAGCTAGGTGTCTAGATTATCTATGCATAGCTGTCTTGGGTAAGCTCATCATAGCTAATGGTGGCTGCTAGACAGAGCTGCTTACAGAGTCCTCGAGAGGCTACCCAAAGAGTAACCGTGGTAGTCCTTCTTGGGGGATCGTGTCTTCATGCGGGGTCGCGGAGAAGGGCAGTGATTGGCTTGGATCATCTACTGGGCCCTACACCATAGGAAGTGTGGACAGGAAAGATCGCCTGGTTGTGCAACAAGGATTTGGTCTCTCATGGGTAAAGTAACGCACCTCTGCAGAGTGTAAGAACTGTGACATGTTACTCCATGTTTAGGGAAGGAGCTACGAACGCGGCAGGAAAGGAACTCCATGAAAGTTCTGGTAAACCTGTGAAGGCTTACGGACATAGTTTTCAGAATAAAAGCAACCTTTGAAAAAATGTTTACAAAAATCTGCATTGCCGACGACCTTTGGTCTGTGGCTGTAGGGATAGTGCATCATACACTCCTTTTTAGTGAACTTGTTGAGTACGCTCGTACTCAACCGTACCTTCTTAGCCCTTGCTAGGTTCTAAGCTGTTGAAGACGACGCCAACATCAATTTCTTCTCAAGAAACCATCATCAACAGCTCAAGTTCTTCAACAGAGTCAATGAAGTCAACATATACATCAACCGAAGTGAAGACAAAGTTCTTAAGTAGATAGGTGTAGATTCTCTAGCCATAAAACCTACTTCTGTAGAGAATTGCAATAGCAGCAATGGCAAGCCAAATAGTTTAGATACTAGTCTTAGTTACTCGATAGTTCTGAGTTATTATTTCTGGTTCTTCTTTGTAAGAAGTTTCTTTCTCTCTCTTTCACCTAGAGTGTTCTCTAGATCTTTTAAAAGGAGTCGAGTTGTAACCTATAGTCAAGTCTTGGACCTGCTCTGTTTCTGTTGTACCACTCTGAGGGATGTAATACTAGTGAACCGTGTTTCATTGGTGTTATGTCAATGACTATAGTGTACTACATCATGTAGTGGTATGCTGGGTCACCGCATTGGATTAATTTCTTAAATAAATTTGATAAATTCCCTAAATTATACTCCAATAGATGTTTTGTTAAATAATTTGCTTCATTTGTTTAGATAATTTTCTTAAATTGTTTACTTAACATGGTTGTATTGTTTAGATGATATGCTTGAACTTTTATGATGAATTACTTAAACATCTCCAATGCACACATATATGTGTAATGTAATAGTCTTGTGAGGAGAATGGGGCAGTAGCCCAATGGTTGGGTCGCAGTTGGCGGATCCCAGTGACTAGAGTTCGATCCCTGTTAGGGACGAATTTTCGGAATTCTCACGCTGACCTGCTTCTACTATATCAAAAAAGTGTCTAGTTCCTCCTAGCACTGTTTCATCGTTTTTGTAATTGTCCTGTGACATTTTGACGAAATGTCCAAATACTTAGTAGACGTCATGACATTTTTTGGGTCAAAACTATATGTACTTCTTGGTGTTTAAATTATAATATGCTTAATGTATACATAGTCTATTATTTTTGAGAGTTTAATTCCATATAACATTTATCATTCAACATTTTTGCCTAATAGGATATGGCGTCATGTCGAGTATGCAAGAGTGATTGTGAAACCAGCTTGTCATAGGGAATTTAGTATCCATTTCTCATAGGGGTTTGATGATTCAATGGTAAAAGACTATTATTTTTTCAAACTACACTTGTAACCATTCATTAGATGTGTGATTCTTTTGTTTTTGGTGCACAACTATTCCATGTAATGCAAGGTTCAAGTTCAATGAAGCCACATGAGAAAGTGAGAGTATGCGCTTCAAGGCACACTTATGATATTGAATTGGAAAAAGAAAACAAGAAGACTTGCATGAGAGGTGGAGGATGAAATCAATTCATTACACAAAACAATTTCACTAGTGGAGAAAAGTTATGTTTTTCATTGAGAGGACATGTCCTGAGGATAAATGTTAAGTATCTCGGTAGTGGTGGTGAAGAAGAACCATTCAAAGCTATGGTTATCGCCCAAAGATGCAACCTTGCGAGGATGGAGAGGATCACCACCTAAATATCCTACGGCCAATAAACACCTTCATCGGGGTCCCATTTGTGACCGTTTGATATGGACAAATATTGCCAAACATAATATGGTATGCCAAATTTATTCATCTATTTTCTTACTTGTACCCATATATAACTTGTGGTAGTGGTGTTTGAGAGCATTCCTTACTTTTTCTTATCCAGGGCACGACATCACATAAATTACGTATGAAGGTGATTTCCTCCATCAACATCCCTGCAGAGGGCGTGGCTGGAGTACATCTTAGTGAATTATACATCGTTGTCCTTGTGTACAAGACCGACATAGATGGCTGCCCAACCTTCAACAACAAGCTGTGGAAGAATTTCTAAAAGGGAGAAAATGATCTATAAGTTGGATAAGCTATGATTATAACTACCAGATCCTCCAATGCAGTAACCTAGACGTGAAGTTTGTCTTCGAGACCATTTGGAATAGTTTAGCTATGATAAACCAATTACTTGTGCATGTAGAGTTGTTGTTGATGATAAAAATGTATTTTCTATCTATGTTTGAGCTATTGCATGTTTGAATCTATATTTTTGTATATATATCGGTTAGTATTTGACTGAATTATAATTTTCAAATGTTTAGCAAAATGAACGGCATCTAGAAAAATGCTACACATCACGACGACGCTTCTTGCTGACGCCACAACTAGAATTCCGTCGACTAAATAGTATCACGTAGGACGCTGCACACCACTGCGCCGTGAAGTATTAGAGGCATACAACCGTTTTACGCCGCTAGGAAGATACTGGTAGCGTGCCATGTGACATGCTACCGGTATATCTGTTACCGGTAGCATGATCGGTAAATCTTATCACTAGTGCCGTATTAGTGGTGTGGCCGTTTAGCCACGCAACCACTAGTTTTTTCTCTACTAGTGCTAGATCAGCATGTTGTACCCGTTGCTCCTTGTTCTCTGTTTTAGCCGAAAACTTTCTTCTTCTTCTTCATTAATGAAATGATAGTTTTTTCACCTTCTTTCGAGAAACAAAAAAAATCTATCTCCGATTAACTGCCAGTGAATTCCGCTATGTACGTGGGTGCACCTGCAGTCCTGTGCATACATATTATTTTCCCCATACAGCTGTAAAAACAGAGCCAACCGGCTGTACACCATTATTTCACCATAACAGAACAGTACTTACAGTCCTGTACAAATATCTGTACATATATACATCGTAGTACATCTCACAGGACGACGTATGTCTAGGTTAACTGAACAGTCAAATCATGACAGTACGAGCTAGGCGCACGTAGGTGCGTCCTTGAGCTACAGTCGCTAGATAGAGCTACAGGTAGTTCTGCCATGCATCTACCAGCTATAGAGTTGTCTGTGACGCTAGCAAACGGCCTAGAACTAGCCACATGCGGACGTCTCGTACCGCTCCTACTAGAGATTAAACGTAAAATAAACGAAGAATGATCCAGCGCATAATGAAGGAAATAGTACAGGCGCTATGCGCACATACTCGTATAGCTGGCTGGCCCCTGGCTACTGAAGTCCCTCTAAACGAAAAGCATCCTACAAACAAAGTACTATGACACACTTTTAGATATATAATGAACCGCTAGCTGCTATATCTGCAACCATATGCACACTACATAACTATACTATATCTAGCAATTAGCTGTAGCAGCTATAGCTGCTAGTATACTTGCTAGTATCATGGATCTGTCGATGGAACTCGCATAAGCACACCACTTTTGCAGCATGGACAACCTAAAGTGCATATATAGGAGTAGCTTGTTGCTACTCCAAGTTAAGTTATGGGGAAGGGTAGGGATAGGGCAAGATGCCAAGATCCCAGTCCCAGCTGAGAAAGGTCTCTCCTCCTAGTGTAGCTAGCTTAGCTTAGCTTAGCATAATGGGAACAGGGCGGACAGCATATGCACTGCACCCATCTGTAGCGTCAAGGGGACCATTGAATTCGTGTCATGTGAGAGGGTATATATTGGTCCATGGCAAAAGATATGGATGGTACATCTGCTGCATGCATGCAAAACCCTAGCTAGCTAGCTACAGGCCTATGCAGGTCGCTTTAATCCTGGGGGGCTCCCCTCCTCCTCCAAAGGCCCAACCCCAGCTGCTACGCACGCTATCGCTAGCCACAGCCAGCCCCACTGGTCTTTTACTACTCATCAACCCCACTCCCCTCTTGGCAGCTGGATGCTTTTGCTCCCTCTGGCTCCCTCCCTCTTGGCCCGTAACCATGGCCATCAATGCAAATGTCCAAGATCTGTTCATATGTGAGTCTGCGTGGCTGAATGTGCTTTGTCTTTGCAGACATACATGTCATGTCGATGGTAGACAGATGGAGATGCTTGGAAGGCATCTTATTGGCAGGAAATGTTTTCCCTAGGTAGCTCTGGTCCGGTATGTTTTCCCCATACAAGCAGCCGGCCTAGCAGTGAAGCATATATATGACATATTCACGAGTATATATCTATATCAGAAGAACAAAAGAAACGTCGCTTTAGGATGATATTTGGCGCGTCCAGCTTTGCCAAAGTTAGAGAGGGAAAAAAGATAGCTGGATTTGCTCGGCCACATGAGATGAGATCGATGGCGACTTGCATGAGCATGAATACCCTGTCTCCTTCCTGGTCGAATAAACAGGATACTGAGTACTACGTCTTGACGCATGCACTAATTTCACTGTAGTACGTAATCAATTACTAGACAGTGTGCACTGGTTGGAGTACAGCTACACACATATACTGATTCGAGCGTCGATCGTACGGCTAAGTAATTAAATCATACACGCGTGCATGGCATGGGTAGCTAACACAGATCTCGTGCCTTTTTCTGAACATCTATGGCTGCCGTAGGCATGTTACTATTTGTAAAAGTGACAAACACTACAGCGTGCATGTTGTTAGCTAGCAGTGCAGGCGTTGGTGTGGGTCTCCTCCTACGATGCGTTCATTGTGTCTCATTTCCTTGTTTTATTTGCTGTGTCAGTGCCTCTCAGCCCTGTGGTCGTGGTGGGGTGACGCGGGATGATATCACGCAGAGGAGAGAGAGTGTGTGTGTGTGAGCGCTCTGCCCCTGGTAATTTAGCCTCATGGGTTACTTTACCATATTTATTTGGACCATGATTCTGACTTTTCAATTATGCCTAATATTAGGCCGTGTGCATCTTCTTATGTAGATGATGTACTACATCCGTTCCACAATATAAAACTTTTTATTACTAAAAAGACTTATATTGTGGAACGGAGATAGCAACTCTTTGTTTGTATCGTCTTGATGCGTGCTTTCGAATTAACAAAAACTCCTTTTGTTAAAAAAATAAATCTATGGGCATAGTTCTAATAATTTAACATGTTCAGTCGAGTCCTTCTAGTTTCGATACATGACACAAAGTTGAATTCTTTTTTTTAAGCACAAAGTTGAATTCATTTGGTTATAGTCAGTGTATGGGTTTGGAAACCGACACGGGCTAGGCCAATCGCACGGTGTTAGGTTATACAAATTAGAATGTTTCTGAGTTTCTTAATAGAACTTCCATGAAAATGGTTGACTCATCGCATCGCTCTTGGTCTACCCATCCTCACCTAATTCTTACCAAAACTAGTCAAATGGCTCTATAGAAAGCATCGTGATTAATAAGCCATTCCCATGTATTGGTTTGGAACCAAACATTGGCTAGGCCAATCATATGTTGTTAGGTTATACAAATTTGATATGTTCTGAGTTCCTTAATAGAACTCCCATGGAAATTCTCTCTAAAAAATCTCCCATGGAAATGGTTGGGTGGTCGCCTCGCTCTCGGCCTACCCATCCTCACCCAATTCTTATCAAAACTAGCCAGATGGCTCTATAAAAAGCACCATAATTAATAAGTCATTTCTCATGTTATATTTCAAGAATAAGCAACCAAGTTCCTCTCGTATTTTATACACTATTTTTTATGTACTACATAAATAGGTTTTGATGAACATGTTGTAGTGATGCACACTCATTAATAGTTTATTCTTACATTACTAGTTGCATGTAATCTCTGCATGGAACCCTCTCTATACCTCAACCTCGTCATGGGCCACCCCATGCGAAGAAACTAGGATTGGGAACCATATCCTATAAATACCATCAACGACATTTGACAATGGTTTATAAACCCACGTGTCCATACTAGGATTCGATATGGCAGCATATCAACAAGATATTGAAAAATATTGCGTGTATCATTATTTAGTCGATCAACATGATGATGTCCTTTATGAATGCTACAATCATCATACTATCATTGGTTATTGCTTGAAATTTCATATATAAATGTCAAACTAGGTAGACGAGGGAACACAATGAGCGGGATTCATCATTTGGGGACATGTCACACCTTAGGTATTTTTGCAATATTACCTATAAAGTTTTGCTTCGTACAAGTGATTTGATTTGACCTAGATGCGTAGAGATGGAGAAGGTCAATGATCTAGACATATATGCTAGCTTTAGGTTTTCACCATACGTTGTGTACATTGTTGTTTGAGAAGCTATAATACAATAGACCTTGTGTAACTTTGGTGTTTTTTCTTATTGCAATGAGATGTAGTATTGTATGCATTTTGTCTATATTGTCTATCTGTATGTAGCTTGGTTTATGTTTTAATCATCTCGCCTTGTTTAGTTTTTACTTATGGGGTTGTTGAGCCTCTGTGCTACCCCTAGCTATTTACTAATATTGTGTTGACATCCCCTTGCACAAAGGATTATTCCATACATACCAACTTCCGTTGGCCAACAAATATAAGCCTCGGATCTCATTTTTTATTTGTAGTTAATGGAGAAGCTACGACAAATGGTGAATATATGTTACACATGAGTTGATTCATAGACAATATAAGCCTCATGGAAAATTGGGTTAACCCCCTTTGAGTATCTATGTGTATAACTATGGTCCATAATTAAGATTATGGGCATGCTAAATATACGAAGCACCAAACCTTGCCATTTAGAAAAGTGATTAGTTGTATATTTGTGATAATTAGTTTGGAATACATTTTAGTGGTGTTTAGTATTTGCATCTTTTATTCTATCTTTTTAAGTGATTTAATATATGTAGGAAACATGAGTTCCTATAGATGGAATGGCAGGCCTAGAGAGGTCTCGTTTAGCTATGTTGTTTTATAGTCCTATCCCCTTTTCTCTAGTTATTTGGGTAGCTTCATTGTCTACTTATACCATACCTGACACAAACATATCAATGCAGATGGTCCAAAACTGTTTCTGATTAAGATTGTAGCACATACACACGGTTATTTTAGCTAGTATATTCTTCAAATATTTGAAAATATTTAAGTAGAATGTATGGTATAGGGGGAAACGGTGAAGAGCAGTGTTTTGGCTCCCGGGCATCATGGAGCCCTTCATTTGTTTTGAATGCCAAATTCACATTTATATGTTTCAAAAAATCTGAATTGTTTCCACATGTACATGTAGTATTTGTGAAATGTTACCTACGATATTGTAAGGTGCACAAAAATTCGATTTGTGGATCCACAAATATATAGTAGATCCATTGTTTATTCATGTATTTCAACTTTTATGTAGCCCACAAATTAAAAGGACGTTTTGATGCAATTTTGTATTCATATATTTTACATCTATATGCGCATGCTAAACAAAATTGATAACTTTTTGAGATTTTAAAATAATGTTGCCGACTGAGCTTGTGATCTAAATTGCATCTGAGGCCCCTTGTGTTTACCCTTAAAAAATTTGGAGCATGCATTTTTGTACCTTACACAAAGGAAAATCCATATACACTATAAATTTCCCAAGGATTCATATGTAGTATAATATACTCACACGTAACATGAAAAGAGAATGAAAAGGGAACTTGAGGAAAATACTCGACTAAATACCCAGACACGCATTATTGCATCAAACAAATAAAGGCTACACCATTATTGTTCAGAAATTTTCAAAATATTATTACACAAAAAGCTGTTGCAACAATTACTTCCATGTATAAATAAAGAAGTAATGAATTCGTTTTGCACACACGCATCAAGCCCATCTAGCATTGCTCTACTTTCAAAGCCAAATTAAGCATTTTTCAAGCATAAATCATTTTCTGAACCAGCAATTATAAGCTTGTCCCATGGAAACGAGTATACTTGAAAAACCAATGCAGACACTAGTACCTACCTTGGGCCTCGGGAGAGCATTATTAGGTCCTACTCTTGTGTATGGAAGAGCTGCAAACTATACCAGCCATTGATGAGCACCTGCACCTTCTTCGATCTGTAGGATATCGATCTAGCATTCGAGCCAAGTGCAGCTAGCTTTCTGTCTGATCGTGGAAAGCTCTCGCCGAGTTCAAGGACAAGCTTTGGGAGCCCAGGTCATTTACTGGGAACTGATCGGCCTCCGACGAATAGTACACCAGCTGATGCGACCTCGGAGCCAAGGAGAGTAACGACGGGAACGTTGAATGGTGCGCCGCGGCAGCGATCGAGACGGCCTGCGGCGAGCCGGCGCCGCCGCCACTCTCTTGCACACTGCTGTTATTCCATGACTCGGCGCCGGTGAAGTTGTATGGCATCCCCCCGTTGACAAGTCCCAGTGAGTTGCTGTTGAGCCCCATGAAGCGGTGGTATCCGAACCTCGCCATCTCGTCGGCCCCGGCCTTGACGCCTTCGCCGGCGGCCGCGGCGAAGTGGCAGAACTTGTCGTCGACGTGTGGCATGAGCGGCATGGAGGAGGAGGTCATCATGTGGTCCATGAGGTCGACCTGGTGCGGCGGGAACTGGAGCGGCGGCAGCTTGTCGATCTCGTGGCGGGCGGCGTTGAGCAGCCAGTCGACGACCTTGCTGGGCTGGTTAAGGCCCAGGCGGTCCTGCAGGTCGTAGAGCTGGATCGCCGTGGGCACAGACAGCCGCACCCGCCGGTCGCGGAGGCCCTTGACAGTCTTCACCTTGCTGTGGCGGTCCTTGCCGCCAAAGACCCGGGACACGCGCACGATCCGCGACTCCGTCTGGGACGACCATTGCCGCGACGTCGCCACCGCGGCCGCGTGCTTCCGCGCTAGCTCCTGCTGCTCCTCCGCCGTCGACTGCTGCTGCTGGCTACTGCCGCTCATCATCTCAAGTGGTCTCGGCGACGGCGCGCATCGTCGATGGAACGTAGGTCCCCTAGCTTCGATCGCCTGGCATATATACTACCACATTGTTAGCTCGATCCGTTAATTAACATCGCATGCATGCATGCAGCTAGCAGACAGATTATATGGCATCGCCGGCCGGGCACCAATCAAGCGCCACTGTGCCCGAGCGGCGCGCAGGGTGTACGGACTAACGTGCGCCACTGTTGGATTGGGGAGTGGGGAGGACGGGGGCAGCAGCTTTATTCGCTGCGTGCAACTGCTGCAGGAGAGATGGAACAGCAGCAGCGCGCGGCCATGGACGCTGTGGATGTGCAGCACCAGCTGCGGCACGAGTTGCATGCGTTGCCCAATAGAATGATTCCGAAGTTGAATATATGAACGGGGTGGCAGCCCGGCCCGCCATCTTTGATTGTTTTGCAGCCAAGAGTTATGAATTTGGTCGTGCAAGTAGCTGGTGTAAGTAACAAGCTCTCTCACTGTTACGCGCCGCTCTGAAGACTGAAACTCCTCTGAAATGAGGGACAGGAGGAGGGGTTTGTATTGAGTGCTGGGCTGGCTAGCTTTTGATGATAATCCTGTAGGTCAGGCCAGGCACCCCTACTTAAAGCACTAGCTAGTTGGAGTGTTTATTGTTGCTCTTCGGAAATTACATTACTCGACAACAGAGGAAATCATCTGAAGATAGAAGCCTTCTGTATGGATATTATGATAATTGGTTCGATCAACTGCTGGGAAATTCCTAACCAAACTTAATTACAGAGAAAAGGGTCATCGCTGGGGATCCGGGGTGCAACTTTGGGTTTGATACAAGAACCCTTCGCGGGCGGGGAAAGAAAAAGAATTCCATGAGGGACTCGACAATTCAAAAGAATTTGTATACAAAGTGAGATGAATTAACAAATCTAGCTCAGATCCGCCGCATGAAATCCTAATCAAGGACCACGAACGAAAAAGTTCCAAGATTAAAAACTCCCCAAAATCCTATCACAGTACCTTGGTGATCTCCAAATCCATATAGAATAACCATCAAGATTCAACAAATCAAACAACCACATATGTATATATGCACGCGCGCGCACAGCACACAGCCATCAGCGGAATTAAGGAGGGACACTCACCAAGCTAGGCTGAGGCTGATGATTCAAACAATTAACCACCTTCGTCCAATTCCCTAGCTAGCTCTCCCGGCCGGCGAGCAAGCAGATCCCGCCGCCGTGGAGCTCGCGCGCTGGGATTGTCCGGCCAGTCAGCTCGCGGTCAGCTTCCTAAGCGAACCCTAGCTAGGTAGCGAGCTGTCAGGTAGAGAGCGGCAGTGGGGGGATCGAGGTAGCTATAGCGAGAGCGAGGTAGAGAATTGGGATGTGGAAGCCGACCGGCAGTGAAGCTTGTGGTGGGTATTTACGCTGCCGTCTCATGAATAAATGATGGGATCCATCGAACAGCAGCGTCACTGTCGTGTGTCTCTGTCCTTTTACCACCATGGCTCTGTGCGTGCTAGCTAGCTGTGCTGCTCCGCCCGCCTCACTAGCTTCACTGTCTCCCCTCCACGGCTCCACCCACCCGTACGTACGTAGCGGCCGCGCTGACCTGGCCATCGGCCGTCTGATGATAGGCTAAGCGCGCTAAGTGGGCATGTATAAATGCCATGTATAAACCTGAGTGTACATACGTATAGCGACCGACAACGTAGTACACCTGCTCGTCGTGTCTCTAAATCCCTTTCACAATGGGTGTCAATTAAGGGAGAGAGAGTTGCTATAGCTTAGCTAAGATACACCTCTTGCACGTAATCATCGGCAAAAAGAGTTGATAGCCCAGTCAAATACATGAATGAGAAACCGGTACGGAGCCGCCGCCATGGAAAAGAGCTACCTAAAACCTATCTAGGGTTCCGTCCCCTCGCCGGCGACGTTGCTGGTCCGCTCCGCCTCCGGTGGCCCTAGGGCCTTGGAGGTGTGGCGGACCACGACCTCTCGCCGGCGGGAGGTTTTCTGATCTTTGTTTAGTCAGTTTTTAGTGTCTTCTTCGGGATGTTGAGGCGATGACTATGTCCTGAAGTCAGAATAAGGTCATTCCCGCTCTATCCTCGCTCCGGTGGTGTTTCTAGCACCGAAGGAGGGCGCGTGGGAGTTGTTTGCCCGGCGAATCTCCTGGGATCCGGTCCGTTTTCGTCTTCGTTGGTGTGATTTTAGGTCAGTCTCTTCCGATTTACGGTTGTCATCATTGACGATGGTTGCTGCTCTGGTGCGCTGGCCCATTGTGGCCTAAGCACGACGATTTTTCGTCTGTCAACTAGAACAAGCTCTACTACGACAAACTTTACTCGGCTCCGGTGATGGAGGGGCGAGGACGGCGGCGCGCCTTCGGCTCGTGCTAGTGTTTGTAGTCATCGCTAAGTGGTCTATTGACCTATTTGTAATTTTTATTACTTTTACGCATTTTTTACTGCTATTGATGATTTTTAATAGATTGGTGAAATTTCGCGAAAAAATACATAAATGAGAGCAAAACATTAAATTAAAATACAACCTCTAAGATATTATATAATGCATTGAAGGTGTTGTCTCTTAGGTATTTATAACCCGTATAGTAACGTGCTAAGATACACTACGTTGTAAAAAGGCTAAGTGACATCGAGATATATATAGGGCGACACGGCGAAGCACGACATAATATTTTGCATGAAATGATAAGATAAAATACGCTTGACCTAACACTAACCTGCGCAGTTGCAAGAAGCGAGACATTGACATAAGTAGTGCCCGTATGGGTTAGCAGCTAGCCTAGCTAGTAGCCTAGCATGCCAGCTGCTACTAGTAGTCCGGTGAGTGTAAGATCAACTAGAAGTCGGAAAGTTTGCAAGAACAAGTTTGTGAACTAATGCTGTCATTCGCCAGCACCTTAAGGCTGAAGCATGGCGAGTGCAGAACTTTTGAAATATATTGTTAGATTGCTTGCAAATTGGGATTTCCGAGTTTTGGACCGGATACACTACCGCGCGTACCTTTACAAACCTTTCAACATCGAAATCTAGGAGGCTAGTTTAGGCTAGGGACCAGTCTTCTTTTGAGCATCAACTAGAGCAGGACCACTCCAACTTTTATCCACAGTAAAGACATAAATTCTGGACCCAAAAAGGATGGAAATAATCAGACAGAATCATTATTTCCATATAAAGAGAGAGGGATTAAATCATACTCCCTCTGTTTCTTTGTATAGTTCTTATAGTTTTTTCATGAAAATCCAAAATGTTAGGTATATTGTGTTGCAACACTCGAATGGACACTTTTTGTATGGATTTCCCTTACCTAATGCAAACACTATTTTATCACGTCAATTAACCTGGGCAATCCTAGTGCAATTTTACCTCCACGTTTGCTCTTTAATTTCTGTACCATAAACTATAGATACTACGTAAAGGAACATGGGAGTATTATATTATCTTCACATGCTCACATAAACATTTCATTGCATGATCAATGTGCCCTCTGTCTGAAGGGCGCCATGTGTACTCTTCTCTTAACATTCCACATCATCTAGACAATGCAATAGATATAAATTCTACAATGCATTATCTCTTTTGCCATGCTAGCATTAATTTTAGCAGAAAATAATATTGCTAAGGGGAGACATGATGTGGTACAATCACTAGTAGAAAAAAGGGCTTCGGTTCATCGCTGAACCAGGCACCAATCCCGATTTGTTACGGGCCGAGACTAGTGACAGCACCAGTCCAGGTTCGTAACGTGTCCAACGGCTAATAGCGCGGGGAAGCGCTAGTCCCGGGCCATCCCGGGTCTCTAGTCTCGGACCGTAACACGGCCCGGGACAAGAGACCTCGAGCCGGACTGCTGCACTTTATGGGGACAATTAGTCCCGACCCGTGTCACGACCCAGGACTAAAAAAGGTCCCCCTATATAATACAGTTTCGTCCATGCCCTAGCCATGGCCATTTTCCCTCCCAAGCAACCGAGTTCATGCCCTTTTTTTCTCAAGATTTGGTTGCAACCCCTAAATCCAAGGTTCTAAAAGGTTAGGAACTTCATCCTTTCATCTCTTATTGTTACTTTAGCTCAATGCGATAGAAGTATAGATGGATTTGCATGCTCAGAAGTAGAGGATTTTCATATTAATTTTAGGCAAATTTTGATTAGGCACACAGTTATAGAAAATTGAAATGTGTAATTTTAGAGTTTCAGAGCTTAAAATGGAATGAGGATTTCACTGCTAGAACAATAATTAAAAACTCCACATTTTTCATGGTAATTATTTTCTCCAATTCAAAACTTGGTGCATGTAAATTTTTCAAAATTCAAATTTAATGCTCTAGAAGCTCACATTATAACTTGTATTAAATTGATCATTAATCTGTGTTCATGATGTTGTGTAATGGTTTTTGATATACTTTTACAATAATGCAGATGGTCCGGGAATGGATGTACGGTACTGACCGACGCTCTGGCGAGTTCATTAATGGCGTGCATGAATTCATCCGTGTGGCTGATGCGAACAAGTGGAATGGTTTTGTATTCTGTCCATATAGTGGATGTAGGAATCAGAAGAAATACTCTGACTCAAAAACCCTCCACAGCCACCTGTTAAAGTCCGGTTTCATGCCCAGTTATAATTGTTGGACCAAGCACGGAGAGATAGGGGTTATAATGGAAGACAATGAAGAAGAAGAGGATGATGAGAACTATCATGGTTTTCCTGAGTACGGTGATACTTCCATAGGGGAAGCTAAATGGGAGGCTGAAGAAGAGGCACATGATGATGAGCCCACTGATGATCTTGGTCAGACCATTGCCGATGCACGGAGAGACTGCGAAACTGAAAAAGAGAGGGAGAAGTTCAGTCACATGTTAGAGGATCACAAAAAGTTATTGTACCCAAATTGCGAAAATGGTCTGAAAAAGCTGGGTAGAACACTGGAATTGCTGAGATGGAAGGCAGAGTGTGGTATACCTGACTCCTCATTTGAAAAGTTGCTGAAAATAATGAAGAATATGCTTCCAAAGGATAATATATTGCCCACCAGTACGTACGAAGCAAAAAAGGTTGTCTGTCCTCTAGGTTTAGAGGTTCAGAAGATACATGCATGCCCTAATGACTGCATCCTCTACCGCGGTGAGGAGTACGAGAATTTGGATGCATGCCCGGTATGCACTGCATTGCGGTATAAGATCAGACGGGATGACTCTAGTGATGTTGAGGGCGAGCCCCCCGGAAGAGGGTTCCTGCCAAGGTGATGTGGTATGCTCCTATAATACCACGGTTGAAACGTCTGTTCAGAAACAAAGAGCACGCCAAGTTGTTGTGATGGCACAAAGAGGAATGTAAGTCAGACGGGATGTTGAGACACCCCGCTGATGGGTCGAAGTGGAGAAAAATCGATAGGAAGTACCCGGACTTTGCAGATGACGCAAGGAGTTTAAGGTTTGGTCTAAGTACAGATGACATGAATCCTTTTAGGGAGCAGAGCTGTAGTCACAGCACCTGGCCCGTAACTCTATGTATCTATAACCTTCCTCCTTGGTTGTGCATGAAGCGGAAGTTCATTATGATACTAGTGTTGATCCAAGGCCCGAAGCAACCCGGCAATGACATTGATGTGTACCTAAGGCCATTAGTTAAAGAACTTTTACATTTGTGGCATGAACCCGGCATACATGTGTGGGATGAGCACAAGCAGGAAGAATTTGACCTCCGAGCGTTGCTTTTCGTAACAATCAATGACTGGTCTGCTCTTAGTAACCTTTCAGGACAGACAAACAAGGGATACAATGCATGCACGTACTGTTTAGATGAGACTAAAAGTATATATTTGCAACATTGTAAGAAGAATGTTTACACGGGGCATCGTTGATTTCTTTCGCCCAATCATCCCTTAAGAAATAGTGGCAAGAATTTCAATGGTCAGGCATGTGACCAGCCGAAGCCTAAGGAACGTACTGGTGCTGATGTATTTGATATGGTCAAGGACTTGGATCAAATAGTAATCTTTGGAAAGGGTCAGGGCGGACAATCTGTTCTGAAGGACGCTGACGGACACGCAGCCATGTGGAAGAAAAAATCTATATTTTGGGAGCTACCATATTGGAAATTCCTAGAGGTCCGCTCTGCAATCGACATGATGCATGTGACGAAGAATCTTTGCGTGAACCTGCTAGGCTTCTTGGGCGTGTATGGGAAGATAAAAGATACACCGGAAGCACGTAAGGACCAACAACATATGAAAGATCCAAAAGGCTTGCATCCAGAATGGTTTTTAGGTCATGCCAGCTACGCTCTTACCAAACAAGAGAAGGAAATCTTTTTTGAATGCCTGAGCACTATCAAGGTCCCGTATGGCTTCTCGTCGAATATAAAGGAAATAATAAATATGGCAGAGAAAAAGTTCCAAAACCTAAAGTCTCATGACTGCCATGTGATTAGACGTAATTTATTCCGATTGCATTGAGGGGGCTTCCACCATATTATGTTCGAGTACCCATTGTGAAGCTATGTGCATTTCTCAATGCAATCTCTCAAAAGATAATCAATCCTGAAGATCTACCACGAATACAAAATGATGTGGTCCAATGTCTTGTCAGTTTCAAGTTGGTGTTCCCACCATCCTTCTTCAATATTATGACGCACCTCCTGGTTCACCTAGTCGAAGAGATTTCCATTCTCGGTCCTGTATTTCTACACAATATGTTCCCCTTTGAGAGGTTCATGGGAGTCTTAAATAAATATGTGCGTAACCGTGCTAGGCCTGAAGGAAGCATCTCCAAGGGCTATGGAACAGGGGAGGTCATTGAGTTTTGTGTTGACTTTGTTCCTGACCTTAAGGCGATTGGTCTTCCTCAATCGCGGCATGAGGGAAGACTGAGTGGAAAAGGCACTCTAGGAAGGAAATCAATAATATGTAGGGTCAGACATTCTTACACTAAAGCACATTACACAGTTCTACAGAATTCTATCTTGGCGGCTCCGTATATCAAGGAACACAAGCAAATTTTACGACTGGATTAGAGATGAACACATAAAGACTTTTGGGGATTGGTTGCAACATCTCATAAAGGATAACACTCTTGGAGATGAGTTGTACTTGTTGTCCAGGTCACCATCTTCGACTATATCGACTTTCCAAGGGTACGAGATGAATGGTAATACATTTTACACGATCACCGAATATAAAAAGAGCACCAACCAAAACAATGGTGTCCGGTTTGATGCAACAAACGACAATGGGTCCAAGACCACATATTATGGTTACATAGAGGAGATATGGGAACTTGACTATGGACCTACTTTTAAGGTCCCCTTGTTTCGGTGCAAATGGATAAAGTTAACAGGAGGCAGGGTAAAGGTAGACGAGCAGTACGGAATGATAACAGTGGATCTCAACAATCTTGCGTACTTAGACGAACCATTCGTCCTAGCCAATGATGTGGCTCAGGATTTCTATGTGAAGGACATGTCTACCAAACCAAGAAAAGTAAAAAAATAAGCAACATAATACATCAGACGATGAGCCAAAGCGCCACATAGTTCTTTCAGGGAAAAGAAACATCGTGGGAGGGAAGGACAAGATAGACATATCAGAAGATTGTGATAAGTTTCATGAAATTCCACCCTTTGTAGTGAACACTGATCCAACAACCCTGTTAGTTAAAGAAGATGCTCCATGGTTACGACGCAATCAGAAAGGGGAACACGTGAAGAAATGATGTATAATATAATGTATTAAAAAATTTATGTAACTGTGCTCTGAAAACATAGAAGAAAACATTTATGTACTGTATTGTTCCCGAGCATTCTGAATAGTTCCAAGGCAATCTTTTCATCTTTAGTCCCGGTTGGAGACACCAACCAGGATTTAAGGGGTTGCGGAAGGCTGGGGCCGGCACGAGCATGTTTAGTGTCGGTGGGTGTCTCCAACCGGGACTAAAGATGAACCTGTAGTCCCGGTTGGAGACACCATCCAGGACTAAACGTGAGTGTTGACACTATTTTGTAAGTGGTAGCACTATTCCAGTGAGTGGCAACACTATTTCGGTGCGTGGCAACACTATGACAGGGGTGAGTGTCGACATTATGTCGTGAGTGCCGACACTACGTTGTGATGCTTAATCTATAAATAGGCATCCTTGTGAAGTAATCAACTGCAAACAATATGGTGTGCGAGAGCAGAGACAACACTACGGCCAACTTGAGGGAGATGCCGCTGGAGCCCATTCCTCCGGCATCTCCAACAAGTTGGCCATAGATGTACTCCCTAATATGTGAAACATGATGGCGTGCGAGAGTAGGGACAACACTACGACCTACTTCAAGGAGATGCCTAAGGATCCAGTCTGCAGGCATCTCTCTGAAGCTGACCATAGAGGCACTCCCTAATATGTGAAATTAGTTAGCTCCCGGGCATATTGATCTAGCTAGAGAAGTTATGAACTACAAGATGGTGTGCTAGAGCAGGGACAACACTACGGCCAGCTTTAGGGAGATGCCGGAGGATCCAGTCCTCAGGCATCTCTCTGAAGCTGGCCATAGAGGCGCTCCCTAATATGTGAAATTAGTTAGAATATAATAGTATCTTCATATATAGTTTGGGAATCAGGACTAAAAGCGGCCCGCCTTTAGTCCCGCCGGTCCAGCCACAAACCGGGACTAACACTCAAGACATTTAATATTATTTAAAAACTGGGACTCAGGAATCGGGTCTGAAAGCCCCCTTTAGTCATACTCATATCTAGCCCTATAGTACACAACTTCAGGGTCGTCTTCGTCTTTGTCATCATCGTCGTCGTCGTCGCTAGGCGCACACGGCTGGATCATAAGCCCAGCCATGGCATATTCTAGGGGTACCTGCCACTCTAGCCTCGGATTCACGACGAGCGAGGGAGGGGGCTCCTGGATGACGACGCCGCGTAGCCCGCGACCTTCACCATCCCCACCCTTCTTGTGGCTCTATGGGGGGTCAAAGTGCGGGCACCGCAGGTGAGGATGATCTCCCTAGGTGATGTAGCGCATCACGCTGATGATAGTCCGGTTCACCCACCAGAGGCAGCGGCCGGCTTCGTTGTGGATCACCGGGGGCGGGCCGTCTCCCTCATACATGGCGAGTTCCCTTTCTTGTCGGTTAGCGAAGAAGGCATTCCAGGTGTCGTAGTTGTCAGGATCCCAATAGGGATCCATCCGCTGCTCCGTCGTGAGCTCGAGGTAGAAGTGGTTCGTGATGGCCGCCTGGCGTGCAGAACATTGAGGCACAAGAGGGACAGGAACTCCTCCAATGCTCAAGATCATGGCACAGCACAGCACTGGACGGCATGGTAGCTGGAGGCCCACAGCGCCTTAGTCTCTTCGAGTGTGAGAATGGCCCAGTATGCGGTGTCCATTGTTGAGAGAGGAACGTGTGGATGTATGGATAGCCATGGCGCAGTCGGACTAGATATAGAGGGAAAGGGCGGGAAGCAATGGAAAATGGCATGAAATATCTTTAGTCCCGGTTAGTGGCTCCAACTGGGACTAAAAGAACCGGTTAGAGGAAAAGGGTGGGAAAGCATAGCGGAAAGCGGTGGGAAATGGCGGGAAATATCTTTAGTCCCGGTTAGTGGCTCCAACTGGGACTAAAAGGCCCAGTTAGAGGGAAAGGGCGGGAAAGCATAGCGGAAAGCGGTGGGAAATAGCAGGAAATATCTTTAGTCCCGGTTAGTGGCTCCACCCGGGACTATCAACAAGAGTGTCGATATTATGTCGTGAGTGTTTACACTATGTCGTGAGTGGCTCCACCCCGTGACGGTCTATTGTGATAACACGGGTGCTATTGCAAACGCAAGGGAACCAAGAACTCATTCCACAGCCAAACACATCAAGCTAAGATTTCACGTCATCCGGTAGAACGTTGACGAAGGTGAAGTCAAGATTTGCAAAGTAGATACGGAACTGAATGTTGCAGATCCTTTTACTAAAGCTCTCCATCAGGAAAAGCACGAACAACACCGAGATTCCATTGGTGTTAGGTTCCTGCCTATTGTAAACTAGTTTTGTTTATACTCTAGTGCAAGTGGGAGAGTGAAGGAGTTATGCCCTAGAGGCAAATAATAAAGTGTATTATTTGATATATCTCCTATATGTTCATAATACGTTTCATACCGTGCTATAACTGTGTTTCAAGATCATGGGCATTTATGCCAACTGATAATGAGGTCATGTTATTAGTCGAATAACATGATAGACAAACATCCGACCATTATATCTTAATGAGATCTAGTTACAAAGTTCACCATTGATGATAAAACACAGAGAACCTCGCAACCTGATCCTTTGACTGTGAGGTAATGCAAATCACCATTTCCGGAAGAAGCTTTGATGGTTATCAAGAATCATCTCGTAAAAGGGTGATCAAAAAGATGCCACTCAGGTTTTCCGAAGGGATGTGTTGAGGAGTACATATCAAGACCAGGATTTGTCTAGTCCATGTAACGGACATATACATGTGGCCATCTTGGTGGTGTTGCATTAATGAAGCTTGCAAGCATGTGACTAGGTCGCGGAATGCAACGACATGAGAACGAGAAAATAAGTTCATCGGTAACGAGATCGAACTAAGGTATGGAGATACCGAAGATCAGGTCTCGGATGAATTAGGTATCGAATGACAAAGGGAACGAGGAACAACTATCTCACAGTTCGAGCAATTGTATTCGTGAAACGCACGGGGGTCACATGGCCATCCAGGTCCCTCTGTTGATCATTGATGTGAGAGTGGTCTCAATCATGTCCGGAGTGTTTCCGAACCGAAGGATTTCACGCTTAAGGTAGGGACGCTTAGGGTAGATGAGGTATCGTATGACAAATAGAGAGAGAGAAACCGGAATAGTTTCGGTAACATCCGATGGATATCGGAAGGGGTCCGAAAGGTGTCCCGGAGTGAAGAAATAATATAATATGTGTATTTGTATGTTAATTGGAGAATTAATATGAAATATATATTTTATTTTATTTTTAAAGGCTCCATATTGCTAATGGGCCTCACCCGAAGGGAGGCCCAATAGGGCAAGGCACCTAGGGAGTGGGGGCCAGCCGGCCTGGGCTTGGTGGGCCATCCCAATGGGGCCCACCTAGGGCCGGCGGCTGCTCCTAGGTGGCCGGCGGGTGTGGGGTTTAGTCCCACACTGCCTGGCCCCTGGGTGGTGTACCCCCCTCCCACTATATATAGGGGTCTCCCCTCCCCCTTTAGAATCACCCCATTCCCTCTCATTCTCTCTCTTCCACTGAGGACTTCTCCGTAATATTCGGGAGGACCTCGTGGGTGAGTTCTCCACCTTCACACTACCGTCGTGTGATCTGTGATCTGGCATCTACTTCTTCTGCTGCTCGGCTGGATCGGAGTCCGGTTGACGTCTCCTACACCGGACGTGTGACGAACTTCGGAAGCACCACACTTGGGGTGTTGCTCGTATTCATCAATATACACCTTCCTGCGTAAGGCATGCCTCTATCTACAAAGGTATGAATATTGTATTCCTTCTCCGTTACTTATGTCTACATAGTATAGCTCCTGGTATTAGTGTTCGGGTAGATAGAATTTTTTTGTTTTCTGCTACGGAACCCTTTAGTAGTATCAGAGCGGGTCTATGGGTAGACATGTCGTACAGATAGAACACGTAGAAATATGTGGGCATTGATTCTCTAGTTGCTACCCTCTTTAATGTTATTGTTCATATCGCAACACTGTTAGATGAAGCGGCCCCCAACCGACCTCACGTGGTGATTCACGAGACTGGTCCACAAATCAAAGTGGCTTAGGGGGTGTCTGTCTCTCTACAGTAGTTGATATGGCATTGACACTAGAGGGCCCTGAAAAGGGAAGAAGAATGGCAATCATTGAATCCATGTTGTGGCTCGATGTTCGTAGGTGGGAAGGGGTTCTACTGCGAAAGCCCTAAAGCCGCGTAAAACTTGCAATAGTTAATATAGAAGAGTCTATCTTCATTATTGCATAAGGGCAAGTATTATAACATGGCAATGACAAGTTTGTGAAACTTTAAGGCTGTTGATGATGATCATAAAGAAATAACCATGTCATAACACTTTACTTTTGAAGTATTACTTATTGTGCTAGTATACTTACTAGACGGTAGCATAATAAGATAATCCCTCGTAGTATTCCAGTTATCGTATTCCCCTTGTGTGTGCACCACCAAGAAAGTTCTTCGATATGAGGCGCCCTGCAGTGAGTAGGGGTTAGACATATCTACGTTCGCATACAGTGGGTGCAAGCCATGTTGCACTGCGAATACGCACAAGTTAGAACTGGCGAGCCTAGCATGTGCAGACATGGCCTGAGAATACAAGAGACCGAAAGGTCGAGCATGAATCACATGGTTGATGTGATCGACATTAGGGAATGTCCACCTTTTATACTGCACTGATGGCCGTGCCGATCAGGGGAGGTGCAGGGGATTGGGATCGTGTGATCACTAAACGAGTAGAGGGATGTCCATTTAAGTGGGAGTTCCTTTAAATACTACTTGAACTCATTATTATGAACATAGTCTAAACACTTTGCAAATCCTTTGTAGATGTCTCGCCCAACCACCTTCAACCTTAGAACCTTCCTCGAGAAGGACAAGCTGAAAACTGATGGAACCAACTTCACCATATGGTTCCGCAATCTTAGGATCCTCCTAGTCCCCTACAAGTTGACTTATGTCATCGAGGCTCTGAGCTTCCGGCTAAGCCTGCAGATTCTGCCTCCCAGGACGAAAAGAATGTCTGGCTGTCCAAGGCGGACGATTTCTCCCTCATCTAGAGTGGAATGCTCTATGCCATGGAGCCGGAGCTTCAAAAGCGTTTTGAGAAGATGAATGCCTTTGAGATCATTGAGGATCTCAAGGCCGTCTTTGCTCCACAGGCTCGTGCAGAGAGGTATGATGCTTCTGAGCTCTTCTTCTCTACTAAAATGGAAGAGCACAGTAGTATTAGTGAGCACGTGGTCAAAATGTCTGGCTACGTTAAGCGCTTAAACGCCCTGGATTGCAAAATCTCGGAGGAGCTCGCTATAGATAGGGTGCTGCACTCGCTTCCCCCTAGCTATAAGAGCTTTGTGATGAACTACAACATGCAAGGGATGACTAAGACCCTTGCTAAGGTGTTTGCCATGCTCAAAACTGCTGAGGTTGAAATCAAGAAGGAGCACACGGTGTTGATGGTCAACAAGACCACCAACTTTAAGAAACCGGGGCAAAAAGGGAAAGGCAAGGGTAAGAAGTCTAAGAGGGATGGCAGGTTTGTTCCCATCACCTCAAAGACTACCAAGTCTGGCCCTAAACCCGGCACTTCGTGCTTCTACTGCAAAGGGGATGGGCACTGGAAACGCAACTGCCCCAAGTACCTTTAAGACAAGCGAGCTGGCAAGATAGCCACCCCGGATAAAGGTATATATGATATACATGTTATTGATGTATTCCTTACGAGCGCCAGGAGTAACACCTGGGTATTTTATATCGGTTCTGTTGCTCACATTTGTAACTCTTAGCAGGATCTGCAGAGTAGGAGGTGCCTGAGGAAGGACGAGGTGATGATGCGCGTCGGCAATGGTTCGAGAGTCGAAGTGATGGCCATCGACACCCTGTATCTCCGTCTACCGTCAGTATTATTATTGGTTTTGAATAAATGCTACTATGTACCCGCATTGAGTATGAATATTGTGAGTAGGTCTTGCTTGTTGCAAGACTGTTATTCGTTTAAATCAGGAACAAATGGTTGTTCAATTTATATGAATGATGTTTTGTATGTTCATGCTCCTGTGTGTGATGGTTTATTCTTACTTGATCTTGATTGTGATACACACATCCATAGTGTTGACGCTAAACGTTGTAAGCACAGTGACGATAATTCCATGTTCATGTGGCATTGCCGTCTTGGTCACATTGGCATAAAGTGCATGAAGAAGCTTCATTCAGAAGGGCTTCTTGGATCATTGGATTTCGAATCCCTTGATACATGTGAGCCATGCCTAATGGGCAAGATGACTAGGACACCATTCTTCGGGATAGTGGAGAGAGTTGTAGACCTACTTGGGATCATACATATGGATGTATGTGGACCAATGAGTCTCTCAACACGAAATGGTTATCGTTACTTTGTTACCTTTACTGACGACTTAAGCAGATATGGATATATCTACGTGATGAAGCACAAGTCTGAAACCTTTGAAAAATTCAAGGAATTTCAGAAAGAGGTAGAGAATCAACTTAACAAGAAAATGAAGCACCTTCGATCAGATCGAGGAGGCGAGTATTTGAGTTATGAGTTTAACATGCACTTGAAGGACTGTGGGATTATCCCACAGCTTACGCCAGCCAGAACACCACAGCGTAATGGTGTGTCGGAACATCATAACCGAACCCTATTGGATAGTGTACGGTCCATGATGTCTTTAACTGATTTGTCTGTGTCTTTTTGGGGATACGCGTTAGAAACCGCTGCTTTTATTTTAAACCGAGCACCATCCAAATCCGTGGAGACAACCCCATATGAGATATGGCATGGCAAGAAGCCAATGTTGTCATTTCTGAAAGTTTGGGGATGTGAGGTTTACGTCAAGAAACTACAACCTGACAAACTCGAACCCAAATCGGAAAAATGCATCTTTGTAGGATATCAAAGGGAAACCATTGGATATACTTTCTACAACCAAGCCGAGGGCAAAACATTTGTCGCAAAAACCGGCACTTTTCTCGAAAAAGAGTTTCTTGCGAAAGGAGTGAGTGGAAGCAAAATTGAGTTAGATGAAATTGTTGACCCTTCTCTTCAAATTCCGAGTAGCGCAACGGAAGCTGTTCCGAAACCGCTCTCTAATATGGAGGAAGAGCCCATTGATGATGATCAAAACAATGACGTCGAGACTCCTGAGGTTCGCAGGTCTACAAGGGTTCATGCCACTCCTGATTGGTACATCAGCCTTGTGATGTCGGTCATCATAGATGAACAGGAAGAACCTACAAACTACAAAGAAGCTATGGATAGTGCTGACTCCGAGAAATGTCTAGAAGCCATGAAATCCAAAATAGGATCCATGTATGAAAACCAAGTTTGGACCTTGGTGGATCTTCCAGAAGGCCGCAAGGCCATGGAAAATAAATGGATCTTTAAGAAGAAGACAGATGTGAATGGTAACGTGACCATTCACAAAGCTCGACTTGTCGCAAAGGGGTTTCGACAAATTCAAGGAGTTGACTATGATGAGACTTACTCTCCCGTAGTGATGCTTAAGGCTGTTAGGATTTTAATAGCAATTGCTGCACATTTCGACTATGAAATTTGGCAGATAGATGTCAAGATCGCATTCCTCAATGGTCACATTGATGAAGAGTTGTATATGATGCAACCAGAAGGTTTTGTTAATCCTAAGGATGCTGGAAAGGTATGCAAGCTTCAACGGTCCATTTATGGATTGAAGCAAGCATCTCGGAGCTGGAACCAACGTTTTGATCAAGTGATCAAGAGTTTTGGATTTGTCCAAAACCAACAAGAGTTCTGTGTTTACAAGAAAGCGAGTGGGAGCTCAGTTGTTTTCTTAGTAGTATATGTGGATGACATATTACTCATGGGAAACGATGTGGATCTTATGAAAAGCATGAAAGCATATTTGGGCAACCAATTTTCCATGAAGGATCTAGGTGAAGCTGCATATATATTAGGGATCAAGATCTATAGAGATAGATCAAGGCACCTAATAGCATTGAGTCAGAGTACTTACATAGAAAAGATTTTGAAGAGGTTCAAAATGGAAAACACCAAAAAGGGTTTTACACCCATGATGAAGAATTGCAAATTGAGTATGACTCGATGTCCTGTAGCGGACAATGATAGAAAGAAGATGGCTTTCACACCCTATGCCTCAGCCATAGGGTCTATCATGTATGCAATGTTAAGTACGCGACCTGATGTGGCATTGGCTCTTAGTTTGACGAGCCGATACCAAAGTAATCCAGGACCGGATCACTAGACAGCTGTCAAGAATATCCTGAAGTATCTGAAAAGAACAAAGGATATGTTCCTAATCTATGGAGGAAGTGATGAATCTCTAAACGTAACGGGTTACATGGATGCGAGCTGGAACTCAGATCATGATGACTCAAAGTCTCAAACAGGATTTGTGTTCCTGGTGAATGGTGGGGCGGTAAGCTGGAAGAGCAAGAAGCAGCCGGTGGTGGCACAATCTTCAATGGAGTCTAAATACATTGTTGCGGCTGATGCAGCAAATGAAGCTGTTTGGCTGAGGAATTTCGTCATCGAACTGGGAGTTTTTCCCAATGCGCAAGACCCCGTGACAGTCTATTGTGATAACACGGGTGCTATTGCAAACACAAGGGAACCAAGAACTCATTCCACAGCCAAACACATCAAGCTAAGATTTCACGTCATCCGGCAGAACATTGACGAAGGTGAAGTCAAGATTTGCAAAGTAGATACAGAACTGAATGTTGCAGATCCTTTGACTAAAGCTCTCCATCAGGAAAAGCACGAACAACACCGAGATTCCATTGGTGTTAGGTTCCTGCCTATTGTAAACTAGTTTTGTTTATACTCTAGTGCAAGTGGAAGAGTGAAGGAGTTATGCCCTAGAGGCAAATAATAAAGTGTATTATTTGATATATCTCCTATATGTTCATAATACGTTTCATACCGTGCTATAACTGTGTTTCAAGATCATGGGCATTTATGCCAACTGATAATGAGGTCATGTTATTAGTCGAATAACATGATAGACAAACATCCGACCATTATATCTTAATGAGATCTAGTTACAAAGTTCACCATTGATGATAAAACACAGAGAACCTCGCAACCTGATCCTTTGACTGTGAGGTAATGCAAATCACCATTTCCGGAAGAAGCTTTGATGGTTATCAAGAATCATCTCGTA
This sequence comes from Avena insularis, assembly GCA_023614405.1. NCBI lineage: Eukaryota > Viridiplantae > Streptophyta > Magnoliopsida > Poales > Poaceae > Avena > Avena insularis. Next base: position 79,010,921 of record CM042688.1, read on the forward strand.
AAAGGGTGATCAAAAAGATGCCACTCAGGTTTTCCGAAGGGATGTGTTGAGGAGTACATATCAAGACCAGGATTTGTCTAGTCCATGTAACGGACATATACATGTGGCCATCTTGGTGGTGTTGCATTAATGAAGCTTGCAAGCATGTGACTAGGTCGCGGAATGCAACGACATGAGAACGAGAAAATAAGTTCATCGGTAACGAGATCGAACTAAGGTATGGAGATACCGAAGATCAGGTCTCGGATGAATTAGGTATCGAATGACAAAGGGAACGAGGAACAACTATCTCACAGTTCGAGCAATTGTATTCGTGAAACGCACGGGGGTCACATGGCCATCCAGGTCCCTCTGTTGATCATTGATGTGAGAGTGGTCTCAATCATGTCCGGAGTGTTTCTGAACCGAAGGATGTCACGCTTAAGGGTAGGGACGCTTAGGGTAGATGAGGTATCGTATGAGAAATAGAGAGAGAAACCGGAATAGTTTTTGTAACATCCGATGGAGATCGGAAGGGGTCCGGAAGGTGTTCCGGATGGAAGAAATAATATAATATGTGTATTTGAATGTTAATTGGAGAATTAATATTAAATATATATTTTATTTTTAAAGGCTCCATATTGCTAATGGGCCTCACCCGAAGGGAGGCCCAATAGGGCAAGGCGCCTAGGGAGTGGGGGCCAGCCGGCCTGGGCTTGGTGGGCCGTCCCAATGGGGCCCACCTAGGGCTGGCGGCTGCCCCTAGGTGGCCGGCGGGTGTGGGGTTTAGTCCCATACCGCCTGGCCCCTGGGTGGTGTGCCCCCTCCCACTATATATAGGGGTCTCCCCTCCCTCTTTGGAATCACCCCATTCCCTCTCATTCTCTCTCTCTCTTCCACTGAGGACTTCTCTGTAATATTGGGGAGGACCTCGTGGATGAGTTCTCCAGCCTCACACTACCGTCGTGTGCTCTGTGATCCGGCATCTACTTCTTCCGCTGCTTGGCTGGATCGGAGTCTAGTTGACGTCTCCTACACCGGACATGTGACGAACTTCAAAGGCACCACACTTGGGGTGCTGCTCGTCTTCATCAATATACGTCTTCCTGCGTAAGGCGTGCCTCTGTCTGCAAAGGTATGAATATTATATTCCTTCTTCGTTACTTATGTCTACATAGTATAGTTCCTGGTATTAGTGTTCGGGTAGATAGAATTTTTTTGTTTTCTGCTACGGAACCCTTCATCCCTACCATATGTGTGTAAGTGTGGTGCAAGGTTGGTAGGTGGAATATGTAGGTTTGTCAAATTCAAACACTTTTCACGTTGAATTTTTTGTCAAATTCAAAAATATGAAAAAATAGGTGTTATGAATTTAAAAAGTTATAAATGTTTTGAATTTAAAAAGTTACAAAAATAGTGAATACACTTTGAAATGAGAATGGCACAATTTGATGCATGATATAAAGAGATATATGGATGATATATTAAGATTCCTTATATTTTCTGATAATAATAGACATATTATTTGGATTTATTAAGTAGTGCTATGAATTTCCAAAGTTATAAATGTTTTTTAATCTAAAAACATACAAAACACCATCTAGTCCCCGGTCTAAACAAGAGCTAGGACTAAAGGTCTGGTAGCGCGTGAAAAATAGCGGAGGCCGAAAAATAGCCTTCACTCCCGGGCGGTGGCATGGCCCGGGACTAGAGGGGGGCCTTTAGTCCCCGGTCGTGCCACCGCCCGGGACTAAAGGGTCTCTAGTCCCGGGTCGTGCCACGGCCCGGGACTAGAGGGCTACGGCATATAAACCGCCGTGGTTTCCTTCTTCCCGATCCGCTCATTCTTTCACGCCAGAGGCGCCGCGCCTGAAGCTGCCGGCGACCGCTGCTGTTAAGCTTCGCCATCGCCGGCATTGCGCCGCAAGTCTGCAGCAGGGAGGAGACCACTGCGCTCGACCGCCTACGCACGCTGTCGTCACCACCGCCATCGTCTCCGGCGCCGTCGTCGTCCTCCGTGCGGCCCTCCCCTAGCTAGTGCCATATTAATTAGTGTAATTAATTAGTAGTAATGTAATTAGTTGGTAGTAATATAATTAGTTAGTAGTAATATAATTAGTAGTATTTCGGCCGGAGGAGGTGAGGTTGCAGTAGTGTGGCTTGCGAGTCTGCACCAGGGAGGTTGCGTGGTGGTGGTGGTGGGTTGACGGGGCATGAGGGATTTAGGCCGGAGGTTTGCCGGGGTTGTCGCCCTGAGGACGAGATGCTGCAGTGGTGGAGGTAGCCCTGGCGGGCTGATGGTTGCAGGTGGTCCGGCCTTGTGCACGATGCAGGATGACAAGTCAAGATCCAAGCAAATGCCTTGTCCTCGGTAACTGGCCGGTCGGCAGCGGGCCGAGGCCGGAGGGACCAGTGGATGATGGTGGTATTGGCGTTGCGAGTTGTGTGGCAACAATGACAATGGTGAGTGGATGTGAGTCGCGACATGCCCTTTCTCACCATCTGACCCTATTGTGATGGTGAAGTCGGAGCTGTGATCGCGGGGCGATTTGTGACAACGATGCCACCTGATCGGGCATGGTTTTCGTCGGTGCAAGGGCTGCGACTTTCTCTTCTAAAGGTCACTGTTGAAGTCGGAGTTGCCTCCTCCTTGGCGTGTGTGGGGTCGACTGTAGTAGGAATTATTATTATTAGTAGTAGTACTTTTTAGGGGTTTAGTAGTATTTTAGGGTTTATTGTAGAAATTTTAGGGTTTTATGGTCTATGTCTATTTTAGGGTTTAGTGTAAGTATGTCTATTGTAGAAATAAATTTGTGGTAGAGTAATATGTCTATTTTAATTAGGGTAGAGTAATATATTTGGTAGAGTAATATATTAATATGTCTATTTTTTCTAACTTGTTTTACCTTTCTTTCTAGAATAGTTAAGTGATGGATCATCACACCGACAATGAACTTCTTGAGGGCATGATAAGAGGTGAAATTCCTCTTATTACTAGAGGTGAAGATGTTGTAGACGAGGGCATAATAATAGGTGAAGATGTTGTAAACGAGGACGAGATATCGTCATTTGTAAATCAATCCGGTGATGGACATCAGCTAGAACTGATGGATGAAGGGAAAACAAACCACAATGATGGCCCCTCGACAACAAGTAGCGAGGTACATATATATATTAAGCCTCTTGTGACTAGATGCATTAATTAATCTGGATATATATATATTAATCACTCTCTCTTCTTCTTTTAGCCCTCCGGATCAACCAAATCGACAGTTAAAACGAAACGAGGCCCGACCAAAAAATTGGATGGTAATCAAAGGTTTACCATTGACGTAATAGATGATACTCGAGAACCGATTGATCCAAAAAAAGCACGCTAAGATGTTTGTAAATCAATGCGGGGTGATTCTTAGGGACAACCTCCCGACCACCATTCAAAACTAGAATAAGTCAAAGAAAAAAGGTGAAGAATTCACCAGTTATGTCACCGATGATGCCAAAGATGACCTTTGGGGGAAGCTCATAGCACATTTCATACTACCTCCAGAGTATGAAGAATTCGAGGCAGATGGTACTACCCCAAGGCCGGGTGGGCTTGAAAGAAGAGCGAAAGTCAAGGAGTGGGCTCTATAGAAGATGGGCGGACTATATCGGAACCACAAGAAAAAATTATACGCGAAGTTTGTCGCGAAAAAGAAAACTCCAGACTTCAAAGGAGAATACGAGAAGTTGAGAGAACAGTGGCCTGATTTTGTAAAGTACAAGCTATCTTCTGTAGCCCAGGCAAAGTTGGAAAAGAATGCGTTAAATGCTGCCAAAAAGAAATACCACCATAAAATGGGGACATGTGGCTACAAGAGTGTTGTGCCTAAGTGGAAAAATATGGAGGCCGACATGTGGACTAGAGGGATCATTCCCGGTACAGATGGATGGCCCGAGAGGTCAAAGCACTGGTGGTACAGGCACGGGGGAAAGTGGAACCCAGAAACAGGGGCGACAATTTTTCAAGAAAAAATTCTAACACCCTCCAATGCACTTATTCAAGAAATGGCCGATGCTCAAGCGGGATTGTTTCGGCCCAACAGAAAGAACGACAAGCTGACACGCGCCCTCGGGAATCCTGAAAAAGGTGGACGAACACGAGGCAAATGTGCCGGTGTTACGTGGAAGAAAGGGTTTCCCGAGTACGATCACAGTTACAGAAGTCATAAGAGAAAGAAGGACCGAGAGGCAGACCGGATCGAGAAGATAGAAGAGGATCTAGCTGGGATGAAGAAGCTGGTGGAAGCAATTAGCCAAAAGACATCTCAGCCGCATGATGATGGTCCTGCAATGGATCATAGCCAGCAGCGAAGCAGTGTGGCTTCCACGGAGGTCCAAGCTGATGATCAAACACTGCTAGATGATGCATCGGCGCCTCGCTACCCCGTGGACAATGTCAGAGAGATGACACAATGTGAACTGCATCAGCCAATGAACAACCTATCCTTCAAGGTGGCGATCGACACCGCTTTACCTTGTCTACCTGGAGCACTCCACCATTCACTTTTGATTCCACCTGGCTATGCTCGTGTCTCGGTGGATGACCTAGTGGAGGATTTTGCGGACATAAAGATTGACATCGCTACACCTAAAGGACTTAGGAAACTGGGAGATGTCAAGTGCCACATCATTCTGTGGAAGAAGTACATCAAGATTCCAGGCTCGGCGCCAAGGCCACCGACTCCGAGGAATCCAAGTCCACCATCCCTCGATGAGAGAGATGTCGATCGTCAACCTTCAAGTCATCCATCCCTCGACGAGAGGGATGTCGATCGCAGCAGCACGAGTACATCTCGATCTCCACCTCCGCCTCTGCCCCCAACTAAAAAACGGATGGCGGTCGTCCCTCACCCGCATCCCACTCAGAAGAAAGGTCGTAGTACGTCGAAGATAGTCGACATCCCGCCAGCTCTTTCAAAGAGACCTTATGACATGACTGATGAGGAAAACAACGCGATATCGGCTGCCCAAACTCAGGCTTTTTTGCATCAAAAAAGCCCGAGCCAAAGCCGGTATTTACTGAAAAAACAAAAAGTGGGCTAAGTCCTTTCTTAAGCAACCATCCCAAGTATCGTTGAATCTGAAATCAGACTATGATCGTGAAATTATTAAGCAAGCAAAGCAGAAAAAAATAACAAGTGCAAAAATTGGAAAACAAGTTGCCTAACTTGGACAACAGAAGATTCAGTCGTTCCCCCCGCTCAAAGTGATTTTAGATACCAACAAGGCCTTCAGAGCCGAAATGGATAAGGACATGCAAATAATGGACCCCAGAGCCAGGTCTGCCGCTGCACTACTAGCCATCACTGTAGCGACAGCCAAAGAGCTTGTTATGGCGGCAGGTATGTTTCTTGGTCAATTCTTAGACTATGAAGATACGCCAGTGGGTCAGGTAGTGCAGCAATCTGTTAAAGGGGAACCTCTAGTCAGTCATGAGGAGCTCACGCATCTACCAACACATATGCGAAATCTGCAGAATTAGTACACTGCACAAACAGAGAAAAGGCACCAGAAAGAATGGTTTTCGGTGACTGTTAGAAAGGAGCATCACTTCAAAGAGTACTCGATACTGGTTCAAATGACCAAACTGTTTCAGTTAAACAATCAGCATGCCCTCGACAAATCTATCCTCGGTTGCTATTGTCTGTAAGTGATTTATTTCTGTAATTAAGTCTTTAGATCAGCTAGTTTATTTCATGTAATATATCATTCTGACTATATATCCTTTTGTACGGTATTATATTCTACAGAATGAAGATGCTTGAATGCAAAAGAGCAAGAGTATATGACGTTCGGTTTATTGACCCATATATCATTAATGAATATATGTTACACAATCACCCCAATGACGTGGAGGATGACATGTACACTTTTTTAATCGGGCAAAATTTTGTCAAGCACATACTATTTCCTTACAACTTCAAGTGAGTGTTTCTGTCTTGTACACATTCTTTTTAAGTGTAATTGATGAGTTATGCATTTCTTGATATCAAGTAACTAATAACTTCTCTGTTCAATTTCTTTGCCGAGCAGGTGTTGGACACGGTTTAGACAGAAAATAGATGGTTCATTCAAAGATAAGCTAACTTATAAAATGGTGAGCTTGCAGCAGCCACCGGGGACTCATTTATATGAATCTACGTCTGTGAGTATATTCGCGAGTTGACCAATGAGCGGAATGTTGGTTCACATTATATTCACGGTTTGCGGGAGAATCTAGAGCCAGAACTGCGCGCACGAGCAATTCAAGAGGATCTGGCGGGATTTCTGATGAAGGAGGTCATTGATGTAAATGTAGAACATTATATGGACGACGAGAAACTCTATATGCCTTAGTGATCTCCATGTAGTTGATATGATATATATATATATCATCAATGACCATGTAATTTCAAACATTTCCTTCCTTTTGATATGATCGAATATTGTATATATGCATGTATGCTCGCAAGAGATCGAATATTACTTATATATGCATCAAGGTGTACTATGTATGTAGTAGCGTAGAATAAGTGTATGAAACATTTTTGTAATTATAGTGAAACACAAATCAAAAAAGAACAAAATGGAAAAAACAAAATGAAAACACAGAATCTCTGCCGTGGCAGAGAAACACACGAATCTCTGCCGCGGCAGGAACTAGTATAGTCCCGGGTGGTGTTACGACCCGGGACTAGAGGTGTTCCGCCCCCAGCCGCGCGGAAACTGCCACATGGTGGACTCTAGTCCTGAGCCGTAGCAAACCGGGACTAGATATAGGGGCCTCTAGTCCCGATCTGGCAGTCATGGGTCTAAAACCGGGACTAGAGCCAGTTCCGGACCGGGACTAGAGGCCCTTTTTCCACTAGTGAATGAACAAAATAGATTTCTCTCATTTTGTAGAGATCACCCCTTAGCTAAGGGAAGGCAGTCATACCTTTCTTCATTCTCTCTTTTAAACTAAGTAAAAACTAGCGTGTGGACTCTAAGGAAAGGCTGACATCACCCCATTGTACATATCCTAATAGTAGTTTTCCTAAAAACTATCATAGGTAGACACCCCTATGCACACCATTCAATATTTTGCTGAGGTCCATGTGCAAACTTGCAACATTCTTTCCAAACGAAAGAAAATACAAACTTGAAACTTTTCAGGTCAACAATATATTTGAACTACACTGCTAATATTTTTGGATTTTTTCTAGATCCATTTTAAAATAATTAAACTTATCTTTAAAATCTTGGGTTAACTATTTTAGTGCCCTTTTGTTCCTTTGTTCTGCTTAAGTTTTGTCCACGCTCTAAAACTTACTCACCTTTTCCTCGCTCTTGTGTGAAACCCTCACAAATGCTCAAACTGGACATTGTCATCGGTCAAAGCCTTGACAGTTAACTATTGACAAGTGGGGCCACATAGTGTTGGATCCTCCTTTGACCGTTACCTGCACTAATGAGTGGGGCCGCCAAGAGACAGGTGTGAACAACTTCTCTCTTCTTTCTTACCCACCCTTTACCCAATTTGGAGGGGGAAACGAAAGGTTACATCATAGCAGCTTCTCTCTCTGGCTCAATGCATCCCCAAATTGGAAACAAATCAGATTCTCTCGCTCACCCCATCCCCTGAATCTGGAAACAAAAATAGGTTAGATAAGCTTCTATTTCTCTCTCACTCAGCCCATTCGCCCAATTTGGAAACAAAAACACAACACCAACAAGTATAGGGCACTTATTAACCTGGTATTAGCTAGTCAAATATTAAGTTGCAAATACCATCATGCATATAACATAGCATAGCCCAACATTTATCAGGGCAACATCCAACATGCACATGACATGCATATAGAGTTCAAACAGACCCCAGCAGCACATAAAAGTTCACCACGATCACAACAACACATATGAAGTTCATAAAATAAAACTGGTCACTAAGCAATAGTGACAAGATGATAGCAGCAACTTCTTTAGATCAGGCTCATCCTCTACTTCCTCCTAAAGTTCCTGCTCCCATGCCCCTTCACCTTTGGCTTCAAAGGCTTGATTACACCCCGCTAGAATCCCAGGTTACAGAAATTTCGGAGGAAGATGCCATAAGCCTTGTTCCCACGAATATTAACATGCAAGGATACAAGGGACTCAACATGCATCATGGCACTTAGGTGGTCGGTCCCTATGGTCCTCTTGAAGAAGGGGCATAAGAACTTATTTTCAACTTGGTAGCCTTCAAAGTCACCACGATACAACTTCCTCATGGTGAAACTGGTCTTCTTGTCAATAGAAAGTGTTTGCTAATAGTAAAAGTGTTTTGGTATTTTCGGATTTAATTAATGCATAAAATGTAAAGTATGATAAAAGTGTTAGAAAGTTGTTTCTTATGATAAAAGTTGGACCAGGATTCCTGGGTTCACTTGTCTATTCTCTCATAAGGTGTAATGGACATAAAACAATTCACAAGCAATATAATATTGATGAAACTTCATTATGTGTATGATAAGCATTTATATGGGCATCATGTCCTATCTTAGAGATGATGCAACACATCTCTCTTATACTCCTCTAGAAAGGGAAAGCTCCAAGCAATCTAGAATTAAGAACAAATAGAGTATAGCCTTTGGTACAATGACGTGATGTTTGAATAACAAATATACCACCTTGAACAAACAAGATTATCAAAGTTGTCACTAGATAATTATAGGACATGCATTCACTTAATCACTAGTCAGGTAACAAAATAAAGGTAAAAACCATAATAGATCTTAAATTTGTTGTCACTATTAAATCACCACCACCATGTTACTCCGAATAAGACACACGTTCCCCCACACATGCCCTCTCATACAAGTTGGATCAAAACAAGTACTTAAGAATGGGGTACGTAATATGCATCTACTCATACATCTTACACCTATAATTGGATTCTAATCTATAATATCAACTCATAGAATAAAGATCCACCATATAGGAATTACATATATGAGCATAATCATGTTGGACAGCTCATATGGTACTAAAACATTGATAGAATTAGATCAAGCTACTGCCACAAACCCTACTCTAGAGGTGGAATACTTCATCTTCATCATGGTGATGATGGTGGAGATGTTGGAGAAGGTGTGAGGATGATTCCAGCCCCGGCGCCGTCCAAATTCATGGACTCGTCGAAGTGGAGGGACCAGTAGCAGAGGTAGGGCAGCATCTCGGGTTGCTGCGCCTCTTCCTAGTCAGCGAGGAAGGAGACTATCATGGGAATGGCCATGGCAGTCACTACCAGGGGTAGCAATTGAGCCGATTGAGGGAAAGAGCGGTTCGCCATCTTTGGATCGAGATTGAGGGCAAACACATGGGTTTACCCAGGTTCGGCCCTCCATAGGGTAAATACCTAATTCCTGCTTGATTGTATTGATTGCAAGTGGGTTACAAGATCGGTGAGCTTGGTGGCTAGGCAGTGAGTCACTTGGATGTGGTAGCTAATAGCACGTAAGTACAATGAGTACCCTAGGGAGGTTTATATAGGGTCATCTTGCTAGGGTTTACAAGATTACAACCAAATGAGTTCAGGTTTCGGAGGGTTTGACCTAATCCAACTGGGCCTAACTAAAGTCTTAGGCCTTCAGATTCCAATAGTCGGGCTTCATTGAAGTCTCCTTCCAGTCGACGCGCCAGTAGGCCCACTCGTCAAGGTCCTAGGACAGTCGAATCGTCCTTCTGGGCATACCCCAATTGGTATATCCCCATCACACTGACACATGCCCAAGGGTAGTTTCCTCAATTTTCCCGAAGACAAATGTTATGTGCCCAACTTCGCACAACATCAAGAAAGAAAAACGATACATATTCATGAACAAAATTATGGATTATATTTTTCAGTTCATAACCATGCTAGGGTTTCTCCATCTACCCAAGAACAGGGTAATATGGATGGAATACAAATGGATCGGCAAATACTCATGCAAATCAACAACAAAGTCTAGGAAATACAACAAGATGAATGTAATGGAGATGATAGGATCGGTGGTGATGGCGGAGTTGCAGCAGTTGATGGACATGGTGATGAAGATGATGTCAAAGACTTCAAGGATCTTCGTAGTAGTGAGGATCAAAGTCTTAATGTTAATTCCCCCTCCGGATCCTTTCCAGAGGTGAGGTTTCTATGAACTATGGTGTCTCTAAATGTCGGATCTGGGATCTGTTTGCACGGGGTGGAAGTATTTGACAAGGAAGATCCGGTGCCATGTCGTATGGGCGCGTCGTACAAGCGGGTTCTACCTATATGGACGGTCATTAAAGTGTTTGACTGTAGCTCTCAAAGGGGGGTTTGCTCCCCTTATCCCCAAGTGTGTGGATATTTATTTTGGAGCATTTAATGGCCTCCAAATAGTATATGTATGCCTATAATTGACATATCTAATTGACTTATTCATCCACACCTTCAATTTCGGGATCCTGTTGAAACAAGCATAAAAGGGGCACGCGAGCACGGTAAAATACCAAAATCCTATCACTACTCATGCAAAAAGGCAAGGTAAATATGCTGAAAAAATGCACTCATCAACATCCCCAAGCTTAGACTCTTGCTCGTCTCGGAGCAAGATATCATATTTATGGACAAGGTTATCATGTTCATGAAGCGTGAGCCGATAAAATAGAACGAGAAATTTTAGCATATAGTTAAAGTAAGAGATATTGAACCCTCTTCTGAGTTCATCACACTTCTACATAGCAAAATTAATTATAAGCTTCCACACCTTTAGTACTATCCACCAATGAGAATATTAAATGATAGCACAATATAAAACTTTTAGTTCGAACAAACAAGCATGCATGGAGGTCTCAAATAGATTTACAACTTCAGAAATCCACTTCAGATTTAACTTTTGAATGTTTCCTCTCATATTCTTGACTTCTATGTCTATTTTACCTTTGTACATTCATTTTGAATTACACATATTCTCTTAAGAATTTCTAATTATGTGCAAGGTACTAGACATATTATTCAATCTTATGGGAATATGTCAAGAATTTTTAATAAAACTCCTAAACAGAGTATGAAGTAATTCACGCTAGTGGTTTGAGCTTATACCACAACTTGTACTCATTCTAAATCTTTGTAAGCATCATAGCTTTTGATTTTCTCAACTTATTTATTTTATCTTTTCATTCCTTTATATTTTAATAATCAAACCATTGATATATAACATACTATCAAGGTTTCTTCAAATTTTTGAATGGTACTAATGGTGTCGAAGATTCCAAAGTCATCAAAAGGTACGAGTATGAAAGAGCTCGTCCTAGGTCATACATCTAATAAAATAACAAACTAATATACTTCATATAAAATAAAAACTCGCAATCCAAAGGATATAAACCATTCCTTCCTCTAAGGGAGCTAAAGTAGCAACTTATTATGCAAAACTATAATAAGTAAACTAAGATGCATGCAGAAAAGTAAAAATGTAAAATATTTTAAGGTAGATTATAAGGTCTGAAAGATCTCCCCAAGCTTAAAATCAAGCCAGATGAGATCAAATAATCCGTTGAGATTATTTGATACCGTGACATGGTCGATTATGGTAGCAGTATTGTATTGTCAATTGTTGTGTGAATCTTCCTATTGGTTTATTCTAGGGTGAAGATGTGATGATAGCATCGTTGTAGGTCACCTCGTGTGGTATTCATTCTATCCACGAACCTCCCAAGCATCATGTTCATATCGTTCCTGTCTTCCAACTTCCTGAGGTGTTCACGCATAATATGATGGTGAATAAGCTCTTGTTTTATATATCTCAAGTTCTTCAAGGCAACGCTTGGTATTTGTATGATTTTATGCAACCATGTCATGGAAGAAGAAATCCTCCCACTCCTCCCGTAGCTTCACGTGTATATGCATGTTTATCGTAAGCTTCTTTATGCTGGAGCTATGAGCCATCATCTACTCGTAGGTTCCTACAGTGGCGTTTGGAGATTTCTTACACTTACGATCCTGATGGTTAGTGGAGATGAACTTCATAGTCTCGATGCATCCCTTCCCATGGAGACTCTTCTTCAGAGAAAAACCCTCCTACACCCAACCTAATTCACTTTTGGTGGCCGTGCATAGTCGGGTTAGCTGACGTAGATGTCGTCCCATGGCTCATAGCCTTCATCATAGGAGTCAAAGGAGGGCTTCCCGTTATTTGGGCTCAGGCCCTAAGCTTCGTGATCATTGGATTCTAGCGACGAGGTCTAGAAGCTATCCCAGGATGGAGCATTGATTCCTAGAGTTTTGCCTTTGTTTGGAATTAGGTAGAACATGATGTAGATGAGATCTGTTGAATAAAATAAGAACAACAACTTTGGGAGAATATACAAATAGGTTAGAGCCCAGAAATTCCCGACATAAGAGTCCTTAAGTCGGCCATGAAAAGAATTTCAATAAATCTAACAAAATTAGCAAAATAGGGAAAGACGGGTGTTGTAACAATCATTGGTACGAGTTGCGTCCCTACGGCCCACCCATACCCGATCCTATGGTGAAAAATTTCCAAAAACTTACGTCGTCAAACCTTACAAGTTATAATTCGGGCAGGTCGCGCCCGTTCTGTCCACCCATACGAATAGTCAGGACGTGACATTTAGATTTTTAACACACAGAAATGCCAAAGAAACGAGAAGAGAATCATCTGGATTATTGACAAGCACTTGTACGGTGAGGTGTGGCCCTATGGACTGCCCGTACCACTTCGATACTTGTTGTACAGAACCATCTGGGAGTTTAATGGTCATCCGTACAACCAGGTCTCGCCTTACAGCTTCCCATACCAAAATCCGAGAAATTCTGGAAACTTCAACCTAGGGACCAAAGAGTTAAACGAACATCGGTACGGTGGTGCCTGCTCGTACGCCCTACCTGTACCAAGTTCAAAAACCTCTCAAACTCTCCAGGAAAACGCAAGGAAGAAGAAAATTAAAACCAAATTATTAAACAGTTGTCTAAACTAGAGAAATCCTAAAAAGAAAGAACAAAGGCTCACGTTCACGAAGGTTTTAGTGAGTACTTTACCTTCTTTACCTTTGATGATGATTTCCTCTTCCTAGTGCATGCCACTTTTCGAAGTAAACTATTGACTTTGTACATAGAATGGGTAAACTTTATTTTATAAACTTTATCGTACCTAGTGCCACAAATATTCTGGACACTATCTCTGTCTTCGAATCATTTGGTGGCTCCTCTTTTCTCTGTACAATCTCTGTCTCGAATTCTCGAAGTAAAAGGATCCAACGAATCATTCTTAGCTTAACATATGTACTTTCAAGAATTTCTTTTAATCTATCACGATTCGTGTGGACTCTCACTCTAGAATCCACAATGTAATATCTAAACTTGTCACAAGAGAATATAACAACAAATAATTCATTTTTTAACGTTAGGTAATTCTTTTGAGCACTGTTAAGAGTCCGGCTAGCATGATGAATAACATTAAATTTACCAGCTCCATCACGCTATCCAAGAATATCCCCAACGGCTTTGTCACTAGCTTCACGGATTAGTTCAACGGGTTGTTCCCAAATATGAGTTTTGATTATAGGAGCATTTATCGAGCTTGTTTGAGAATTTGAAAGCAATGAAACAACTATCATCAAAGTTAAAACGAGCATTCTTCTACAATAGGTTAGTCAAAGGTCTTGGAACATTTGAAAAGTTATTTATGAACCTTTTGTAAAAATCCGCATGACCAAGAAAGCTTCGTATACCTTTCACATCTCGTGGAGGTGGTAATCTTTCTATTGCTTCAATTTTTGCCTCATCCACTTCTATACCTTTACCTGATATATTGTGCCCAAGTACTATGCCTTATGTTAAAATAAAGTGCCATTTATCCCAATTCAAAATAAGACTAGTATCCTCGCATCGCTGCAAACTTTGTTAAGATTATTGCGACATTATTTAAATGAAGTGCCATAGACTAGAAAATTCATCCATGAACACTTCCATAATTTCTTCTACAAAGTCCGCAAATATGGTACTCATACATTTTTGAAAAGTTGCAAAAGCATTGCATAAACCAAAAGGCATGCGACAATAAGCATACATACCGAAATGACAAGTGAAAGTTCTTTTATGTTGGTCATCAGGATGCATAGCAATTTGTGAGAAACCAGAATACCCATCTAAGTAACAAAAGTAAGAATGCTTAACAAGCCTCTCTAATGTTTAATCTATGAATGGTAATGGATAGTGATCCTTTCTAGTTTCTTTGTTGAGTTTTCTGAAATCGATGCACACCCTATATCCACCAAAAGTTCTAATTGGAACTAGCTCACTACTCTCATTAGCTACTACTGTAAGTCCTTCCTTCTTAGGAATGCAATGGACTAGACTTACCAATCGCTTTATGCCATATGATATATTATACCAACATCTAGTAACCATACAATTTCTTTTATTACATCTTAATTCATGTGTGGATTCAATCTTCTTTGGAATTCTTCTACCGGTTGAGCACCTCCTTCCATTAATATCCGATGAGTAGCTATTGAGGGACTTATCCCTTTCAAGTCATCCATAGAATACACAAAAGCTTTATGATGCATTTTTAGTATAATCATAAGTTGCTTCTCTTCTGGTCTTGTAAGGTTAGAACTGATAATAATAGGACATTTGTTAGTACCATCCAAGAATCTATATTTTAGTTCTTTAGGTATAGGTTTTAGTTTAGGAGGTGGAGGCCCTTCATCTCCTTTCCTCTCTATAACCTTGTAGGTTTCATTCATGGGGTATTCTACTATAGCAATCATATCGAGATATTCATTTAATTCTTCTTTAGAAGTATCTTTAGGGGTATTATCATCATTTACCAAGCTTCTATCTAGTTCGTCAGTTGGAGTGCTATAATATATAGCTGCTATCTCAGCAATAGTTTTCCCAACTCTTTCTTCTTCTTGTTCTTCTTTTTACTTCTTATAGTTAGGACTATCCTAAAATTTGGAAAAGTGGAATTACATTTTTGCTTCCCCAAACTTAACAAGAACGGTCTTGTTTTTTAAATCAATCGTTGCCCCTATTGCATTCAAAAAGGGTCTTCCAAAAATAATTGGGCAAGAATAATCAGTGGGCATATCAACTACTAATAAATCGATAGGGAACTCAAAAGCACCAACTTTAATGAAAGTATGAAACCATTGTTAACTACTCCCATTGAAATTCCAAGAGTCTTATTGGCTAGCATAATTGTCATATTTTATCCTCGTACTCAGGTAGTTTTAACTCATATTTTATTTCTCTGTAGAACTCATGCGGAATGACATTAAACACATTTCCTATATTTTGAGTGATGGGTGGACTTGGGAATGTACCTCACATGGGCCTTAATCCACGATTCCTACCCACGCATGTCTCTATGATCAAAGACCTAAAGGCCTACATCTAGATAGAAGCTCTCAACCGACCTGACTCGTGGGGCTGTAAGACGGCTCTCTAGATATCCCGAAGAACAAACGCGCATACAAGGGAGGTTGAAGATCAACATGACATGCAAAACAAGATTAAGACCTGAAGTGACTAAGTAAACTCTAACACCATTGATGCCTATAAGTACCTGAAGACATTCACCTAAAGAGGACACGCCATAATCGCCCAAGTCTTAGTCATTAGACTTAGTCATAAACCCTAGATTCATATCTCATTGGGTAACATTATAAACCCACCGATATCATCTCGCATCCACTCTGTATGATCTCTCAATCACCTTATGAATAAAGCGTGAGGGAATCCTACCCATTATATATATTATTGTCTTTGTCTTTGGAGATCCAAACCTCCTGACCTAAGACGAGTGTCGAACAAATAAACTCTCTTTTGTTCCTCGAAAGTGAGACTATAGAGGGATCTTGAAAACTATCCTTCGTCAGTTGGCACGCCAGGAAGGGGGAGCCTGCTTCATGCAGACCAGATCTACCTCGATGAAGCCCGGTGTCTAGGACCGCCGGGACTACAAGACCACCTACAACTCAACTCTCCTCGTACAAGATTAGGCTAGCCAAGGAGATGATAGACTCCAACCAGAAGAAGCTTTCAGCTTCAGTAGGAGGTACGCAAGGTTCTTCCTGCCCAACGTCGGCTAAATGGAGCACTATTCTGGTGACCCGCACCATACAGACGGTCATAGGGACCTCAGGGAGTCTCGGTTGTCCACCTTGGAGTGCCACTACGAAGGACTCGACCACATGAGAAGGATGGAGTACGTCAACCTACTGGGACTTGTGAGCGATAGACACACACCACTATCACGGGAATGGGGGCTCGATGCACCTCGATGGAGCCCTGACCGACTGCCCAGGTTGGCAGGAAGGAATAAATTCTCGCCTCTATGCTCAGAAGAAGGATGTGCCTAGAATGCTCATATACCAAAACCTCTTCTTGGGGAATGGGGACTAGGCTAGGGTCACACTAGGAACCAGCCCAACCTCACCGAGCGATCAGTGAGCAAATAACAGCAGGATAACACTCAATTGTCAATAGGGAAGCTCCGCTCTATGCCATATGGGTGTCTCCAACGCAGCAAACAAAGAACAACTGGTATGGATACCATAGGATGAGCTCTCACGGAAATAACCAGTGTCACACAATGCAACGCTGGATGGAGTTCGACGTGGAATAGGAGCTGACAACCTTGCGAGTGATGCCATGTATCAACCCGGTAGGAGAGGAAGACAAGGAAACATACGCACAAGCTCCCTTCGATCCACAAAATCCTTCCCCTACGAGCTGAACTATCTTTGGACCAGATCGATGACAAGCCGAGTCGATAGAAAAATAGCTCAATCTGCCATATTAGGGTCGGGAGATGCACTGGGACACCACACCCTTCCGCCGGTGTCCCTAAGCATTCACTCCGACTCCTCAATCCTCGTTTCTCCATACATCGCCAACGTATGAATTCGGGGAAGCGTTTCAGATCTGACCATAATTATGAGCACTATTTCTTTTAGGATTCTGGATTATCTACAAGTTCTTGTGGATCAGTTCAAGATAGAGTGCAGAACTAGTAAGCCAAATAAAGACACCGAAGAAGTCACCCTCCGAGTCACTTTCGGCAAAACAGGGAAGTTTATAACCTAGTTTTGTATGTTCGAGGTCATGGATCGATTGACGTGTTAGCTGGTTGATGACTGCAAGTGCACAGATCAATTGTAGCTAGTTTCAAAATAAGAGTATCAAACCTGTAGAGCGCTATTTGGTTAAGGTCTTTATGCCCCTCGTCACTGTCTACCAAAGGATACTTGTAAGCTGCCTTTGATTTCAAATAAAATCGATTTCTATACCTCCTTCAAATCAAATCCCCAAGTTTTTCTATTGTGACGAATATGTTCTAGGAGTTCCCAAGCTTTAGTTATAGTTATCTCCATAAAAGAGCCTCTAGAATTTTTGTCTAGCTCATGTTTAATTTCTTGATTAAGTCCCACATAGAAAATATGTAAAACATACCGTTCAGGTAAATCATGGTGGGGACAATTATTAAGGATGGACTTATACATTTTGAAAGCCCTTACCAACCATTAACTTGGGCAGTTTTTGAAGTTTGTGATTGTCCTTCTTATCTCAGCCGTCTTTACTTTGGGAAAGAATCAAAATACAAATTCTCCTTTGAGCTTTTCCCAAGTATCAATTTGTTCTGTAGGGAAAAGTCTATACCAAGCTAAAGCAGTGTTGGTTAGAGATTGGCTAAACAATTTAAGTTTCAATTCATCATGAGAATAGCCTCTCAATTTAAGTGTCCAACATAACTCGGTAAAATGCATTAAATGAGTGTAAGGATCCTCATCTAGATCGTCTCCTGCAAAAGTTTTCTCTTTAATAATAGCGATAAAGTGAGGATTAACCTCATATTCTGGTTTGCTCCCACTCGGGAATTATTTAACAAATCCTTGATTGAACTTCCCGAGGAATTTGGTTGCATCAAGCTGATTCATCAGTCTGAGTACAGTCATGGTGTTTACTTGAAACTACTAAACAACTTAGTAAAACAATTAGTAGAATAAGCAACTAAGAAAAAAGACCAAAAGCGCTTAGCTCCCTAGCAACGGTGCTAGAAAATAGCTTGATGACTCCAAGTGCACAGATCAATTATAGCTAGTTTTGAAATAAGAGTATCGAACCCACAGAGAGCTATTTGGTTAAGGTCTTTATGCCCCTCGTCACTATCTACCAAAGGATACTTGTAAGCTGCCTTTAATTTCAAGTAAAAGGTGTTTGAAAGGTTTTTGATTGAATGCAGAAAAGTAAATAAAACAAGTAAAAGAAAGCAAGTAACGAAAGTGTTTGAATGGTGGTTGAACTCAATAAGGCTAAAGCGTTCTCGAGGATGTAGGATACACCAATAGCATGTTGTAATTAATCATAATTAAGATAACCTATTTCTTATGTCATGACATGTGTGGAGAGAGTTCCGTAATAAGATGTTCAGCGCAAGGCTCGTAGGCAGTCACTTTCTTGAGCCAAGGAATGAGGTCATCTCTAAATAACCACCATGATGTCTGTGAGCAGTCACCCATACAGACCACCACAATTAGGGATCTCTCCGTGGATATCGTAATTAGCTTAGTGAATCTCTCTTATTCCTCCTTTGACCGTGTAGATCATAAGCCAATGCTTGTAGTCACGAATAAAACTGGATATAATCCCAAACACGTCCTAAGGATTTCACCCTCTCTTTAGTCCTGAAGGCAAATGATATGTGGTCGACTACACATACCATCTAAAGAGAGAGATCAAACACAATATCATAAATAAATAAATAAATAGATCATGGACACAAGTAGTAGATCATATTTATTTTGTTTCATAATAATGCTAGGGTTTCTCCATCTCCCAAGAACGAAGGAAACTACTCACACATGGAAGCAATCAACAACATCATCGTAATCAAATGGATGGATAAAAGTATGGGGATGAATCTAGTGCAAACCACAATTGAATCCGGAATTACAAAAAGATCTAATGTAAGGAAGACGGTGGTAGTAATGGTGATGGATATGCAGCGGTTGTTACTGAAGGGGATGATGTGATGTACTCTAATGATCTGTGAAGCAGCAGGGATTTGCCCTTCTCCAAGTTCCTCCTCCAGATCCCTCTCTGTTTTTCATGGCTAGAAGATTCTGTGAATGTTAGATCTCGGTCCGTCTTCGCGAGGTGAAAGTATTTGACGAGGCGGTCATGCTGCCACACGGTACGGGCAGGCGGAGCCCGCACCAGTGGTCGTTAAGCTCCCTGGAGCTTTCTCCACGCTTGCCAATGTCCCAAGTGCGAGGAAAAATCAATTAAATGATTTTTATCACTTAAAAAATATCATATTGCAGCGTAATATGATAGTCCCAATTACAAACCAGCAATTCAATAAAACCAACTCAAACAAAATTGTTTGACTTAAAAGTACAAATTCATATTTGACTTTGCTTATTTGAATATTCAAGAATGAATATTGTATAAGTGATCACTAATAGAATAATAAATTGATTGACTTGATTGAAGTATTTATCTTTAACTGAATTGAATTGTGTGAATGCTACATATATTGTGTTATTACTCCATTTCACTAAAAACCAATACTTAGCCATTTTCACCATTGATCACACCTTGACAATGGTATAACCCTAAAGATGTGCCATTCAGAACATGATCCCAAGCCAAGACATCATAATCCATCACACCCACTTCAACTTAACCAAGTTGATACCACTTACAACAATTATCCTCTTCAGGACAAGATCCATTCATTAGACACCTAAGACCACAGACCTTATACCCAAGTCATATACACCTCAACACCATCATCACACTTCACATATTGATTTTTATCCAAGTGTACCTCTACACTTGTGTAAACCATTTTAAACCCCAAACATTCTTTTGACACCATATAACCCAAATCCTATATCACTAAGTGATATCAACCAACACATATCCCTTTCAACAAACCTTATACTTTTGCTTCCGAGTGTGTCATTCTAGTATTTAATACTTATAACACGAGACTTCGATAGACACCATAATAATAGTAATGTGGGGAGGGAAACAAACGGTTTATTTAACGTCTATATCATATTGAAAATCTTTAAACATTAGTCCTTACTGGACCGATGATGCTATCTGGATCTTAGGACGACTATAAGATGTTGATTGCATATTATGCAATCATGAGGGAAGTTCATTCTTGCACAACACTTATGAGACCATACTTGCACACCCTTTTGCAAGTGCAGTCTTACATATCCTTTGAATTATTTTACAAAAACCTTTTCAAAACTCTATCACTTGCATTAAAAGAAAAGTGCGGTTTTATAAATGAAATGAAATGTGAAATGGTGGGCAATGGAATCATGGATTGGAATATATGGCGGGGAAGCCATGTGATGGAGATTCCATTGTACCGGGAAAGTTAGGACTTAATAGCCAATGCAGTTAGTGAGTCAAAAGTGTTGTATAAACAACACCGACCATAGATACCGGAATGGGATGGGCAAGTCAGATAGACCTTTTTCCTTCTATTTGTCCTCATATGCTTAGTTGGGTTGTTGTTCCTTGTGGGGAATAACAATGGGTGGGAAACCGTGACATCCCTATCTTGTGTCTAAGGATAACGACTGAGCGTATTAGAAGGGATGGTAATTGGCCGTAGGTCTCATGCAAAACTCATTACAAAGGGTGGGCAGTGGGGTCATGGAGAGGTAGTGATTGGCTAGTCTTTAGACTGGCCCTCAAACCAAGGAAGTCTGAACGGGAATAAGTTGCCTTGATATGCAACAAGGCTAAATACTTTGTGGGAAAAGTATAGCACCTCTTGATAGTGTATAAACGTGTCATGGTACTCCATGTTCTAGGAAAGAATTAACTACGATCGCAGCATGGAAAGGAACTCCATGAAGTTCTCGCAACCGGTGAAGGCTGACAAGACAAAGAATTTTATAAACTAAAACTTAACTTTTCTAAAAACCCGATTTCGAAAACTTACACAAGCCTAGGATGTCTGATCCACGACTATAGTTAGTGCATCAAACAACCACATAGTTAGAACTTGCTGAGTATTCTTATACTCAATCTATCCTCCTTATCCCTTTCTTAGGTTCAAATCAATGACGAGACTGCAAACGTGGTACTAGAAGACTTGGTAAGGCGTCTACTGGAAGCTGACATTAGTTCAACAGATTCAAAGGAGTAAGTACTACAACTTAATTAGTGATAGTGGATATCAAGATAAATATAGACGAGACCCATTTCCCATGAATAGCATCCATACCAATAGAATTTACTAGTTATTAGAGAAAATAGACAGCCTTTAGACATCAAGATAGGTCTAAAAGTAGATCTAGTGCTAGACTAGACTAGAAGATGCTTCTTATAGATTTTGGTTTGAACAGGAACTAACCTGATGAGCTCATTGTGCCATGGAGGTTCAAAAGATCTTCTATGAAGATCTATGATATAATACTATAGTTATACCTTGGACCTGCAATGTTTCTGTTGTACTACTCTATTAGTGTAATGTTCATGGAATGGTGTTCTATGAGTGTTAAGCCAATGACTCACGCTCTACAACATACAGTGGAATGTTAGGTCACGACAGGGGGTCGGATGATAGGGTGATCTGCTGGATTATGAAGCTTTTCATGAGTGGAAACACGACCATCAATATCAACAGGGAGGTTGGTCCATATTTTAGACCTTCATGTGGGGTAAGACAGGAGGATCCTATTTACCCACGTTTGTTTAACTCTACAGCGGATGCCCTTGTAGAGATTTTGGACAAAGCCAAATTCGATAACCACATCTCCAGTGTGGTAGGACATCTAATCCCCAAAGGTGGCATCTCCCACCTCCAATATGTCGATGACACGATGATCATGGTACATGGGTCGGAACTAGACATCATCAATGTCTAGTTCCTACTCCTTTTCTTCGAATCGATGTTAGGCCTCAAGATCAACTTCGACAAGAGAGAGGTTTTGATCTTAGGATTTTCAGATGAGGATAGGCAGTGGGTTGCTGTCAACCTCAACTGTAAACTGGCGGACTTCCCCATCACATACATGGGGATGCTAGTCCAGGATACCTGAGTTCTGATTTGGGACCTCACTCCACTGGTTACTAGGGTTCGGTCAAAAGCTGAACCCTAGAGAGCATGCCTCACGACCAAAGGTAGCAAGACCATCCTGATCAACTCGTGTCGATCTAGTCTCCCCATGTATTAGATGGGGCTATACCTTCTACCTAAAGGACCCACGCAGACTTCATGAAAGAGTTGTTCCAATTCTTTTGGGTAGCCAGTGACGGCCACCAAAAATACCAAAGATCCTTGGGGTATAGGGATTCTCAACTCCCACCGCTTCAACGTGGATCTAATGCTTAAATGGATCTAGTGTATCCTCAAGGATGATGGAGGATTGTGGCTGCAGCTCATTAAAGCCAAATAGCTCCGGGGCCGCACCCTTTTGGCATGTGAGCATCGAGAAGTCTCTCAGTTCTAGAGAGCCATCCAGGATATCAAGAAAGACATCCGGCTAGGTGCTTCTTTCTCTGTTGGCAACAGGAGAGAGGTGTTTTTTATGGACTCGAGGCTCTCTAACTCACCCTTTTGTTCTAAGTTTCCTACCCTCTTTGCCATCTGCGCATCTCCTATGATGTTGGTGGCTGAGGCGGCACCCGAGGGATTCTGCAACATTCCGTACAGGAGAACCTTTAGCCTCGATGAGGCCACGGACTTCGAGAGACTGCGAGAGTCCATGCCCGGGTCCCTCTCGGAAGTATGGTACTTGGCATCTTGGTGGCCCTTCCCGTGGAGGGATTTTCTGTTTGTTCGGCCTACCGGACCCTATTCCAGGGTCTAGAGCTGGAGTGTACAACCCCACCTAGAAATCCCCTCTTCCTCTTAGTCTCAGGATTTTTGTGTGGCAGCTCCTCCGGGACCGTCTACCCTCAGGGGTGGAGGTGTCCAAACGCAATGGCCCTGGTACTGGGCTATGCCCATTGTGTGGGACGCCAGAAACATGTGCCCACATTATGTTCGCGTGCATGCCCAGCCGATTAGTTTCTATGGAGCTTTATCCAGGAGGCTCTAGGGCCCGTATGGCAAGCCCAAGTCCTTGGGGAATTCCTGAAAACGGAGGCAAACCGTACCGGAAGGAATCGTCGCCTCTTCTGTTTAGTGTTTACGGCCTTAACATGGACTTTGTGGAATGTACGCAATAAGATGGTGATTGAGCGCATCTTTCCTAGACTGCTTCTGACTCTATTTTTCCTTTCTTGTCTATCTTCAGCAGTGGTACCCGATCTCTAGGAAGCGGGATCGGGAGCATCTGGACAACACGTTGTAGTCTCTAAGAAAGACGAATCAACACTTCTCGGCTCTTGACCCTGCATGAGCCTCCCTGGGGAGCTGTCACGCCTTCGTCGTTTTCTCGTTTTCTCTTTTTTCTTTTGGGCTCTGTTGTGCTGATGTCCCAGCAGACGTACTTTGTTCTTGGATGTTTGTGGTACCTGGCTGTACTTGGACGTTTCTTTATTTAAAAAAACGGAGTGAAAGACTGTTTCGAGATACAAATCTGGCTATGGAGTGCATGGCAATAGGATATAGCCATTATCCTTGCTCTTAGCAACATCTACTTGTTAATTAGTACTATAATAATATGTTAAAACCACCCAGAATACTCTGCACTCTGCAGCAAACTTTTCACCGGGCTGTGTGCATGCATGCATACTGCATCACTGCAACATAATACCCAGATCGAAGGGACGACCTCTATCATATCGATCTGTTGCTCTGACATCACAACAAAGACATGCCATGCATGCAACATAGTATGAATGTTAGATAAATCTGTGCACGCAGAGCATCTTCTCGTATACTCTTGATGCCTACCTTGCAGGTTAGCACGACCACGAACGGTATCATGATTGATCGTTCCCAACACCTCCCAACTAGCTGATAGTGTGAGCAAGAGTGCAAGTCACATCAATTAATGACAAACATCAGCAGTCATCAGAACATCCTGAGAGAGAGAGATAGGTTCCTTGGGATAACTCATTCGAAAGGACCAAACTAAGTATCTACTCCCTCACAAATTATAAGATGTTTTAGCATTTATTTAAACCACATGTATCTAGATATTTTTTAGCGTGTAAGTTTGGAACAAAATTAGTGAACCTACGCACTGAAGACGTGCAGGTACATGTGTTTCAGAAGAAACTAAAACATTTATATTTTAAAATAAAGGGAGTATTAAATTAGTTGTTGTCTAGATACACATCTGTGTCTAGACAAATCCGAGAAAACTAATGTGAGACGGAGAGTACTAATTTGAGACGGAGAGTAGCAAACGTATGAGGGAGAGGAGAGGTCATGCCTAAAACTTACGGCCGTAGAGAAACGTAGAGAGGGAATTTTATGAACTGGACGTGCGCCAGCCTTATTTGCACATGAGTGCAAAGTAAACCCATGCTTGTAGTTGGGGGCGTTCTTCTTCTAGGACCAATCCCCTAATAATGAGTAAGTATCTCCCCCGTCACCTGCTCCATGGGCACGGAGCCATGGACACTAAAACACATGCAGTCAGACTCAGAGCTGCCGTGACTGTGTCCTGCAGCTACATGCATGACTGTGACTGTGTCCCTGCGACATGCACGACGATCGATCGAGCATCATATATATGCCCCCTTTCCTTTAGAGCTCGTCTCTCCCAGCAACAGCAACAGCAGCCATAGCAGTACCAGCCCAGTAATCGCATGCTTCATCACTGCCGAGAGGTTTCCAGAGTAAGTAGTGTCGCTGAAAAAAGAGGTAGCCCGATCGAAGCGTGGTCCTGAACTGCGTGTGCGGGAGGCAGGTGCAGTGCAGCTCTGGGGTCACCGGCCACTAGCGAGCTGAGAGCAATGAATAATTAGAGGTGACCTTTAAGTGTGCAGCGTGCAGTGCCATCGGCTAGCTCCTGCCGTGGAACGGAATGCATGCAGCGCACAGATGGCAGGCAGGGAGGACGGACATGGATCCCAATCCTATTCCCGCTCCTGCCGGGGGACAGACACACGTCTAGCTGGTTCCTCTTCCCTCCATTTCCACGTCCTGCCAAGCTGCTCTCTGCCGCCAATATTTCTCGTTTGGATGGTACATGCGGCGAGATTTGGTTTGGACAAGTTTGACACTTATTTGGTTGTTCACAACTAGTTTTGCTATAATGTTGGCTAGTTGTTTGCTTGGCAACAAAATGATTATGGCTGGTTTGATGCAAAAATCAGCATGTTATCATTGTCATTAGGCGTCACATCTTCTTCCGGGAAGATTTATCCGCGCCAAATTGCAGGATATAGTTATGCAGAATGCAACAAGCGAGAAAAGTTTAACTTGCGTGGGGAAAGAATGGAATGGCTTCTGATCTGGGATCTTAAATCTATTCTTTAGAGCAGCCAAACCCCTCTCTACCGTGACTCTAGGGCTAGAGTGCCTGAGATTGAAGAGTTCTTATGCGTTTTGAGGATATAACATTGCAGAGAAATCAGTGAGATGGTACCTTGTTGACTTGAAGGGTGATAGAATTCCAGGACGACAAGCATATACTGCATATGCTAGGTAGAACTTAGCTTCAGGGATCTTTAGGCCATCATCTCTCTCAAGGCTGTCACCCAGAACGGTGGCATCGTGGGCTGATCATTCCCATCCATCAAACAATATGTGAACTTCATGTAGAAATTAACAATGGCAAGCACATTCTGGATAGTGTAGTGCTTTCTCCCTTGTATGTAGATGCTTCGGCTTTCTGCACTCTAGTTGTCACATGAGTGCCATCAATTGCTCTAATACAATCTTAAAATGAAGAAATTGTTAGTCCTGAGTGAAGAACATTCCTCCCGCTGAGTACAATCGGGAGTTTCTCTCACCTTGAAAAATGGGAACCATCAGTAGCTATTTTGTATCTATGTTGGAGTTTGAGTTGATGGTGGCTTAATCATCTCTCCTCTAAGCTCTCCAATAGCATACAACCCTTGATGGAAATACCGGGATATTGTCTCCATGGATCTCCTCCATGTGATGTGAATCACTCGAAATCTCTTGTTATGTCCTAGAACATGGAGGAACAGTGCCACTTGCTCTTTGATACAGAAGTGGATGTGGTCTGTAAGCAAACCCCTACCCCTTAATGTTTGCACAACTTGGTTAAAATGGCGTCTTTTCATATGGATCATGGCTATAGCTTCTCCATCATTGTGTCATAGATGTAGTTCAGATTTGCTATCCTCTCTCTGTCCCAATATACCATGGGAGCATATTTTACAGCCGTCCTATTATTCCTAGCAGCCGCTCTTCTCTAGATTAAAAGCATTCAGGCATGAATCACAGCCACCAGGCAGCTGCTTGGATGAAAATCTTGAACCATTGGACCTAATCAAAATGACGGTGCGTAAGTACCTAACAAATCAGACGTAATGTCCAGCAAACTAGGCATGTAGCTAACGTTGGGGATGTAGCTAACGTTGGGGACGAGGGGAACAGGGCTCAGTGTTTACATCCATGGTTGAAGATGGCAAGGAGGTGTCGCAGCCAGAGGAGACGGTGACAGACAGGACAAGTCGATGACGCAGATCTGCGAGACTGTAGCAGCCGGTGTCGGAGAAGACAGAGTAGTGGACTGGGTACCGGTCCGGAGATCTAAATCACCGCTGCCAAGTCATCGCCCTAAGAATATGGGGACAGATTTGTCTTCCCACGGGTGATGACAGCCAAAGAGGTAGGTGAGCCTACGTTTCGTGCCATACGTGATGCAATATTTTCGCCTCCCGCCATCTCTGTGTTGCCTCCGCACGCATGATGTTCCTCTCCTTGCTCTCACCAGGACCTATACCCGTGGAAACGCTTGATTTCGGCGTTCCTCCGGAGCCAGGATTGGGAGTGCTTTAAGACTCGTGTGAGCCAAGTCCGTTGAACACCACGACACTCCAAACGGGCTAATTCCTTCTAGCTAGGTGTGGGGAACGCCTCTGTGGACAACCAAACACACCCCTAGATGATGAGTCGCAGCCATAGCATGCAGTAAGAGCATATCCAGTCCCCCTTCCCTGCAAATCTTCCCCTCGCCCAAACCGGCTATGGGGCACAGGTGATAAAAATATCGCGCGGGTGGATCCCCATATTCCAACTTCATTTGGCTCTTAGGTTGAATCCAACCCACTGGAGGCGAGTGGGGGTGCCGAATGGAGCAAAAAAGGCGCGTGAGGAAAATGGATTTCCTCCCCTAATTTTATTTTTCTCCCTTTTTTCCCATAGATCCCTATAGGGTTCCGTAGCAGAAAACAAAAAATTCTAACAATGAGAATGATATAGCAAAGATCTATTCTATGCAGATGTAAGGTAACGGCAGAATTCGTTGTTCATAACCTTAAAGACTGAAAAGCTCTACGTTCCACCAAATGTTGATGATGGATTCATACGGCAACACCGAACTCAAGGTTGTGTAGATGTACAAGCGATGAATGCTACAATTGGCAGCACCTCCGAAGTTTTATACACGTCTGGTGTAGACAATGTCCCCCAGGCTCCGGTCTAGCGAAGAAGAATGATATGGACCGAGGAACCAGCAGCATGAAGCTTGCATATGGTGGAAAACTCTAACCATGTATGCACATTCCAATATTACAAAACCACGTGTGAGGGAGAGAGAGAGAGATAGGAGAGAGACAAAAGACAATGGGATGAATGAGGGGAGGGGGTTCTCCTCCTTTTTATAGGCCAAGGGGAAGGAGAGGTGGCATCTAGGGTACCTCCACCTGATCCGCTGAGCTAGTGTTTCCGCGGTGCGAAAGAGGATGCGCCTTGTTACATTACTGAGGACGGTGGAACTTTAGTGTCGTGTAACCGTGAATTATTTGCCGTGTTACACCTTCCAACATCACTGAAAATTAATTACCTTAACGATAACTAATTTAGGTTGCTAAAACTCTATTGCAATTCAACAAATCGAAAATTACCATAAAATTAAAATATAATTACATTTCCGTTAGATTTCTTGATCCTCTCTATTTTTATTACATTCCTTTTTCTCATTCCAAAGGAAAAAAATAAAACTACTTTCTCCACTTATACTTAATCCTACTCCCTAATCTTGAGCGCATATCTATTCTGCTCGCATTAGGGAGACGTCCACTGCGACATGCCATCTGTACACTCCACTATCCTAATGTGCCTCACTCCGATGGTCGCAGTGGCGCGGCCACTATCCGTCGTGCACCTCACTCCGACGGCCGCAGCGGCACGACAGCTAGCCTCCACGCGCCTCACTCCGAAGGCCACGGCGGCGTAGCCATTATCCTCCGGGCACCTCACTCCGACGGCCACCATGGCATGGATCTTAAAGAGACAACTGGTCCATTAGAGATAGCACAAGATGCAAGATGTTAGGGAAAAACCAAAAACAAGATCGATTAGATGAAGATACCCTATGTTGAGAGGATTCCGGTGCGGAGGCTGCATCAGATTGATCGCAAGTACGTATCATGTAGGTCTTCAGATTCCAAGGCATCGCAAAATATGAAGCGAGCCTGAGTAGTTTGTGAGATCTAGGATTTGCGAGAGTTGCTAATTAGTGCGGAGAGTGGCACTACAACAGATCCTACAATCGGTGACGAATTGCCTGGTGACAAAATTCAGAACCGTCACCGAAAGTAACCATAGGTGAAGGATTAGTTTTGGGCGTCACGTATGCTTGATAATGCGTGACGGTCGCGTTTCGCGTCACGGCAAACCGTCGCCGATTATCCGCACGATGGATTTTAGAGCGTCGTAGATTAAGCCGTCACCGATTGTTCGTGGGACCAACGAGTTAGCAATTGTGTTAAAAATGATAAAAGGGCAAAGATGGGTTTCGAACCGAGGACCTAGTACAAAGTAAAACGTTTCGTTACCGCTGGGCTACCGTTCGATTTTTGAATTGTTTGATTGGCCTACCATTTTGTAAACTCTATGTGCAGCACGTGGCATGTACAAACACGGATCGTTATAGTTAGGACTTGTGCGATCTTCCAAATAGTTTTCTTCTCTGTTCTTGCGAACGAGCGCCGTCAAGGGTATCCCTTGTCCAGGCGATCACGACATTCGCTGGCCCTTCATCTACAAGTCTCGGCGACTTGCGCCTACGCGATCCCAGCTAGCGAGGCTTCGCGGCAGGCCGGCGCACGGCGATAAGAAGCACATGTGAGTTCCTTTGAGATCTGTTATGAAATTGATTTGGATTGGTGTTTATGTTACACATTGTGATTTATTTGGACTTTGGTAAACAATTTTCACATCGATTAGTACAAATTGAATGGCATCATGACTCGAGTAGAACACATTATATATATTTTTGTAGGCAATGGATTGATAGTGGATTATTCATGGGCGCAAGTTCACCCATTTTTACATACAAGGTGTCCGCGAGTTTATGGAGTTTGCGCGCGCAAACTGCAACGAAAGTGCATCAATATTGTGCCCATGCCAAAAATGTTTTAATATTATGCAGCAGACTCAGGAAACTGTTGAGTATCACTTACACGTCAATGGTATGGCCGTTTCGTACACAAAGTGGAGTTGTCATGGAGAAGATGATGATCCTGATGAAAACTATGATCATAGTTTGTATCAAAGCGATGACGATGATGATTATGATGATGGAAATGAGAATCATAATGATCATGTTGACAAGATGTTAGATGAGCTGCATGATTCTGGTGACAGAGGCCCAAGTGACACTAATTTCTATGCGAAACTCATCGAAGAAGCTAAGAAAAAGCTTCACGAGGGATGCACCACTGAGACGAGGTTATCATTCATTATGAAGATGCTTTACGTGAAATCATACAACCGGGTCACAAATAGAGCTTTTGATCAATTTATGGTTGTCTTATGTGCTGCTTTGCCAAAAGTGAATTTTCCCAAGTCCTATGCTGAAGCTAAGAGTGTTCTTTCTGAGGTTGGGCTTGGTTATGACACAATTCATGTACGCAAGTATGACTGTGCTCTATTTTGGGGAGACCATGCCAAAAAAACTCATTGTCCCGAGTGTGGATTTTCAAGGTGGAAAGACCCGGAAGCAAAGAGAAAGATTCCCCACAAGGTGCTTCGATACTTTCCTATAATCCCTAGGTTACAGAGATTTTTTGTTTCCAAGGAATTGTCGATGAACACCAAGTGGCACAAGGAGAAGAGGGTTGCACAACCGGGTATTTTGAGGCACCCAGCTGATGGTGAAGCATGGAAGCACTTTGACAAGGAGTTTGGATGGTTTGCTTCAGATGCCCGTAACATAAGGCTTGGTATTGCGACAGATGGATTCAACCCATACGGAAACATGAGTAGTTCATACAGTATGTGGCTAGTTTTTGTCATTCCATACAACTTCCCACCGTGGATGTGCATGGATCAATCCAACTTCATGATGTCATTGCTAATCCCTGGAAAAAAATCACCAGGAAAGGATTTTTCATGTATTTATACAGCCATTGATAAAAGATATGATGAAGCTATGGAGTGGCGTGGGCACATATGATGCGTGCACAGGTAGAGAGTTTCCGTTGCATGCTGCGTTTCTTTGGTTGATTCATGACTATCCTAGATATGCCACGATGTCTGGCCATAGCACAAGAGGGGTTTTCGCATGTGCGCCCTGCGATAAGGATCCTTGCTACGAGTCTTTGCATAATAAAATTGGTTATATTGGTCATCGTCGATTTCTGCCTCACGATCACAAGTGGAGGAGTAGCAGAGCCTTCAATGGAAAACCTGAACCTAAGGATGCACCAACAAGTTTCACACTTGCAGAAAGAGAGGAGAGGGTACAGAGAGTTCAGGATTACAGGCCAGGGAAAAATCCATCAACTAGGAAGAGAAAGCGTGGCATGACTGGTGAGCCAACCTGGCACCTCAATCAGCTTATATGAACTGCCATACTGGTCAAGATTGAAGTTTGTTCACAACCTAGATGTGATGCACATTGAGAAGAACATATTGGACAATATCCTTGGTACCCTTCTTGAGCTTGATGGAAAGAACAAGGACACTGTTGGTGGTAGAATGGATTTGGAGAAATTTAATGTCAGGAAGAAGTTCTGGATGAAACCTGAGGCCAAGGGTTTTTCAAAGGAGAAAGCACCGTGGACGCTTCAAAAGGAAGGCAAACAAAAATTGTGCAAGTATTTGGCCAACACTAGGTTCACAGATGGTTTTGGAAACTTAGCAAGATGTGTGGACATCGAGGGGTAAAGTGCAGTGCGAAGGCATGACTGCCACATACTTATGCAGCGTGTGTTTCCAGCTGGTCTGAGAGGGATTTCATCAAAGGCGACGTATGAGACCATTGCTGAACTGGGAAACTTTTTCAGGGAGTTGTGTGCCAAAACTCTAAGAGCATCTGTGTTGCGTCGAATGAAGGTTGAAATTGTCATAATTCTTTGCAAGCTTGAGCTGCTATTTCCTCCATCATTCTTTGATGTAATGGTGCACCTGGCTATTCATCTACCTGATGAGGCACTTCAGAGGGGGCCTGTTCAATATGGTTGGATGTATCCAGTTGAAAGAAGGCTCGGTACACTGAAATCAATCATGCGTAGCAAATCAAGGCCTGAAGGTTCAATTCTTGAGGATATATCGTGGATGAGTGCTTGCATCATTGCTCTAAATTTTTGGGCGATGTCATAGAAACCAGACATAACAAGCCTGAGAGGAACCAAGATAAGAAACAAAGAGTTGATCCGCTAGAGTGATATTTTTTCAGATGGAGCCAGAGGTTTAGGACTATCCAAGTTGAAGTATTTTCCCAAAGAATTTGACAGTATGGTTTGGTATGTACTTTAGAACTGTGATGAGGCACAAAATTATATTCGGTAGGTCTATTTACCTTTTTATTAATCATTCAAAATTTTCAGTAATATTTTGTGTTATAGCAGTACCATTACTAATTTGTTTTTGATTTTTAGGAATTTCCGACAACAACTACAGAACCGGGGTGTGAACAACATTGAGGTGGAACTAGAGAAAGAATTCCCTGCATGGTTTAAAAAACATGTCAGTAATTTGGACAATGCTCCAGAAGATTTAAAATCACTAGCACTTGGTCCAGATGCTCGTGTAGTTGTACACCCTATGTGCAATGTAAATGGCGCTAGGTTCCGTTCCGTCAAGCGTGAGAAGAACATGAGGACTCAAAACTCAGGCATAATGACAAGGGGATCCGTTTCTGACGAACAAGATCAAGAATACTACGGTGTGATGAAGGAGGTTCTTGAGTTACAGTATCCGAGAAACAAGCATGGCGACAGATCTGTGTTCTTGTTCCGCTGTGATTGGTTTGATCTTGGAAGTAGGAAAACCACAGATATGAAGGATGATGGATACTTTAAAAGCATCAATACGTCTGTATTGTGGTACAAGAACGCCCCTTTCATATTAGCTCACCAAGCAGAAACTTGTTTTTACTTGGAAGACACAAAATTTGGTGATCCTTGGAAGGTGGTGCAAACTTTCAAGCACAGGAATGTATACGATGTTCCAGAAAAAGATGATGAAGGCAATGCAGGTGCATACCAGGAAGACCTAGGCTCGGAAGATCCCATTGTTCACAAAATTGAGGACGAGGAAGATGAATATGTTGATGATCATAAAGACGACATGGCTGATCGCTCTGATGATGTGATATTTGTTGACTCTTAGACTGTTAGACAACTAGCAGGGAAAAATGGTGTAAACAATGATATGGACCTGAGCGACGAAGAACAAGAAGACTTGGAACCGGTTGTCGATGAATTTGAAAGGAGCATTTCAGATGTTGATAGTGATATTGACTAGTACCTTGTGAAAATGCGTTACTAAAATACTAGCACGCAGTTGTACTGTTTGATACTAGTTATGGAGACTATTGCATTTAATTCCCAGTAACCATGTTATACACAAAATTATTAATTACAATGATATATATGGTCGTACCTAGATGTTTTTGCTTGTTATTGTCATACTTACTTCGAGCAGCAAAATAGATTTACTGGAGATAGATACTTCTTTACGTGACACAACCTACGCGATAGACATGTTCGTCTAGTAAGTTGTGCACGCATAAAATTTGTAGCTTATAAAATATTCATAGATACCGATGAAATAAACTCAATTAACACGATTTCACTATAATTGGCAGCAACGACAGGCATAATATATTTCAGATCATAAAAAATTTAATAGTACCATTACACTTAACCATGTCTTCAGACATACTAATGCCACATAATGAAAGGACCATAAAATATTGTCTTAACATCTCATATTATTAGGTCGACAAATGACCCATGACCATCATAGTGAAAATGATCAAGGCTACTAAAGTTCCACATTTAGAACATAGAAGGCAAATAGGAAAGCCCCCTTACGTCCCACGTACAGCATGAAAAACATCTTTCTCCAATTCGTCGAAAATCCTCCTCCTGTGACATCACTTCCCTCCACCCAGCGCAGCATACTCGGCCATCCTCAGGAGAAATTGAGTACGACCCTTTGACCTTTGTGTATTTATCACACACAATTGTGATATCACCAGATTCAGCCATGTCTTTAGGGACAAGGCATCGCGGGAGTTTCTGTTCTTGGTCCACATGCACAATATGAACATTTGTTAATCGGAAAATTACAGGCACAACAAAGTAGATCACTCATACTTACCAGCTCTTTTTTCCTGCAATTTGTCCAGCTTAATGTGTGGATCAGAGACTCATATTTTCCAACTTGATAAGGCCCAGCTCCATGTTCATCAACCAGCGTGTAAATGATGTCAACATTGCTGACCACTGACTCCATCATTCTCCAGTTAATTATGGTTTCGTCAGTGGCATGCATAGCGTCAAGTATGCCTTTCTTATCCTAGGTCAGATTGTAATATGCTGTACAAGTTCAAATACTTAATTAAATGAATATTACTGAATCAAAATTAAGATTAATGCATGGTAGGTACGTCAACATTAAGATTGTTTAGGAACAAGGAAAAAATATCGTGCTAAACACAAAGCAACTACTTCTTTTTTCATAAGGAAAAAACTAGAGACAATTCCATCGGTGACATTCTATACATTACAAAGTAGACTAGAAACCGAGCAAAATGGGTGAACCTAAATATTTTAGTGGATCTACATATATACATCCATTTTATACAAACTCGTAAACATCGTATATTTGTAAACGGAGGGAGTACTTCAAATAAGCAGTTACTTACATGGGTGGGTGATCGGTAGGTTGATCGACGTCACAGAGGTAGATGGACCTTGTGTGTCGGTAGAGAAGACAAGCTCCGTTGCAACATCCAGATTGTAGACTCTAGCAAATTCTCTCCAATATTGGCCTTCAAGGTATGTTCTGCCATCCTTGTTGATACAATCAACGTTGAATTCGAACCCTTCTTCCGTAACCACCTCGACCACAAAATCATTCTCGTGGTCGACAGAGTCGATGGCAAACTTCTTAAGGAAATTCGCTCTAGCATAGCAGGGTATTAACTGAAGAAAAATGGAACATGTTTACTACATGACAAACTAACAGATGCTATAATTCATGACAAAAGGGTGGAATAGAAAAGACTGATGATAATACAAAAAAACCAGTACCGTCATTTCTTCAAATTTCTCTACAAGGGTGAGAACAAAAAAGGACTTGATCCGCACAGACCCTTGGTGTCAAAACACCAAGGACACTACGAATCAAAAAAAGAAAATTTAAAGATCATTGGCCGTACATTTTTGTCCAAATAGATCCAGTACATGCAAACTAGATAGGTTAGATTTTTACCGCAACGATCTTGCCCTTCGCCATCCCTCTCTCTTGACAGGTCTGCGGCCTAGGCAAAGGTGGTTTAGATGACGGCGCTGACTCCAACTATGCCTTTAGGGTTTGTTGGAGGGAGAGCGTATATATATATATATGGTCCGACTATGCTTGCATGCCGGGCCTAGACCCAGTTGTAAGCTTAATTTGTGGGCTCGACGTGATTAGCTTTAGCCGTTAGACAAAACAAGGAAATATATTGATTACATTTAGTACGCAGAGTAAGGAAATTGATTTGGTTTTTATTGCTCTGACTTAGTCATCATAGTTAGGTCCTGTAAGATCCTCTAAAATAGAATCTTGAGACTAACAAGGAAAGAATTAGCTATATTAATTAAATCCTTTACTTAGAATATTTTGCAAATTTTATGAAAAGTATTGGAAATAAGGAGTTTGCCTTTCATGTTTGTGGTTGTTTTTAGACATTCTGAAGGATCATCAGTATGTAAAGTACATAAGTTTTTGGTTTGAGATTGGTTTCAAAAACTTTTTGTAGTCCAAACTTACTTCAAACTTTCTTAGCTACAAAATAAAGCATCAAACCATCTAATTTAGTAAACAAATGCAGTGTGCATCAACATGAGAACTCAGATAACAAGTGCACCAGTAACGCAACAGCAAACTCCATACACATTAACATAGTCTTAAACAACTGGGTATGATTGCCCAGCTTCCACCATACATAATAAAAACTTAGTCTTCAAACAGCACACAGTTTCTCTTCATCTCCAGGGGGACAACACAAACATAAACTAAACTTGTGGAAACAGAACATGAGGGCCAACAGCAGGACCGATAACCGGAATGAGGCCACCCTTGATGTACTTGTCGAGGAATCTGCCAAAGGCGGAATGCTTTGCCTTGGTGTGGCCCTTGTGCTTCTGCCTGCTGCCTACGCCAATGCCATCCGCGTGTTGGATCATGCTCTCTAAGTTCTTGGTGATGACTCTGCCGCAGAATGGGCAAGATAGCTCGCCGCGGCTGCGGAAACGTATCTGGCCACTCACCAGCCGCTTAAGAACAAAGCAGCTCTTGCGGTCCCTATCGTCCTTGCCGTGGCCCACGTCGTCAGAGTGTTCCTGTGAATTTTGAAATACGTAAGAAGTGAGATAAACAGGAGCACAACAACGATCAAACGAAATAAGCTATAAAAAATTAACAATGCTGCCAAAATTATTCTAAATTGTTGCGGTGATAGTACTAACATTTGATGAATCGAGGACAGTTTTGTGTTGCGGTGATAGTACTAACATTTGATGAATCGAGGATAATGTTGTGTGACCAATATTTGATGAATCGAGGACAGTTTTGTATTATCATGTCTAGTGGTATTTGAGCTGGAGCATGCGTTCATTTCTATCTGCTTCAAAGTCCATAATGGATAATTTATTAAAGAAAATATTCTTTGGGGACATAATTCAAGGCATGTGAACTTTAGGGGAAAATAACCAATTTTGCCTAAATAAAATTCTTGCAATCATAATCACTAGAATGAAAGAAGACTCGGATGAATTTAAGTTTCAAATGCATTGATCATTACACATTAAATTCCATTCATCAGAACAATCATTTCTTCCCAAATAAAATTCTTGTTATCATAATCTCTACAATCAAATTAGACTCAGATGAATTTAAGGCACTTCATGATGAATCATTTACAAGTTAACTACCTTAACATATTCAGAAAGTTATCTGATAACTATGAACCGGTAGATATCATATGAGCAATCATAATAAGTAGAATTAAAGAAGGCTTGGATGAATTTAAGTTTTAAACGCATTGATCGTTACACTAAACAGGATACTGATTCAAACACACTATGGAATC
Source organism: Avena insularis (assembly GCA_023614405.1). Lineage (NCBI taxonomy): Eukaryota > Viridiplantae > Streptophyta > Magnoliopsida > Poales > Poaceae > Avena > Avena insularis. The sequence continues at coordinate 79,047,596 of CM042688.1, forward strand.
ATCACATTAATAAGCAGTAAATTTAGATAATGGTAATTATGAATTCCAAGCATCAGATCAATCCTTTATTCCCAAACAAAATTCTTGCTATCATAATCTCTACAATCAAATTAGACTGAAATAAATTTAAGTCACTTGTGTTGATCAATCATGTGCAAGGTAACTATCTTAACACATTCAGAATGTAATCTGATAACTATTAACTGATAGATATCATATGAGCAATCATAATCACTAGAATGAAACAAGACTCAGATGAATTTAAGTTTCAAACGCATTGATCATTACGCTTAACAGGATACTAATTGATAACACACTATGGAATCAACACACTAATAAGCAGCAAATTAAGAAAATGGTAATTATAAATTCTATGCATCAGATCAATCTTTTCTTCCCAAACAAAAATCTTTGTTATCATAATCTCTACAATCAAATTAGACTCGGATGAATTTAAGGCACAACATTCAGAAATTAATCTGATAACCATGAACCCATATATATCATATGAGTAAGAATACTATATGGCAGATCAAATCAAAGTCAACTACAAAGGAACCGTACGAACCCTAGAATCAAGAATATCTAGAAGACCACCTACAAAGACAAATCAATCTACTCTATGAACAAACCCTATGTGAACGATAAGATGAACAGAGGAGATCGAATGTAACAGCTCGAACCTCGGTCGCCGTGAGGCCTCCTCCTTGAACGGTACATCTTCTTTGCGGGCTTGTTCATAGAGGTACTCGATGGAGTCGTGGTCTTCGCCGTCAGAGTACTCATCGTCCAAGACGACGATGACTGGCGCTTGCATGCGGGTTCTCAGAGATCCGCGGAACCACGACGTCCTCCTTCTTCTCATCATCGACGGCAACCACGACCGGTACGGTGGAGTCTGCAACGGTCACGGCGCGCCGACGAGCGGCTGGTGCTCCCGAAGAAGACTCCTCGCCACCGCAGCGACGACCGCGGGTGCATCGCCAGAGCCGCCGACCGCCTTCGACTCCGTCTCGTCTTCGCGAGCGCGCTTCATCTTGCAGATTCACTAAGGGATGAGATTGGTGGTGCGGTGGTGGGAGCGGATTGGGGTTTCGGCAGATTGGGGAAGAAGTGGACGATGGTGGGAGAGACGATGATACCGATGTGTTATATAGATGCTGGCGGTTCGGTTTCCTCTGGTGCACGCGTGGTTGTGGAATCGTGTAGTCCTGCATGTAGTCCACTTTCCCATTGCTTTCACATTGGACCCACGCATGACATTTGGGAGAGTGGCGCGTTGCAACGGAAATCTCTACAAATTCTATATTATATAAATTCAGAATGTAATCTGATAACTATTAACTGATAGATATCATATGAGCAATCATAATCACTAGAATGAAACAAGACTCGGATGAATTTAAGTTTCAAACGCATTGATCATTACACTTAACAGGATACTAATTGATACACACTATGGAATCAACACATTAATAAGCAGCAAATTAAGAAAATGGTAAAAAAGTAAATTAAAATTAAGCAAACAGGATACTAATTGATACAAATTAAGCAAATTAAAAAAATCAAAAAAAAGTAAAACATTGGCCATGTGTCTTACATTGTACCCTAGTTTGCACAAAAAATAATAAACCTTGAGTTTGTTGAATGAAAGTTGAGGTTGCTCTCTCACAGTTGGTTTCAAGTGTGAGTCTCATGTGTAAGTACCCAAATTACCTAGGAGATGCCCAACTCCATGGCATACTTTCTCAGAATAGTCTAAGATTTGGCATGTAGGTGTATCTTGTCATAGCACACATTTCATCTTTTGGGTTTTTGGTCCAATTATGATTTCAAATACCATTTTCCATTTTAATAATTGAAATTCAACTACATTTTGTAAAGGTAGTTCAAAAATTTGAATAAAATTTGTATTTCACCAACATGGTATGGTATTTGGGGTCATTTAGTTGGAATGTGACCACTTTGTCCATTGTCAAATTTTGGTCAATATGGTCAAAACATTGAAATATTGATCTACATCTACATCATTGCAACCTAATTTGTTTTGGAAAAAATCATTTTTAGGTCCACAAGATGTGGTTTAATCATGGATATATTGTTAGGTCAGCTTGGTTCGTACATATGCGTCCTCTGTGTTCGACGCGAATTTGACCTAAAAATTCAGATTTGGATTTCAGGAGTTGTGTATGTCTGAATTCCATGAGGTTTTCACCATTGTTTGAAGGACTCCAAGGAACACATTTTCCATTTGTAGAGTTTTTTCAGATTCAAAACTTGGTGCATGTAGAAATTTGAAAATTCAGTTATCCAGAAAATAGAAGTAGTCTGCTGAAAAAAATTAGTTTTGTACGGATGGTGTCACGTGCGCGGGTGACGTCAGCTGAAACGAACCGACGCGACGTATAAGAGCTCCCTCGGCCGCTTCGCCTGGCCTCATCCCCACCATTTTCCCCCTTTTGCCTCACTAGATACGGAAAGAAGAGCGCGGGAGAAAACCCTAGCTCTCCCCATCGTCTCCTCTGCCTGAGGCCTTCAAGATCTCCCATACCGCGATATTTCGACGCCGACTATGGCGGGAGTGGGGTCCGGCGGCGATGCAGGCAGTTCTGCAAGGGCGGGGTTTGGAGCCGTGAGCCGCCCAGATGCGGTCGAGGTGGTGGAGGGCCATGGCGGTAGAGGAGGTCGTCGGTCCGCGCTGGTCGCTCTGGTCGATGAGGCGCTCGGAGAGGAGGAGTTGGTGCATGTGGACCTCGGCGAGGTGGAAATGCTAGATTTGAACGTGCCGGTCGGCGGCGCGGAGGATCTGGCGCCGGTCCAGCCTCCACAGGTCGCCGCGATGCAGGTTAGTATTATTTTCTTCTAATTTCCGTTCAATCCCTTCAAATTATTTGGAAGTAAGATGTGTTTTGTAGATTCAGCTCTTTCAGTGTTAGGGATTCATATCCTTTGGGCTATGTTCGGTTAACCCACCTCTACGTTAGATTGGACTGGATTAGATTGGATTAGAGTATATTTTGACTTAGATAGGATTTAGACCACATCAATCCATGTCAAATTAGGACAATCCAAAGTAGAACGACCGGGGCCTTAGGGATTTATTGGATGGAAGGCTGGGTCTGTAGATTCGTTGTGTAATTTTGTATAGATGACCAATGTTGATAGTCCATTGGTGAAGTTTTTCCAATTAGTAGGAACATGGTTTATTTGTTGTTAAATTGACAGAGTTTAATTTGTAGTTAATTTGTATTATGTTGAAGGAACATGGTTTACATGATTCTCATTTGAGCTACTGTGATATAATGTGGTTAGTTAGTTTCAACTAGTTAACATTATGGCTTGTTTTTTTGGTACATGTGGTATAATGTGGTTAGCTGGCTACAACTATTCAACTAGTCTGAATTAGCTGCTGTGATATAATGTGGTTATCTAGCTTCGGTATACTTTTGTAGTTTCCTTTTTTTTTGCTTTAATTGCTTTTACAGGAAATGTGTTAAAATTACTTATAGAATTTTATTAACTTCTAGCACTAGATCTGAACGATGTGGTTATAACCATATGGCATGTATGTTATTAATTGATTGTAGTGGTGCCTCATAATAGTGTGCAAAGCAGTGATCTATGTACTTACTTTTGTTTTCCTTTACTTGTACCAATTGATTTTAAGATACATTTCTTTAGATGCTTATGCTTGTATGAACAGATTTGTGTAGACTAATTAGTTTACAGACTTTGTACTACTCTATTTTGACTTGCTGGAGCTTCATGCAACCTGATACTAAACTGATTGATCCTTGATATTTTTTTTGTTTGAATGTATAGTCTAGTTTCTTTACCTTCAATTCCAACCTCCAAATAATCATTGTAATTTAATGGAATGTAGTATAAAAAGCATTGATGTAGTTTAATGATTTGTTTCTTGAATCAATGTTGTTTTTATGATCAGATTTGTGAAGTCGAATTATTGTGCTATTAATTTTTGCTAGTGTTTTTCATTTATTAATATTGAATGCTTTTAGTAATTACCTTAAATGCTAGTGTTCATTTATCTTAATTGTCTGGCAGGCACCAACCCCAGGTGATGCCTATGATATACTCTCCCTGTGGCCTGATGAGGAGGTATGTTATTCCAAGCAGATGTAGTGCATTTGGATATGCACAAAAATAGTAGGTTTTTATATTTAGTAGGCAGTACTAACTGTTTTCTTGTTTTATTTATTGTGCAGTACTTCTCTAGTTCAGATGTTGAAGTGGAGCAATGGACATACAAGTCCTTTGTGAGGAAAGAAGAAAAGAAGCTCAGGCGCAAGGGTATTTCTGCTTACCTGCCATTCAGCACCAAGTTCTACAGGTGCCCATTCCACCACTTCAAGCCACATGGGGGATTGAGGGTGGGGCTTGTGCAGCATGTCCGAGAGGTAGCCACTCGTGGACGTCTGGGTGAGGACTACTTTGAGGGTGACCTGCGTGATCGTGGCAGGCACGAAGCTCTACTCAGGGTCCTCCAGCCAGATGAGTTTGTGTTCAGCGACTCCGAAACTGAAGAGGAGTAAATATTGATATCAGCTGCTAGTATGTATGGTCTCATCATCAGTATAGCGATGATGTTTATGTATATATGGTTAATATGTCGAACTGATTAACTAGGTAGAAGTGGTTGAGAACTATGTTCTTTTGGTACTGTGGTTATAAGTGGTAACCTTGTGATGGTAGGGTGAAGTTCCCGTAAGACTACTATGTTATTATGCTGCTAGTAAGGTTATGGTTATATGCTCTTAATTGCTTGTTTCTTATATATGTATCTGTGTTGTGCCATGATAGTTGTGTTGCCAGTTAGAAAAATGTATTTCATTGCGTCAATTCTAAATTGGAAGGTTTTGATAGGTGTAGCAAATTGTAGTAGTGTTTCAAAATTTGAAATGGTTTGGGCCATTTAAGTGCAGAGATAGTGCTGTATATGCACTATGCCATGTAAATTTGTATTAAAAACATATGAATTTATGTTAAAATATAGGACAAAAAAGATCAAATAAAGCAAAAAAAGACCACCCACTGGCAGGATATTTCTTAAGGGAATCACGGCCTGCATACGACTAGAAACCAAATGAATGGCCAGGATGTTGATAGCAGCCGAACGCGCGGCTATTTAAGCTGGTCGGAATCCTCTCCAGTTGGCGAAGTGGGACTAAACTCCCAGTCACCAATGGCTCGACGTCAGGCATTGGGACATAATGGGCTGAAAGAGACCCACTTCGGTCGTAGGTAGCTTGTCCGGGCAGAAGGCCTGACTGGGCTGAGTTCCTTTTTTAAACATTTTGTTATTATTTCAATATTACTTGTAAGTTGTAATAAAGATTCGATAACTATATATAAAATAAATGTAATATTTTTATGTACTTAGTTTTTTATTCTTGTTTTTATCATTTTTAAATATTTTATAGATTCCGACTAGTTTTCAGAATTTTTTGATAAAAATTCAGATTTGGATTTGACGAGCTGTGTTTGTCTGAATTGCATGAGGGTTTTACCAATGTTTGGAGGACTGTAGGGGCCACATTATTTTTTTGTAGAGTTTTTTCAGATTCAAAACTTGGTGCATGTACAAATTTGAAAATTCAGTTAAAAACATCAAATAGGTGATTTTGACATGAATTTTAGAAAAATTCAGATTTAGATTTGAGGAGCTATGTTTGTCTGAATTCTATAAGGTTTTCACCATTGTTTGAAGGAATGTAGGGGCCACATTATTCGTTTGTAGAGTTTTTTCAGATTCAAAACTTGGTGCATGTAGAAATTTAAAAATACTAAATCACCTCTAAATCAAATTTGAATTTTGAGCAAGTTAACTTTCAAATTTTGATACCATATTTTTATATGTTGTTAAAATGGAGGTATAGCATGCGGTTTGTACATTGGTAGAACTTTGAAAGAGAGCTTGCACATCATAATGCATTATATTTGTTCGACGTGATTTTGACCAAGTCAAGTTCATGAGTTTGAACATCATGCATCTAAAAAGCTAACACTCGGTCATTCCTATTCGAACAAGGCAGCAAGATGACAACATTGCCAGAAGGAAAAAAATCCATAACAACCTGGCGAAACAAAAGACTGAACAAGTCTGGAAGAACGTACCTCAACATCATGGAAGTATCTTGGCATATAGTAGCGGAAACACTTGGTGCTCGACATCGTGGAAAACATGACTAGCGTCTCGCGTGTGTCGGTTACGCTTAAAACAGGCCAAATCTGGGCGATTCGTTGGACCGAACGGGTAAAACATGGAAACCGTAAGACATCGTGGAAAACAGCCCGACATCGTGGAAAACACAACTAGCGTCTCGCGTGTGTCGGTTACGCTCAAAACATGCCAAAACTGGGCGATACGTTGGACCGAACAGCCAAAACGTGGAAACTGGGCAAAAATCCATGGCTTCGTGGAAAGACTTGGTGCTAGCTATGTGGACCCACATTTGTCATCAGGGTCAACTTAAGCCCAATCTTAGTCAAACTGGACCCACAGATGACATAGGGTCCCACATGCACCAATGCTAGCTATGTGGGCCCACATGTGTCATCAGGGTCAGCTTAAGCCCAATCTTAGTCAAACTGGACCCACAGATGCCATAGGGTCCCACATGCACCGCTGCTAGCTATGTGGGCCCACATGTGTCATCAGGGTCAATTTAAGCCCAATCTTAGTCAAACTGGACCCACAGATGCCATAGGGTCCCACATGCACCACTGCTAGCTATGTGGGCCCGCATGTGTCATCAGGGTAAACTTAAGCCCTATCTTAGTCAAACTGGACCCACAGATGCCATAGGGTCCCACATGCACTTCTACTAGCTATGTGGGCCCACATGTGTCATCAGGGTCAACTTAAGCCCAATCTTAGTCAAACTGGACCCACATATGTTATTGGGCCCACTTGCACCAATGCTTGTGTATATGTACCCACGTGAGTCATGGTACATTCTATGTGGAAGCTCATATACGGGATTGTTATTTTTATGAGAATGAAATGTTTCAAGTTTAAAAAAATTCGTGTCAACTAGTTCACTTAAAATTTATCAGTGTGTAGGTTTTCAATTTTTATGAGATATTTTGAATTAGTTATGCACTGTACAAGCTTAGGTCAAACTTGAGTTGAAAGTTGTAGGAAAGCCGTGGGTTCAATTTTTGAAATTAAGTTGCAGCCACGACCAGAGGATTGGTGAAATCCCCGTGCGTTCAATTGTTGAAAGTTTGCAGCCACGACCGGACCGCACCACACCTACACGCGTCGCATCATAACAAAACTGATCCCACTACTGCACCGCAATAACCGCATCGCATGCACCACACCTAAACACGTCGCACCATAACAAATTAAAACTTACCCCACTGCACCGCAATAACCGCATCGCACCACTCCTAAACGCGTCGCACCAGAATAAAGCGACCGCATCGCACCAGACTAACCGCATCGCACCGTAACGGGTCGACTACATCGATGTACGGCCTCCGCCGACTCCACCGCCGCCGTAACACCACAATAACCGCAACGCGTCCGCTTCTCGTCTGTTCTTCTTCCTCTCGCGTCTTCCTCCTCCACACGACGGGGAACTCAGCATCCATGGATCCCTATGGAGACATCCTCGATGACGGGAAAACCATGGTTGACATCAAGCCTATTTGTGCCTATGGCACGAAGATTATGGAGGTGGTGTACACCAACGATGTGAACTACTTGAATCACATGCTGGAGAAGTTCGAGCAATTGCTCGAGAAAGAGACTTACAACTTCCTCGGACTCGACCTTGAGTACACAAGGAATAGGCGGGACGAAGGTCCGTCACAAAAGCTCGCCGTCGTCCAAATCGCCCTAAAGGAGACTGTCCTCGTGTTCCACTACTGCAGGTAATATACGTACTAAGGATGGGCATTTCTATTCCAGGCCTCCTTTGATTCAAAGGATTTCCTATGGGTTTGTACAGGATTTAATCCCTATGATTTTTCCATCAGCACATGTTTGATTCATAGGATTGTACCCTGTACAAACGTTTTCACACCAGGCCTCCTTTGGTGCAGGGCTTGTTTGATTCAAAGGAATCTTATATGAATTTTGGAGGATTCTGATCCTTAGAAATTTTTCCTATGTGCATTGTTTAATTCCTATTAGTTTAAGTCCTTGTGGATTTTGTTAGATCAAGTATTATGCATGATCTATGGGCGTTGTACGTGGCCTAATAGCACGGTTTCGCAATTTCCTTGTTCAACGTTGTCATCAAATAATTGTACACCATCCAAATTATTATCATGTCATAGTTTGCATTTATACTGCAGGAGAAGGGAGCCTTGTCCGAAACTGGTTATGTGCATATTTTTATTTTCCATTTGAGATCATGTATAATTAGCCAATGCAAATACATTGCTTGCACTCGTTTATTTCAAATACTTAGACATGTTAGTTCAAGTATTATGCATGATCTGTGGGTGTTGTACATGGCCTAATGGTACGGTTATGCAATTACCTTGTTTAACATTATCATCAAAAAATTATACATCATCCAAATTATTTTCATGTCTTAATTTTCATCATCAAAAAGCTGCCGTACTGATTCAGTGATGCGTATGACGAAAGGATGATGCAACAAAGCAACGATGAAAGGCAAGCTGGGAAGAGCAGCAGGCGGTCTGGGAGCGGAAGAGGCGGATGGAGAGGTGGTGCATGTCGCCAAACGCTCACGGGAAGCGGGCGAAGATGACCAGGGCGGCGAGCAGAACGACACCACTGGCTGGGGCAACACCACCACCGTTGGCTGGGGCGACACCACCACCACTGCTTGGGGCGACAAAGCCACCGACCCCACCGCCTCCAATGCCACCGGATGGAATTAATGCACGTTACTAGACTATAGCCAGTTATATTCGTGATGTTGTATGTTGTTTATGTAGTACAAATCGTGGTACTTTGTTGTTGTTTACTTTCTAAGTTGAACTACTTTAGTATGCTTGTTTCTTAAAGTACCGTGAGCTAGCAAACATATCTATGTAATTTTATATGTGTGTTCAGTTGTGTTTGTGCACTGGCTATACTAGTTTAAAGGAATATGATTGTCAACAGATATAAACTTGCCTTGATGAAAGTCTAGAATTGTAACCACAGATGCCATCGGTACTCACTCAAACTTTTGCCCAAACTCACTCAACATGAAAGTCTATACAATTTCAGTCAAACTTTTGCCCAAACTACTCACTTAGACTATAACCACAGATGCCATCGGTACTCGCATGCACCGATGCTATTGTAACTGGACCCACATGTGTCATCAGGGTCAAATTTTGCCCAAACTCAGCCAAACATGAACCATAGATGCCATTGGTTCCCACATGCACCAATGCTAGTATAAGTGGCTCTGTTTCAAATTTTACTATGTAATATGCACTATGCACTATCAAACCTGTTATAAGTGAGTTGATCAGAGCATTGATCTCAGAAATCACAAATATTTGTAAATTATTGATATATATACCAATATGTACTGCTCTTTTTTAAAAAAAATCATTATTTAGCAAACCCGCTAAATGGGCATAGCTATAGCTCCGCTATAGCTTTTGATAGCTTTTAAAATCGGTGCCGCTAAATCAAATAGCCCGCTATTTTAAACATTGATAAGTGGGTCCCACATGCACCAATGTTAGTATAACTGGGTCCAACATACACCAATGTTAGTACAAATAATAGTTTACCTAATTGGGGAAAAAATCTATCCCTGCGGATATCCTAGCCCCTGCTCGTACTTTCCCTAAATCGCCTTCCATCCGCATCTCTCGCCGCATCTCCACTTAGTGGCCGCTGCGTCGCCTCCATCAGGATCGTCCAGCCACCGACGACCATATTTCTGCAACCCCGCCACCGCGCTTCTCCATAGCCACGTCGCCACGCATCTCCGCAACGCATCCGCCGCCCGTAACGACGTGCACGTCCGCATCGACTCCGGCCACACCACCGCGACGCCGGCCCATCGGCGTTGACCGCATCTCTGCAACCTTGCTATGTGCTGAAGGTGAGCCCAATCATGTTGGATTTACTTGTGCTGCCCACTGAAATCATGTCTGCATTGTTTGTCCAGTAGGGTTTTCCACGAGCTATGTGCTGAAGCTAGATTTCCCATGAAAATACACTAGTGTACCTACTGGAATAATTCCTGCACATTACAATCTCATAAATCAAACACTACTGGAAGGAAACATTGCATAAGGTCTAAACTCTACAATGCATGTGTAGGAAAATATATTAGGGCTCGTTTGGCTCCTATGCATTCATTTCATTTGGTTGAAATGAAATGAAATGAAATCCCCATGTCACTTCATTTGGATGGAATTTAAATTCCTTAATGAATTTTTATGTTTGCGCCACCGAATTCTGAAATGAAATGATTTACAGCTTCTGTTTGGCTGCCATTTTAAGCCAATTGTGAAATCAACAACACATTTGGCTTCAAAATTCAATTACATAATGTAAATAAAATATGATATTTTCAAAATAAAAATCAACTACAACATGAATAAAGATAAATGTATCCACAAATACACTTGTCTGCTCATTATATCAACACAGCTTGATCAATGATGTTATCATTGTTAGCATTCTCGTCCGCCATTTCCGCACGGCTTTCAGCAAATTCTAGCTCCCGCCAAGAGCTCGATCCCTTGATTAAAGTGTGCTAATTATATCCCAATACTTGATAACCTTGTACTTATAGGAAGTTGCATCATTGTGTGCCTGCAAATAAGAGAAACTAGAACATGTGCCACTTCTTGAAAATCTTAGCCAAGGGTGAGCAACAGATAACACTTGTGAATAAATGTTTTCCTAATAGGTAGGAATATACTATAGCTATAACTTAGCACATCAGGCATGAAAAAGTAAATCTAATGTACAATACTGACAAGCCAGAGATTCAAAGTGAAGTTTGGTGGTGGTCCATTTCCTTGGTGCACAATAATGCATCATTCTGCCATGACCAAGATGACCAGATCACATTCATTCTCTCCATCAAACATAACAAGTTTAGCTAGCTACATCTTGATATGAAAAATGGAACTTGTTTGGACACACACATATATAGATGATAAATTAGTTAGGCATGACATGTCTTAAGAAATTGTCAATGCCGGAATTATCGATGGATGTTCATGTGTAGAAAATACCACCTGGCTGTTTTCCTTGTTGCAAGGAAACAACTCGCAGTAAGCAAGGTCCAGAGCATGAATGACAATGAACCAGAAACACATGCCTAAAAAGTACAACCACATGATGCATAGAGGGACAATTTTGGGGTCGGTTGTACCACATGCAACCACAACATCAGAAATGGAAGAACCTACACTAACTTTCCATCTCTGATGTGCTAAATCGCTGAAGCATTATATTCTGGTGACTAAAACAGAACATAATTACTAGCTATGATCTGTTTCTATAAGAAATAGGCCTAAACTTCCTAGTCTCCCAAAAAAGATCGGCCATCTAGCTACTATATATGGCAAGAACTAATGTAGTACTTACGATGTTTCTAAAATCCAACACAGCAAAGGTAGTTCTTAGAGAACTTATATCCATGTAATAGGAGTCCGGAGCTTTCTATGCTATGACTAGTGCTTGTAGCATTGAAATAACTTGCAAGTATTTGCGAAACAATATTTGTATTGTTGTGATGAAATACGTTGTCGTGGACGCTGTAATACCTATAATGTGTTTCCTACACTTTTACCATTTGTTAATGTGTGCTAAATTTGTATGCGCACCCATTCTTTAACATGGCAGAGCATCTTCAGAAGCGTGATCTCGACCACTCATCGCCCAAAGATGCCGCTTATCGAGAGTGAGCAAGAGCATCTGCTGGAACTTCAATCGAACATGGGCAAAATTGTGGGTTGCCATTCGTAACCCGGCGACCAAAACGAATCTTAAGTTGTACCACATGGTACATTCATATAACTTTCTTTTAATTCTTTTTTGTTGCCATGCGTGTATGCAATTTGTCTATGTGGTTTATGACATCGACTTACTAACTTATATATCTTGTTTTGTATTGATCAGAAATTGCCTAAGAAGGTTGTTAATGCTCTACAAATCTGTGAGGGAGGATCAACTGGAGTGTGTCTTCCTAAAGAGGAGATCACCCCCATCGACTTCAATATAGAAAAGGATGATCGCCTCTTCTTCGATCCAGATGGGTGGAAGTGTTTCGTACAAAGCACAGATCTAGAAGAGGGACAGGCTGTTCTCATATACTCGAAGAAAGCGCATTCAGAAGGGTGGCGTAACCGAGAGGGTTTCGTCTTCATATTTAGAAGAATAAATGATTTGTCGCCTACGCCGGTGTCCATGCTCAGGGGTGCCAAGGCGACGGCGGGCAGGAGACGTGAAGGACAGACACGTACGCCGGCAACGCGTGTTGTTCGTCATACGGGCAGCGGCAGCAGCAAGGGCAGGGCCACTTCTCTGTCGCCATCGCCCTTGCCGTCGCCATCGCCGTCACCGTCTCCACCACCCTATCTGCCGTTGTATCTGAACCCCGACTTTATGTTCATCCGCATCCTTCACGAGGACAAGTGGGACAAGCTCTCCCTCTGCCATGCTTTCAAAGATTACATCAGCGGTGACCAGCCCAACACTATGCGCGTCCGGGAGCATAACAGTAGGCTGACCTTCGATGTGGAGATGTATTTCGATCATCGAGACAGTCGCTTGTACCTCCGCAGGGGCTGGCCCAAGTTCGTCAAGTGCTACACTATTTCGCTAGGCAACATCCTGGCGTTCGACTACTATGCTGGCAACACGGAGCTGGTCGTCACAATCTACGGTGGTAGGCTCTCCCGCCGGGAGTACGACACCAGCAGCGATGATGACAGCGACGATGATGGCAGTGGCAGTGACAGGGACACGCAGACCATGCCCGTCAAGGAGGAGGAGATGTCAGAGGGCTAGTACGGACGTCCAGACCGTGTCCTGACCCTATCAGATTTCCATGTCTGCCTCTTCCTAGACTAGGAAGAGGATCTAGGATTTCCATGTCTGCACTCTGTTTAAGTTTTCCTGATACACTATGCTTAAGTCTAATATGTAAGACTAAAAATGCTTTTTCTACCCTATTGCATGTGCATCAGGATGTGACCAAGCAGATCCGCCCCTGTTCCTAGTTGCAAAACTATTTGCTGAGTTTCTGGGTGTCAAGTCTAATGAGATCACCTACCTTTTGGTGGATGTTAGAAAATTTTGCTGGCTACATATCTAATATGTGAAATAATTCTGCTCTTCTATTTGTTTTTCGAATCAATGAGGTTTACTTGTTTAAGTGATATTGTGCTTCAACTTTCAAGTTGGAGTTGTGGAATGAAGGAAACTAATGGTATTGTTTGCTCAGTAATCCAACTGTTGTACGTGAATGAACATATTTTGTTTTCCTTTTCATATATAAACAAATGACTTATTCAAATAATTTAATATGGTTCATGGCCAAATAAATGTATAGTACAATGAATTAGAGATAATCCCGGCTTGTAAACCATATTACAAATTCCGCACGGGAGGTCTAAGTAGTGGCAAAACCTAAACCATTGCATGTGTTAGGATTTATTTAATTACAATATGTAATTAGAGATAATCCCCGCTTGTAAACCTCCTGCCTGTTCCTCTGCTTTTTTCCAATCAAATTTACAATGAATGTTTTTATTTCCCTCCACTTGTGTACAGAAAAAATTTCGTTCCCACCTCTTTTGTGTTCCACCCGCCTACCATTTTGGCGCTAACAATTTGCCGCCCACGACACTTTAAAACGCTGCGTGCCCCACCTCCCGCATATACCCATCCCCTAATTCCGTTCCTTGTTCACCGCCCACCTAGAACCCCATCGCCACTTTCCTCGACCCAGATCCGCCAAGCAAAGGCGTTGGTTGCATTGGCGACATGTCCGGCGATCAAGACACCACGCCGAATGTGCTGGATTTCCTCTACAGCGGGCGACATGTCCGGTAGTCTTCGAAGCGGCACACCACACCGGAATGTGCTACCACCGACACCGAAGAAATAGCGTAAACGCTCAGGTCATTTTTCTGTCGCCCTAGGTCTATGCCTCTTTCTAGATCAGTCAAGCATGAGTTCTAGTAGATCAACATGTGTAGATTGTTGTTCAAGATGCTGCAGCTTATGTGCAAGATCTAGGTTTTAGATCATAGACATGGTTCGAGATGCCTAGCACGTGTTGAACGTGACACCCTATGATCCGAATCCTTCGACAATGTGCTTGTCTTGGGTTTTAATTTCATAGATCATGGTTCCAGATGCCATGAATGTGTTGAGCATGACACCCTATGATCCGATCTGATAACTATGTGTTAGATTTAGGTTTCTGTTCCTACATAATGGTTCAGGTAATAGGGCACAACTTGTTGGATAAACCTCACGCTTGCGCCTTAAGTGACGCAACTGAACAACTTGATACCTAATACACTGAACCTGACACTTAACTGAACTTGTTGACAGTAGGGTTTAGACAGTTAACTGAATGACGATACGAGATTTGTACTAATGAGTATGATCATGACTTGCCTTTGCTTGATTGTTTTCAGTTACTCAAGTCAAAACAGCAGACCCATATGAAAATGTTAGGAAACAAGTGATGGATGAGAACGTGTCTCGTATGTCTGAAGCTAATCAAGGTAATGCTATTGAACATGGCAAGCCAATGTTGGATTTCACGGCGATGGCGCGTGAATTTGTGTTTGGTACTGCTAAGAAACCGGTGGCAGTGACAACACGGAAAGAGGCACAGCCGCAGGAGAAGGATATCACCGAGGACCCTAATTATGAACCTGATCCTGCTGACGAGCCCACTGATGATGTGTTTGTTCCGGATGAAGAGGACCATGATGTTGTTAAATCTTCCTCTAAGGTGAAGAAATGCAGCATTCTCCTGCCTTCACATGTAGGATATGTACAGATTGCTTTAATATTTATGGCTTGATCTATTAAAATGCAGGTAACGGAAGGTTCTACAAAAGAAAAGAAGCAGAAGCGCTCAAAAACCTTTGTGCCTCCAAATGTTGTAACAAGGTCAGCAGCAAATGCAAAGACTCAAGATGATGGTGAAACAGAGACCCCTACCCAGAAAGCAGGGGAAGGGGGTACTAATGGAAATGAATCCTCGCCCATGCTAATTCAAACCTCTAGAGGCAGCAACTCACCTGAGGAGAATGTACTTGTCCACAGCGAACGGGAAGGTATTGACAACACGTCCTACAATTTATTCACTGGTTTAGTTGCAAAATTTTCAATTGAAGTCTTGACTCTTGTTTTGTCACTGGTTTTAGTTGCAATTGTAGACATGGGTGCTCTAAAGGAAAAGCGTAATGTACGCAAACCTACTATGGGGCATGGGGTACACGAGTGGTCTAGAAGGAATGGAGGGGCTAAGATGCAGATCAACTTCACCCCTGGCATGAGGAGACCCACTGATCCTGTGCAAGCAGCAAAACTGAGTTCAGAGTGTGGCATTCACATACGCAGCAAGATGCCACTAGCAACCCACTGGAAGCAGTATGGTAACAAGGAAGGTCGTCTGAAAGATACTATTCCGGAAACCATTAAGTCTATAACTGTAAGTCCGTTAACCTCTTATTGATTTTCCATATAAAATGTCTCATTGGTGGATGATTTTTTAACAATTCTGTCATTCAATGCTGATATGAATTTGTGTTCCATGTTATCTGCGGGGAAATTTGCAATGGATAGCAGTGGTGACCTTGGCAAAGACATTTACACCGACATTTTACAGAAAGGTATTCGCCAACAACGTTGGAGGCTGAAAAAGGTCTATTGGAAAGATGTTAAATATCTAACCCGCGAGCAAGCTTTATTGTTGAAACCAAAAGAGGTAGACGAGGAAAGTCAAGGTAGCTTCTTGATATATGGCATGATGAGCATTACAAGGTACACGATTCCTGTTGTTTCAGCTACATCTATCGTAGACATACTACTGTACTGTGGAATACTAAATTCATGCATATGTACATAGGCAATCTGCGAGAGTAACAAGAAGAACAGATATGCTGTGACGAAGAAACACACCACTGGCTCAAGAAGCTTTGTTGCACATTACCATGCACTTGTGAGTATTCGAACTCTTCAGATGCAACACCTACTTCTTTTCGTGAACATGCCATACACACTTATAATTCATCGTGTCATAATTCTTGTAGAAATCTCAGAAGACCGAGGACGTCGATACCTCCCTGATTGCTTTCTTTAAAGCAAGCCACACTAACAAGGATGGTATGATGTCCCAGAAATCAGCAGAAGCTTATGTAAGTAAATTACTTTATTTGCTACGCATTTCTCATTAGTTTGTCTAATTATTTGATTTCTTCTAACTCTGGACTTGCTATTTTTTTATCCTATTGTAGACTGAGATGGTGCTTCAAAAAATGGGACCACACCCAGAAGATTGGATTCCCAAAACTGATCTGGAGATTGTTGAAGAAGTCCTGAGAGACCAGAACAATTCAAGATCAATTACTTTCCTTTCCAGCATCGGAGTTTCATCTGCTTCCAAGAGGTCTAGCGTCTCAGCTGGGCGCATCCGTGATTGAGAAGAAAAGTTATCAAGTCAGGAGCAAGATTCATTGAATGCAGCTGAAAGGGTTCAACGCGAGATGGAGGAACGGATGCAAGAGCAGGAAAGGAGATTTGAAGAGATGAGAAAGAAGCAGGATGATGAACTTGAAGCAGTGAAAAGTCCAGGGTTTAATCGTCTGGCATTTGAGAAGAGGCAGAAGGAAATGGATGGCATGCTTAGTTACCTGTTGAGGATGTCGCAGAACTCCCAGTCCCAGTCCCCATGACTTGGGCCAAAAATCTCTGCGCGCTAATGGGCCGGGTGGGCCGAAACATTGTTTTTTATTCCTTTAGTCATTCGAGTTTGATACAGCAGTTTCAGTCTACCAGAATTTTAAAGTTTGCGTGTGATACAATTCATATTTATAAATTTTCTGCCATTTCAAATATTTGCTTCCATTTAATTTTGTTTCGTAATTTGCGTGGAATTTCAATTTTTAATCAAATTTGTTCGTGCAAAAAAATTGGTGACGGCGTCACATTCCTCCCGGCCCACAAGGCGATTCCAGAATGGCCCAAAATGACACGTCATCATCGCGGGCCCCACATGCGACGCCATGTCATCGTTGACCCACCTACATCTCGCCACGTCGCCGCTTCGACCCACCGCCACCGCCATGTCATCTCTGCGGGCCCCACACGAAGGTGACACGTCATCGCATTGGCCCCACCTGTTAGATGCCACGTCATTGTGGTGGGACCCACCTGCCAGCTGCCACGTCATCATCGTCGGACCCACACCGCCAAATCATCGCCACGCGTCGGCATCATCGGACCCACCGCCACCGACACGTCATCATCGTCGGACCCACCTGCCAGCTGACACGTCAGCATCGTCGGACCCACCTGTCAGATGCCACGTCATCATGGTGGAACCCACCTGCCAGATGCCACGTTAGCATTGCAGGTACCACCTGCCAGAATCCTCGTGACGCCATAAAACTTTCATGACGGCATATTTCGTCAACGGATATGCTAAACGGTGACAGATTTTCCTATTTTAGGTGACGTAGAAGGTCTGTCATGGATAACCTATCTTAGGTGACGCCATAAGGACCGTCACCGAAGCTCAATCATGCGTCACGAAAATTTGTATTCCGTCACTATAAAAGAATCTGTGACGGAGCTTCCGTGACGACCCTGGTGACGCCACGTTTTTGTCACGAGGGAGTACTTAGTGACGGAAATGGCATTTTCGGTGACGAAAGTGATTTGTCACAAAAACTCTTTTCTCTTGTAGTGTGGGAGCGCGGCGTCGTACGAAGGGAGGTTAGTGGAGTGTGGGGACTAAGAGGACCCTGTATTATATAGGAACGGGGGTTGGTGAGATCTAGGGTTTGTTACTTGGGTTGTAGAACTAGTGCGGCCAGCCACGTGGGTCGAATGGCATAGAAGGCCATACATAAAAGTCAATGCTCGAGTGGGCAGTGGCGGGCCACACCTGTCAGCTATCCAATTAACAACGCTTGCATTGGATGACGTACCAAGAGAATGACAATGTTGCCCAAGTGTGGCATTAAAAATCGCTGCTTTTACGTGCCATGTACCATGGCACCAAAAAACTGCCGGTACCCTGTGTACTGTTGGAGATATGCCCAAGAGGCAATAATAAAAGTGGTTATTATTATATCTTTGTGTTTATGATGAATGTTTACATCCCATGCTATAATTGTATTATAAGGAAACACTAATACATGTGTGTTTTGTAAACGTAAAAGAGTCCCTAGTAAGCCTCTTGTTGAACTAGCTTGTTGATTAATAGATGATCATGGTTTCGTGATCATGGACATTGGATGTCATTAATAACAAGGTTGTATCATTAGGAGAATGATGTGATGGACACACACCCATAGTAAGTGTAGCATAAGATCAAGTCATTTAGTTCGTATTTCTACAAACTTTCAAATGCATAGTAACCTAATCCTTCGACCATGAGGTTATGTTAATCACCATCACCGGATGGGTACTTTGATGACATCAAACATCGCTTCGTAACTGGGTGGTTATAAAGGTGTCATTGGGTATTCTGAAAGTATGTGTTGAAGCGCATGGACCAAGATTGGGATTTGTCCATCCATATGACGGATAGATATGCTCTGGGCCCTCTCGGTGGAATGTCATCTAGTTAGCTTGCAAGCATGTGACTGGGTCACAAGGGATGACATAACATGGAACGAGTAAAGAGTACTTATCAGTAACGAGGTAGAACTAGGTATGGAGATACCGACGATCAAACCTCGGATAAGTAGATTATCACGTGACAAAGGGAATTGGTTTCATATGTTCATGGTTCTATCGATCACGAAGTCATCGTTGAGTATGTGGGAGCCGTTATGGATCTCCAGATCCCGCTGATGGTTGTTGATCGGAGATGTGTCTCCATCATGTCTGCATATTCACGAACCGAAGGGTGACACATTTAAGGTTCGATGCTATTTAGGTAGATATGGAATGTGCGTTGGAGACCGAATGTTGTTCGGAGTCTCGAATTGGATCTGAGACATCACGAGGAGATCCGAAATTGTCCGGAGAATAAGATTCATATAATGGAGATCATTTTCTAGGTTCGGAAATGTCCTGGAGTGTTTATATGGGGGTTCTAGAAGGTTTCGAAATGTTCCGGAAGGTTCTAGAAATTTCTATGGAGTTTACTTGAAAACCAAGAAAGAAAAAGGGGAAACTTGGGGGGGAAGGAAACTCCCCCAAGCCCATGTCTTGGCCCTAGGAGGTGGGCCTAGGGTGGGAACCCTAGGCCGCACCCTCCTCTATATATAGAGGGGTGGAGGCGCCACCCCCCCCCTTGCCCCACCACTCGTACCCTAGCCGCCGCTCTCCTCCTTCCTTCATACCCTCGGCTTTGGAAGCCTCGCGAAATTCTCTACTCCGCTACCACCACCACGCCGTCGTGCTGCTGGGATTCTGTGGAGAGATCTACTACCTCCGCTGCTCGCTGGAACAGGGAGAGGAAGGTCTGCATCGACTCCGCACGTGTAACCGACTACGGAAGCGCTGCCAGAACACGGTGCCGGAAGGATCGTCTACTCGATCTTGAGATCGGAAAGTGATCGTCTACATCAACCACGAGATCCGATCTCGCACAAGGCTTTCGGATCTACAAGGGTTAGTACAGATCTATCTCGTTGCACATGTCTAATAGATTAGATCTTGGCTTTTATCTAGATTAGATCTGGGTTTTGTTCGTTCTTGCGGTAGAAATTTTTTGTTTTCCATGCTACGAACCCATCATGTACCACAGCGTCCATTTGGCCATCGCGACAAAATGGTGCCATGATAGCTCATCCGTCAGGTAACCAACTTTTACCGGTTCTTTCTGCTTATGCTGCCCGAAAAATCCGTCGGGTATGGGCGTATTTTTGTAGTGTTACCTTTCACCATAGGCAAGAACCCTTTCTTCACCTGATCTATTTTGAACCTCTTCAGAACCTTGTCTAGGTAAGTACTCCGACTTAATGCTAATAGGCATTTTGATCTATATCTATAAATTTTAATGCCTAATATGTAAGAATCTTCACCTAAGTCCTTAGAAAATTTAC
This sequence comes from Avena insularis, assembly GCA_023614405.1. Taxonomy (NCBI): domain Eukaryota; kingdom Viridiplantae; phylum Streptophyta; class Magnoliopsida; order Poales; family Poaceae; genus Avena; species Avena insularis. Next base: position 79,067,813 of record CM042688.1, read on the forward strand.
TATTTCAATAATATTTTACACTCTTTAGAAGATTCACATTATTCCCAATCAATAATATATCATCCACATACAATACTAGAAATGTTACTGAGCTCCCAGTCACTTTTTTTAAATGCAGGCTTCTTCTTCATTTTGGACAAATTCAAAACATTTGATCACTTCATCAAAGCAAAGATTTCAGCTTTGAGATGCTTTCTTCAGTCCATAAATGAAACGATAAAGTTTGCATACCTTTACAGCATCCTTAGGGTCGACAAAACCTTATGTTTGTACCATATACAACTATTTCTCAATGTTTCCATTTAGAAACATAGTTTTGACATCCATGTGCCATATCTCATAATCAAAATATGCAGCATTTGCTAGAAAACCCTGATAGACTTAATCTTTGCTACGGGTGAGAATGTATCATCGTAGTCAACTCCTTAAATTTTTTGAAAACCCTTTGTGACAAGTCGAGCTTTATAGACGGTCACATTACCGTCAGCGTCTGTCTTTTCTAAAAGATCCATTTATTCTCAACAACCTTGGTTATCATACATGGATCGACTTGTCTTCATTGGGAATATCCACCAAAGTCCATACTTGGTTATCATACATGGATCGACTTGTCGCAAAGGGAATATCCACCAAAGTCCACCAAAGATCATTTCAGAGCATTCAGGCGCTGAACATAGCCAGACATCTTGACCACATACTCACTCACATTGCTATGCTCTTCTATCTTGGCCGAGAACAATAGTTATGAGGGTTCATACCTCTTGGCCCTGGCATTGAGGTGCAAAAACAGCCTTGAGATCAGTGATTGTCTCATGAGCACTCATCTTCTCAAAGCACTTCTACAGATAATCCTCCATGGCATAGAGCATACCGCTCTGAACTAAGGCGGAATCATCCGCCTTGGATTGATAAACATTCTTATCATCCGAGAGGCAGAATTGGCAGTCTTGTTACCTAGCGTAGCCTCAAGTACATAGGTCATCTTATGTGGAACGAGGAGAATCCTCAAAGTGTGGTACCAGGACATGAAGTTGGTCCCATCAGTTTTAAGTTTATCTTTCTCAAGGAACAGGCCTTGGTTGAAGGTGGGGTGAAACATCTACAATGGTATTTACAAAGATATCAAGTCTATATTCATAAAGCGAGTTCATGTTTAAATTAAAACTAAATTACAAGAACTCCCACTTAAACGAACATCCCTCGTTGTTGTTTAGTGATTACACGATCCTAATTCACTACAACAACCCCGATTGTCATGGCCAATGGCATAGTTTCAAAGGTATACATCAAAATTTCAATCACATCAACTATGTGACTTATGTTTAACCCTTTGGTCACTTGTGTTCTGAGGCCATGTATGTACATGCTAGGCTCGCCAATGTAACCTTCAGTGTATTTGTTGTGCAACATGGATTACATCCACCGTATGTAAACACCAAGATGTATAACACACGATCGTCATGGCGTGCTTCATAACAAAGAACTTTCTTGGTGGTGCACACTAAGGGAGAACACGTTTATTTGAATTGAATTGAGGGATCATATTATAATGCTACCGTCATATATCTAATACAAACAAAATAGGATGCATAAGAAATAACATCATATGATATGTGACATGATACGGTCCTTGCGCCTTGATCTCCATCGAGATCTCCTGGCACAACACTAGGTCCATGGTGCCTCCATGCCGGTGGCTTAACATTTCATAAATACTTACTATGACTATATCATATCACATGCCCTGTAAAATAAAGTTAGACGCCTCTACTTTATATTTTTCTAGTTTTATATGGTTGTTACGGCTTTCACTAAGAACCGTTTCTTACCTATAAACTTGAACCCCAATATGGATTGATTAGTGGTCGCTTTAAATCCCTTGTGCAGGGTCGTCTATTGTAAATTCTATATCAACTATTGTAAGAGAGACAGACACCTGCCAGCCAGATATATGATACAAGCCATATGTTAGGTGTGGAATTAGTCTCGCGTAAGAGTACACATAAGGTCGGTCCAGGTCGCTTCATCAAACAATGTCACAATATGAACAAGTACACGTGGGAGGGTAACAACTAGAAAATAGATGCCCACATATCACTATGTGTTCTAATCATACCAAACATCTACGCATAGCTCAGCTCTAATACCATTGTAGGGTTCCATAGCAGAGAAAAATCCTAAACAACGAGAACGATATAGCCAAGATCTATTTTATGCATATGTAAGGTAAAGGAGGGATTCAATGTTCATATCCTTGAAGACCGGAAAGCTTTACGTTCCAATGAACGTTGATGGTGGAGTCATACAGCGAGGCCCACCTCAAGGTCGTGCAAACGTACAAGCAACGAGTGCTACAACTGGTAGGACCTCCGAAGTTCTACATGCGTCCGGTGTAGACGACATCCTCCAGAATCCAGTCCAGTGAAGCAGTGGAAGAAGAATGATACGAACCAGGGAACCATCAGCACAATGTCGTGCGTATGGTAGAGAACTCTAACCCCGTATGCACGTTCTAATATTACGGAACCACGCATGAGGTAGAGGGAGGGAGAGAGGAGAGAGGAAAAAGGCAATGGGATGAATGAGGGGAGGGGGATCCCCTCCTTTATATAGTCTAAGGGGGAGGGTAGGATCCATATAGGGTGCCTCCCACTCTAGGGAAGTCGGTGTCCCCCTCCCCTCAATGTTGCGCCCCCCTCTTGGGCCGCCAGCCCCCATGGGGTGTGGGGCACCCCCTAGTGGTCTACCTTGGTGGTGGCCAATTAGGGGTAGACCATATATATTTTGTTTTAATATTTAATTCTTTTAGTTAAATACTAAAACATATTATTTGTCTCCAAACGATTCATCGACTCCGGAAACTTTCCGACATTTCTCCAGAATACTTTTGGAGTTCCCTCTCAATTCTCCAACGGTCTCGAATCAAACCCTAAGTGTCGTATACCCTTAAGTGTTCCCAACTACGGTTCAAGAATGCGCAGACATGATCAAGACACCTCTCTGATCAATGACCAACATCGGTTTTGAAAACCAATGATGGTCCCTACACGTTCCATGAATTAACTTTATTGCTTGAACCTTAAGCGTCGAGTCCTAATCCCTTCACCACACGATACTTAGTTTGTCCAAGATCTGATCTTTGCTATCTCTATACCTAGTTCGATATTATTGCCGGCAAACACATTTACTCGTCCCATGATACCCGTGACATAGTCACATGCTTGCAAGCTTCGTAGATGTAATCTCACCGAGTGGGCCTAAAGTATATATCCGTCACGCGGATGGACAAATCCCGATCTTGAGGCATACACCTCAACATATTCCTTTAGGATGCCTGAGAGACACCTTAATGATCACCCTGTTACGGTGTGACGGTTGATGCAGACAAAGCCCCTCTAGAGATAGTGATTAGATATGATCTCACGGTCAGGTTACTATGTTTTCCTAGTTATCGAAATGTTGAATTTTGTGACTAGATCTCATTACAATACTCATGTTGGGTATGTGTCCATCACATCATTCACCAACTGACACGATCTCATTTTCAATTGACATAAATGTCCATGATCATGAAATCTTGATCATCAGTTGACCAATGAACCAGTTGACTAGAGTTTACTAGGGACTTGGTTTGTTTACATACCACATATATACTAATGTTTCTGCTTAATACAGTTATAGCATGGCATAAAACTTATTATGAACATTTGAGATATGACAATAAAAACATCTTTATTATTTGTCTCTAGGACATATCTCTAACACCCCTTCCCCTCCCCTGATGCTACTTCCACCATTTTACTTCCCACGACACACCTTCTCCATGCCACCAAAGAAGTTCGGCGGCCTTTGTTCGATAGATGACCTAGAACTGGCGTCGGCCATGCCGAACACGGAAAGCAAGCTGAGGCAAGATAAGTAGAAACATGTGGGCATCAACATCGAGTGGGCGAGGTATGTAGCATGACGGGTGGTGCTCTTGTCTGACTCGGGACGGAGAGGTCAAGGCTAAAGACAAGGCGGCGAATGCGGCGAAGTCGAATTTGGAGAGGCATCCACCTCACACCAGTCAGTCCTGATGTTTAGGTAAGCCAAGGGAGTGTCTTGTCGTTGATAAGCCTCTCGCCATCCTCTCTCGTGATGTTACATGAGGGCCACGCGCATGCGATTCCACTATCAAGGTTCTCGCCCTTACCTGAGTATGCAGACGGCGATCCACTCTGTGGATTGAACCCCAACCTCGCCTTCCCGCATGAGCGTGTCACCGATCATGCTCCTTAGGTCATTGGGTTCAACACCGACCACAACCTCGCCTACATTGGCTCGTCGGCCATGCGGCACGGGCCTCTCCCATTTGGCCTAGTTGTAGGATTCCAAGGAGCCGAGTCCTTGCAACAGAATGACGGTGGCATCCAAAATTCCTACAGTGTGTTTGGGGGAATGACACAAGATGACTCCTTCATGCAAAACCTCATCCAATCCGGCTCCTAGGCCGCCACCGATGCCGAGTTCTTCATACAAGAGGAAACCTAGGATGTCGTTGTCGTCGCCAGCGCGGAGTTCTTTACACAAGAAGAAGGTGATGCCTACGCCGATGTAACATCCCGAAGAATAGGAACGCTTAAGAAATAGTGTCTAAATTGTGAAACTACATTGCATGTTTTTGAAGAAGTGTGAAAATTTTCAAACTTTTGTTTTGAGAGGATACAAGTGATTGAAGTTGAACTCTAGTGCTGATTTTTTGACTTAGGTCAACTCTAGTATTCGAATTAAAATTTCAAATTGAACTTGTATTTTCAAACTTTAGGATTTCAACACACATTTAAACTTGAGTCAAAGACTCAAGCACAATTACACTCAACAATAAAGATTCTACGTTGAATAGAATCAATTTTGAATTCAAAATTGAGGTTTGAATTACTCAAACTTGAGTTCAAACAAATTCACATAAGAAAATAGATAAAAGTCAAAAAAATAAGGAAAGTATGACAATGCTCATAAAATGATATTTATTCATAATAAAATGAATACAAGGTTATGTACACGAGGATTTCATGATTGAAAATTACAAATAGGATCCGATTGTAATACAAACTACAAAGGAAAGGAAAAGAAAGTAAACCCTAAATTAAAAACTAGATAACTTCTTCTCTTGATCTTGATCTTCTAAATCTTTTATCCCTTCTAACATGTAAGACAAACATCAAAAACAAATGATTGAGTCATGGTTAAAATGTTGGTCTTACCTTAGGCAAAAAAATGTTGTAGAATCCAAATAGAATCCTAGAAGCTTGTCCTAAACCTTAAAGTTTGAGGTTTAAAGAAAATAATTCAAATATGTTTTAAGTTGATAGCAAGAGAGCAGTGTACAAAATGGAACATAAGGAGCAACTAGTAGTACACTAGATCAAGAAATAGTAAAATCACAATAGAGAATGATGACGTCAGTAGCAACAATAGATTATCCTAAGAACATATAACAACTAGATTACAATAAAGTAGTAGATCAAATAGCAGTATGAATCAATCACCGGAACTCACAAGTTCAAATAAAAATACCTCAAACTTTGGACTCTTTGAAAGAAGGAAAGTTCAAGCTAGCGAACACTTGCAGTTCACCAAACCTGATAAGTGAATCATGGACAGATAAATCTCTAAGCAACCAAAATGAACTTCGGTACTAATAAAATAGATAGTCAAAAAATCACAAGTTTAAAATAAATTTTTGTCCAATTTAACAAAGGAAAAGATAGAAAATTGACCTTAAACCGATATGACCAATTAGGCATATGATCAAAGCGACTATAACCCATAGCGTGACATAAATACCAGCTAGAAACCAATCTATAGAGGTGGTAGAAGCGGGTTAGTCACTTTCATGCAGACCTTAGGTGTCAGCTCCTAAGAACCCTAGAACATTATAAATAGGAGCCCGGACCTAGATCCAAAGATCACAATCCTTAGAGCCAAGGATCATAAGAATACTCAGACCAGAGGTTGAGTGTGAGAATAAAAACACAATCCACATATATTTGTGTGTGTGAGAGAGAGAGATCTGAGAGGGAGAAGAATTAAGAACATGAGCAAGGAATAAGTAGAACAACATCAGATCTTCCTCAAGAAAACTTTGGAATCTTCAAAGGTTTCTAGTTAAAACCCTAATATAGGATCTTATTAGTCAAGGATCATTAGGATCCAGAGAGAGATTAGAATATAAATCCTAGCACTATAACCGACTCGTTAGCAACTGTACATCTTCCCTAAGGAAGAACACCATAGCTACCAAACCAGTTAGGAGCACAAGCAGCTACTAAAAGTAATTACGAACCAAACTTCATATCTAGCCTCTCATCCCTCAAATAGATCACATGATCAGCCTAAGGATGAAAAGGTAGGTACAAAGAAAAGATTCTTGTAATACATAGTAAACTTGTAATACATAGTAAACCTACACAAGAAAGTGATAGTAATCAAATAACAGTGAAATTCAGTTAAGAAACTTGACAGTATTGATCATAGAAATGAAAGGATCGGTACTAAACAACCTGAGCAACACATTAAGCATGAACATACATTACATATTCACTAACATCAGAACTTAACCCTCTAACAGAAGAAGTGGACACTACAAAATGGAGAATTAAGTGAACCAAGTATATACTAAACCTAGAAACCATCAACCACACAAGTAGAAGTAGCATCATACATGCTATAGAAGCTACTAGAAACATCTAAAATGAAACCCACCCTAGAATCATCCATAATAGAGGCAAATCCTATACAAGTGGGCTAGTAGTAGAAAGTAGAGAAGAGGAATAGAGAGAGGGAAGGGGATACTTACCTTTGGCCAAAATAGGTGTCGGTCTCACCAGGTCCGGTGAGGAGTAAGACGGCCATTGTGGTGGCACAAGGAGCACCCATGGGTTGTTACCTTGACATGTGTCTGCCACACTACCAAGAAGGAGACACCAGAAAAGCGTTCTAGCACCATCTCGACAGTTGATAAGCGCTAGAGTATCACTAGGCATGGCGGATCCACCATAGCCGAAACCCTAAAGTTAGGTTAGGGAAGAGCATGACTGCTAGAGAGGGAGAGGAACGAATCTCAACGGTAGAACGGTAGATCGGAGCAAGAGGATTAGTTTAAGAGGCATGGTGGGGGCGAGGGGCCGACGGCGGTCGGAGTCAATGGCAAGGCAGCGCCCAGGCGCATGAGCGTGCGAGGACAAGAGAGAGGGGTGAGAGAGTGAATTAACCGTTTCAATTGAACCGAATGGTCCGGTTAGGGCAATTTAATAGAAAAACCCTAAAACTATTCAAAAAATAAAATAAAAATAATTTCAAATAGGGAAAAATACAAGGATTCCAAACCCTATTTTTTGGAATTATTTAAAATATTTTTGTATAAGTACCAAGTTTATTATTGGAAATAAATAAATACTTTTAATTGAGTAAAAATACTCTAAATCCCCTTTAAGCCCAAATAATATTTCTTAAAGTATATGAATATTATTTTCAACTTGAAAACACACACTTTGAATTGTACAAAGTAATTCCTTGAATTATATGAAAACTCTAAAGTGAAATTCATCTAAGTTCTATGAAATTTCTAAAGTGAAATTCAATAAAAGCCTAAAAAGGAAAATTCATCTAAAAGTCAAAGTAATTCAAATCAAGAGAATTTAAATACAACACATGAAGAATTTGCATTCATATAGTTGCATCAGAACATTAACAGGTTAATGAAGCGTTGTCTTTATCGGAAAATTATTATTATTTTCAGAACCCAAGGTCAAGGGTCAAGAGAACCTTCAAATTGCATTACATTGTAGTTATCACGCAAGTTCAACCCTTGTATATTAGAATGCAAGTTAAAATCTTGCATATCAGAATGCAAGTTCAAACTTGTACACATCTTGCAAATCTTTATATTTTATATAAAATACCTTTCAAAAGCTTCACAATAGAAGAGTAAAACAAAATATTGTTTTATTGAATGATAAATTGTTGGGCAATGAAATTATGGTGGATTACATGATGGGAAATCATGTGGGGGAAGATTTCGTTGTACTGGATGAAATAACTTAGGATATAAACAAAAATTGTAGTTAGTCATTCCAAGGCATTGTATAAACCGTGTTGACTATAGATCTTGGAGTAGGACGAGCGAGTTAGAAATTTCTTCTTATTATGTATACATTCTAATGACTAAGTCGGGTTGTATTCCTGAAGAGGAATGACAATGGGTGAAAGCCCGTAAAGTTCCCATCTTGTGCTGCAAGATGATGACTCTAATATCTTAGTTGAATAGCAATCCAAATAGTTCTTGTTGACCGGGTTTATTGCAATTGGTAGGTTACTGAATTCAGTATAGCTCGACATGACTTGAAGAAACTTGGTAACATGACTCACATCTAAGGAGGTGTGAGAAGTGCAATAAGGACAAGGACGTTTGTGGAAAAAATAGCGCACCTCTCGACAGTATAAAAATGTGATATATTGCTCCCTATCCGAGGAATGATTGTGAAAGTAGCGTGAAAAGGAAATAATAAAGTTCTAACAACCTGTGAAAACTGCCAAACATAGTTTTTTCTAAACTAAAACTTATCTCTTCTAACAACCATTTTCTAAAACACGTGAAACCTAGATGCATGCTTCACGGTTACACATCACACACCTATTATAGAATTTGCTGAGTATGCTTGTACGCCAAATATCTTCTTAAACCCTTGCTAGACTTTGAGAGTTACGGCATAGAGTACCACGACCAAACAACGATGGAGAATAGATCTATTACGAGGAGCCAGATCTTTTGGGAGGCACTAAAAGAATAGATTATGGTATAGAATATGGAGTGGAGTATGAAGACCTCGAAACAGAAGCATAGTTTATAGGTTAGCCTAAATGAGCCAAGTAGCATACACTTAAAATAAGTTGTTGAGCTCCAGTGATAATAAATATAGTGTTGTCATTGATAGATAAACTAGTTAGTTTGCATTTAAATTCAAATATGAATCCTCTATAGACCATGGAGGATATCAAATATTTTGTACACTTCTGATTGATATGATAAACACGTAAAGTTGTGGACCCACAATTTTTCTATTGTACCACTCTAAGTGATGTAATATTTATAAAATGGTATTTCATGAGTACTGTGTCAATGACTAATGGCTCAAGATATGCAGAGCTCATTGGAAACCCCAAGAGGAAGGTATGATAAGCACAACAGCAAGTTTCCCTCAGTTATGAAACCAAGATTATCGAACTAGTAGGAGTAAGGAAACAACTCCAAGGTGTTGCTAACAACTTGGAATCTTGCACAACACAACCACAGAACTTTGCCCCAACTTACAGTGAGGTTATCAATCTCACTGATTTTGCTGAAAATAAAGGATTAAACGTATAGTGTGGAAGATAGTAATTCCTTGCAGAAAGTAAACAGTACAAGGTATATCAATGGTAAAGGAATGGACTAGGGTCCATAGTTCACTATAGGTGTTTCTCCTTAAGATAAATAGTATGTTGGGTGAACAAATTACAACAGGGCAATTGACAGATTGAGAAAGCATAACAATGCATATACTATTCATCTTGACTCATATGAGATTTGATTGGGCATTACAACATAATACATAGATCGTAATCCAACTACATCTATGACTAATAATCCACCTTTAGGTTATCATCTGAACCCCTTCTAGTATTAAGTTGCAAGCAACAGATAATTATATTAAGCAAAGTGTGTAAAGTAAACAATACAATTGCCCCATGGACAAAGGATTGTTGTTTTCTCCCTAGTAGCAACAGCACATCTACAACCTTAGAGATTTCTGTCACTTCCCCAGATTACTAGAGGCATGGACCTACTATCGAGCATAAATACTCCCTCTTGGAGTTACAAGCATCTACTTGGCCAAGATAGCTACTAGTAACGAAGGGCATGCAAGATCACAAATAGCATAGGCATGATAGAATCAATAATCAATCTGACATAGTATCTCAATATCCATCGGATCCCCGCAAACACAACATATAGTATTACAAATAGATGATCTTGATCATGAACAGAGCTCACAAGATCTAAACATGATAGCACAAAGGAGGAGAACCAACCATCTAGCTACTATATGGACCCATAGTCCAAGGGTGAACTACTAACGCATCACTCCAGAGGCTGGCATGGTGGTGAAGAAGGCCTTCGAGATGATCTCTCCCCTCCGGAAGGGTGCCGGGAAGAGCTTCAGATCCCCCTCGATCTAGGGATGGAGATGGCAGAGGCTACAGACTCTTTCGTGGAATTTTGATTGGGTACTTAGGGTTTCCGCATCGGGGTACTTTTATAGGAGAAGGGGCAAGGGTGGTGTGTGAGGGCCCACACCAGGGCTGGCGCCCCGGGGGCCGCCACCCTATGGTGTGGCCGCCTCGTGGCCCCACTTTGGCTGCCCTTCGGACTCCGTGTTTCTTCTGGTAAAATATTGACTTTGGCTTTTGTCCCGTCCAATTCCGAGAATATTTCCTTACTAGCTTTTCTGAAACCAAAAACAGCAGAAAATTGGCAACTGGCACTGTGGCATCTTGTTAATAGGTTAGTTCTATAAAATGTATAAAAATACATCAAAGTGTAAACAAAACATAAGAAAGTTGATATAAAACAAGCATGGAGCATCAAAAATTATAGATACGTTTACGACGTATCAATGACTTGCGCACTACAACATGTAGTGGAGTGTTGAGTCACCGCAACCGAGGATGAATACGAGGAGGAGTGGAATGAGGATGATGAAGTGGAGGAGGAGGCACCCCTAGCGGCCAACCAGAAGAAGAAGAAGAAGATGAAGATGATGATGATGATGATGATGAAGAAGAAGAAGAAGAAGATGATGATGATGATGATGATGATGTTGATGATGATGATGATGATGATGATGAAGAAGAAGAAGATGATGATGATGAGGAAGAAGAAGAAGAAGAAGAAGAAGATGATGATGATGATGATGATGATGAAGAAGAAGAAGAAGATGATGATGATGATGATGATGATGATGAAGAAGAAGAAGAAGAAGAAGATGATGATGATGAAACCACGCAAACCAGGCGTAGGTAGTCGAGGCATCAAGTGGAAGTCTAAGGAGGACGAGTGGCTCACCAATGTCGTGACTAAGAAGAGGAAGGAGGACTTGGCGTTTCTCTTGAGGGCCAACACGTCCACGATGGATGACGAGGTGAAGGTGTGGTAGAAGAAGAAAAGCGACTTCATATTGCAAAATAAGAACACCAATGACGGCTTCTACACCATCGCCAAGTTCTACATCGACGGCGACACCGGAGTGATGGGTTCGTAGCATGGAAAACAAAAAATTTCTACCGCAAGAACAAACAAAACCCAGATCTAATCTAGATAAAAGCCAAGATCTAATCTATTAGACATGAGCAACGAGATAGATCTGTACTAACCCTCGTAGAATCGAAAGCGTTACGATATTAGATCTCGGGGTTGATGTAGTCGATCACTTGCCGATCTCAAGATCGTGTGGACGATCCTTCCGTGCGCGTTTGTGGCGCTTCCACGTCGGTCACACGCGTGAGTCGGCAGATCTTCCTCTCCCGTTCCATGAAAGCGGAGGTAGTAGATCTTCTCCACGGAATCCCAGCAGCACGACGGTGTGGTGGTGGTGGTGGAGGAGAGAATTCTGCAGGGCTTCGCCTAAGCCGGAGCAGAGCGAAGGTAGAGGAGAGAGGCGGCGGCTAGAGCTTGTTATGAGAGAGGGCTAGGAGGGGTGCTCCCTCCCTTCTATTTAAAGGAGGGAGGCGCGCCTGGGGAGGGGGGTCCTAGTAGGACTCCCCTCCTATGGCCGGCGGGTTGGGAAGGGGGGAGGAGTCCTCCTCCCACACGAATCCGTGTCTCGCCCCACAAGGTTTCCTTTGACCCTTTCTTGGTTTTCAAGCAAACACCAAGAACTCTTCTAGAACCTTCCAGAACATTCCGAAACCTTCTAGAATCTCCATACAAACACTCCGGAACATTTCCTAACTTAGAAAATGATCCCCAATATATGAATCTTATTCACGGACCATTAGGATCTCCTCGTGATGTCCCGGATCCAATCCGAGACTCCGAACAACATTCGGTCTCCAACACATATTCCATATCTATTTAAAACAACTTCGAACCTTAAGTGTGTCACCCTACGGTTCGTGAATATATAGACATGATGAAGACACCTCTCCGATCAATAACCATCAGCGGGATCTGGAGATCCATAATGGCTCCCACATATTCAACGATGACTTCGTGATCGATAGAACCATTTACATACGAAACCAATTCCCTTTGTCACGCGATATTCTACTTATCCGAGGTTTGATCGTCGGTATCTTCATACCTAGTTCTACCTCGTTACCGATAAGTACTCTTTACTCGTTCCATGTTATGTCATCCCTTGTGACCCAGTCACATGCTTGCAAGCTATCTAGATGACATTCCAAAGAGGGCCCGAGCATATCTATCCAGTCATATGGATGGACAAATCCCAATCTTGGTTCATGCGCTTCACACATACTTTGAATACCCAATGACACCTTTATAACCACCCGATTCTGAGCGGTGTTTGATGTCATCAAAGTACCCATCCGGTGATGGTGATTAACATAACCTCATGGTCGAAGGATTAGGTTACTATGCATTTGAAAGCTTACGAATCTGAACTTAATGACTTGATCTTATGCTATGCTTACTATGGGTGTGTGTCCATCACATCATTCTCCTAATGATATAACCTTGTTATTAATGACATCCAATGTCCATGATCAGGAAACCATGATCATCATTTAATCAACAAACTAGTTCCACAAGAGGCTTACTAGGGACTCTTTTATGTTTACAAAAGACACATGTATTAGTGTTTCCTTATAATACAATTATAGCATGGGATGTAAACATTCATCATAAACACAAAGATATAATAATAACCACTTTTATTATTGCCTCTTGGGCATATCTCCAACAGTCTCCCACTTGCACTAGAGTCAATAATCTAGATTACATGGTAATATACCTAACACCCATGGCGTTCTGGTGTTGGTCATGCTTTGCTCTAGGGAGAGGTTTAGTCAACGGATCTGCCACATTCAGATCAGTGTGTACTTTGCAAATCTTTATGTCACCATCTCGGACATACTCGCGAATAGCATGGAAACGTAGCTTGATGTGCTTCAGCTTGCTATGTGACCTTGGCTCCTGTGCATTAGCTATGGCACCTGTGTTGTCACAGTAGATGGCCATCGGGTCCAACGCACCGGGAACCACGCCAAGTTCAGTAATGAACTCCTTCATCCATATGGCTTCTTGTGCAGCCTCCGAAGCAGCTATGTATTCCGATTCAGTTGAAGATTTCGCCACAACGCTTTGCTTGGCACTCCTCCAGCTCACTGTAGCACCATTAAAATAAATACGTATCCAGATTGTGACTTCGAGTCATCTGGATCGGTGTTCCAACTAGCATCAGTGTAACCGTTTACAACAAGCTGTTCATCACCTCCATAAGAAAGAACCATATCCTTAGTCCTATTCAGGTACTTTAGGATATTCTTGATCATTGTCGATGTTCCATTCGGGATCACTTTGATATCTGCTAGTCAAACTAACAGCATGTTCTATATCCGGTCTTGTACACAACATGGCATACATGATAGAACCTATGGCCGAGGCATAGGGAATATTATTCATCTTTTCTCTATCTTCTGCCGTAGCCGGACTTTGAGTCTTACTCAAGGTCTTACCTGACAACATGGGCACGAACCCTTTCTTGCTCTCTTCCATTCTAAACTTCTTTAGAACTTTGTCTAAGTATGTACTTTGTGAAAGCGCTATTAGGCGTCTTGATCTATCTCTATAAATCTTGATGCCTAGAATATATGCCGCTTCGCCAAGATCCTTCATTGAAAAACTATTATTCAAATAGGTTTTGACTCTATTAAGAAGTTCTATATCATTCCCAATCAACAATATGTCATCTACATATAGTACTAGGAATGCTACAGACCTCCCACTCACTTTCTTGTAAATACAAGCTTCTCCATAAGTTTGTATAAATCCAAAGTTTTTGATTACTTTATCAAAACGTTGATTCCAACTCCGGGATGCTTGCTTCAGTCCATAAATGGAGCGCTGAAGTTTGCATACCTTGTCAGCATCACTAGGATCGACAAAACCCTTGGGTTGTACCATATACAACTCTTCCTCAATGTCACCATTAAGGAACACCGTTTTGACATCCATCTACCAAATCTCATAATCGAAATATGCAGCGATTGCTAACAAAATGCTCACAGACTTTAGCTTCGCTACTGGTGAGAAAGTCTCATCGTAGTCAACTCCTTGAATTTGTCGGAACCCTTGCGCGACAAGTCGAGCTTTATAGACAGTAACATTACCATCAGCATCTGTTTTTCTTTTGAAAATCCATTTGTTCTCGACAGCCTTAGGGCCATCCGGTAAGTCCACCAAAGTCCATACTTGGTTTTCGTACATGGATCCCATTTCGGATTTCATGGCTTCTAGCCATTTGTCGGAATCTGGGCTCACCATAGCTTCTTCATACGTCGCAGGGTCATCAGTGTTGTCCACCAACATGACGTTCAAGCGAGTCATACCAATCGAGTGGTATGAACTCGCGTTCACTGCGAGGTTCAGTGATAACCGTTCAAGTTTCATGATCAACATCATTAGCTTCCTCTCCGGTTGGTGCGGCGCACAAAACATCTTCGGTCTGCGCTACTCTCAACTCGAGAGAAGGTTCAATAACCTCGTCGAGTTCTACTTTCCTTCCGGTCACTTCCTTGAGAAAATCCTTCTCAAGAAAGGATCCATTCTTGGCAACGAAAACTTTGCCTTGGATCTATGATAGAAGGTATACCCAATTGTTTCTTTCGGGTATCCTATGAAGACGCATTTCTCGCTTTGGGTTCAAGCTTATCAGGTTGTAACTTCTTTACATACGCCGCAACACCAAATTTTAAGGAACGACAACGGTTTCTTACCAAACCACAATTAAATGCGGTGTCGTTTCAACGGATTTAGATGGTGCCCTATTTAAAGTGAATGCTGTCTCTAATGCATAGCCCCAAAATGATAGCGGTAAATCTATAAGAGACATCATAGACGAACCATATCTAAGAGAGTTCGATTCTGACGTTCGGACACACCATTACTGTTGTGGTGTTCGGCGGTGTCAATCTGAAAGTATTCCACATTTCTTTAAATGCATGCCAAACTCATAACTCAGATATTCACCTCCGCGAAGCGAAACTTAATCTTCTTGTTATGATGATTTTCCACTTCACTTTGAAATTCCTTAAACTTCTCGAAAGTTTGGACTTATGTTTCATAAAGTAGACATACCCATATCTACTTAAGTCATCCGTGAAAGTGAGAACATAACGATATCCACCACGCGATGCTACACTCATTGGACCGCACATCGGTATGTATTATTTCCAATAAGTGTAGCTCGCTCCATTATTCGAGAGAATGGAGTCTTAGTCATTTTTCCCATTAGACATGCTTCGCATCTTTCAAGTGATTCAAAATCAAGTGATTCAAGAAGTCCATAAGAATGGAGTTTCTTCATCGCTTCACTCTAATGTGACCAAGGCAGCGATTGCCACATGTATGTAGAATGATCATTCAATTTTATTCGTTTAGCATCTATGTTGTGAACATGTGTATCACTACTATCGAGATTCAATAAGAATAAACCATTTATCTCAGGTGCATTACCATAAAAGATATTACTCATATAAATCGAACAACCTTTATTCTCAGACTTAAAAGAGTAACCGTCTGCAATAAACAAGATCCAGATATAATGTTCATGCTTAACGCAGCACCAAATAATAATTATTTAAATTTAAAACTAATCGAAGGTAGATGTAGAGGAGCGCGTCGACGGCAATCACATCAACCTTGGAGCCATTTCAACGCGCATCGTCACCTCATCTCTTGCCGTCTTCGTTTATTCCAGACTCTGTTTCGAGTTACATATATGAGCAACCGAACCAGTACCAAATACCCAGGCACTACTACGACTACTAGTAAGATACACATCAATAACATGTATATCGAATATACCTTTCTTCTTGATGTTGCCGTTCTTTAGATCCGCCAGGTACTTGGGGTAGTTACGCTTCCAGTGACCAGCACCCTTGCAGTAGAAGCACTCATTTGTGCTTAGGACCAGCCTTGGGCTTCTTAGCAGGTGCGGCAGCTTTCTTGCCGTCCTTCTTGAAGTTTCCCTTTTTCTTAGGCTTGCCCTGTTTCTTGAAATTGGTGGTCTCATTGACCATCAACACTTGGTGCTCCTTTTCGATCTCCACTTCAGCAGTTTTCAGCATGGACGATAGTTCAGGCAACGTCTTGTTCATGCAGTGCATATTTTAGTTCATCACAAAGTTCTTATAACTCGGTGGCAGTGATTGGAGGACACGGTGAATCCCTAACTCATTAGGAATTGTTATCCCCAACTCTTGGAGTTTGTTTGCGTGCCCAGACATGGTGAGCACGTGCTCGCTAACGGAGCTTCCCTCTTCCATCTTGCAGGTAAAGAACTTCTCGGAGGCCTCATAGCTCTCCACGGCCGCGTGAGTCTCAAAAATGAGCTTGAGCTCCTTAATGATCTCGAACGGTCGTGGTGCTCAAACGCTCGAGCTCCGCTTTCTAAACCGCACAGGATGGCACCTCGAATCGTGGAGTAATGATTTTTCCGAGTGGCGTAAACATTCTTTACGTCATCGGTGGCATCATCTGCAGGTGGGTCACCTAGCGGTGCTTCGAGCACATAGGTCATCTGACCAGCCCCGAGGAAAATCTTCAGACCATGGAGCCAGTCCATGAAGTTGCTTCCATTGTTCTTAAGTTTTTTTTCTCTAGGAACGCATTGAAATTGATGGAGAGATTCGCCATAATCTACAACAAATTTGCAAGTAGTTTAGACTAAGTTTATGATAAATTGAGCTCTACTTTAATTCTTAAATTAACTAGGTGAACTCCCACTCAAAACAACATCCCTCACATTGTCTTAGTGATTACACGAACCAAGTCCACTACACCAAGTCCGATCTTCACGAGAGAGGATGCAGTTTCGTCGGTGAACAATCTTCATGTTCATCATATCACTTATATGACTCATGCTCTACCTTTCGGTATTCCGTGTTCCGAGACCATGTCTATACATGCTAGGCTCGTCAAGATTAACCTTAGTTTCCGCATGTGCAAATCTGGCTTGCACACGTAGAATCTATCACATCCGATCATCACGAGATGCTTCAAGACGACGAGTCTTAGCAACGGTGCCAACTAAGGACGAACACTTTATTACTTGAAATTTAGTGAGAGGGATCATCTTATAATGCTACCGTCGCGATCTAAGAAATACAAGATGCATAAAGGATTAACATCACAGGCAATTCATAATTAGTGTGATATGATATGGCCCTTTCTTCTTATGCCTTTGATCTCCATCTCTAAAGCACGGACATGATCTCCATCATCACCAGCATTGCGTCAAGGTCAGTGGCGCCGCTTCATGGTTGTCCATCATCACCAGCAACTATTACAACTACTTGGAATAAAGCTATTACAAGATGAATAGACACGCAGGTCTTAACAGAATTAAAGACAACCATTAGGCTCCTGCCGGTTGCCATATTACAACAAGGATCATTGCATACATCAAATATAATCACAATCACATGATGGCCATATCACATCACAAAACCCCTGCAAAAACAAGTTAGACGCCTCTAATTTTCTTTGCAAGTTTTACGTGGTTTGGGGCTTTCGAATAAGAACGGATCTTACCTACGAAACTGAACCACAACGTTGATACAAGTGCTATCAAGTGCAAAGTGTAGATTGGATCTATACTATGATGGGAGAGACAGACACCCGCAAAGCCACTTGTGCAAAGCAAGTTAAACGTCAAGCGTGGAGCAAGTCTCATGTACGATGACATGTAATGTTAGCCCGAGCCGCTTCATCCCACCATACCACAAGATGCAAAGTACACACATAGCAAAAGACGGCACGAGCACCAACGCCCACAACATCATTGTGTTCTAATATAGCAACAGATCTACGCATAGACAAGGCTCTGATACCACTGATGGGTTCGTAGCATGGAAAACAAAAAATTTCTACCGCAAGAACAAACAAAACCCAGATCTAATCTAGATAAAAGCCAAGATCTAATGTATTAGACATGAGCAACGAGATAGATCTGTATTAACCCTTGTAGAACCGAAAGCGTTACGAGATTAGATCTCGGGGTTGATGTAGTCGATCACTTGCCGATCTCAAGATCGTGGGCGATCCTTCGTGCAAAGCGTTGCCGGCGCTTCATGATCGGTCACACATGCGAGTCGACAGACCTTCCTCTCCCGTTCCAAATGAGCAGCGGAGGTAGTAGATCTTCTCCACGGAATCCCAGCAGACGACGGTGGTGGTGGTGGTGGAGGAGAATTGCAGGCTTCGCCTAAGCCGGAGCAGAGCGAAGGTAGAGGAGAGAGGCGCGGCTAGAGCTTGTTATGAGAGAGGGCTAGGAGGGGGCGCCCCCTCCCTTCTATTTAAAGGAGGGAGGCGCTGAGGAGGAGTCCTAGTAGGACTCCTCCTATGGCGGCGGTTGGGAAGGAGGGAGGAGTCCTCCTCCCCCACGAATCCGTGTCTCGCCCCACAAGGTTTCCTTTGACCCTTTCTTGGTTTTCAAGCAAACACCAAGAACTCTTCTAGAACCTTCCAGAACATTCTGAAACCTTCTAGAATCTCCATACAAACACTCCGGAACATTTCCTAACTTAGAAAATGATCCCCAATATATGAATATTATTCTCCGGACCATTCCGGATCTCCTCGTGATGTCCCGGATCCAATCCGAGACTCCGAACAACATTCGGTCTCCAACGCATATTCCATATCTATTTAAAACAACTTCGAACCTTAAGTGTGTCACCCTACGGTTCGTGAATATATAGACATGATGAAGACACCTCTCCGATCAATAACCATCAGCGGGATCTGGAGATCCATAATGGCTCCCACATACTCAACGATGACTTCGTGATCGATAGAACCATTTACATATGAAACCAATTCCCTTTGTCACGTGATATTCTACTTATCTGAGGTTTGATCGTCGGTATCTTCATACCTAGTTCTACCTCGTTACCGATAAGTACTCTTTACTCGTTCCATGTTATGTCATCCCTTGTGACCCAGTCACATGCTTGCAAGCTATCTAGATGACATTCCACCGAGAGGGCCCAGAGCATATCTATCCGTCATATGGATGGACAAATCCCAATCTTGGTTCATGCGCTTCAACACATACTTTCAGAATACCCAATGACACCTTTATAACCACCCAGTTATGAAGCGGTGTTTGATGTCATCAAAGTACCCATCCGGTGATGGTGATTAACATAACCTCATGGTCGAAGGATTAGGTTACTATGCATTTGAAAGCTTACAGCAATACGAATTTTATGACTTGATCTTATGCTACGCTTACTATGGGTGTGTGTCCATCACATCATTCTCCTAATGATATAACCTTGTTATTAATGACATCCAATGTCCATGATCAGGAAACCATGATCATCATTTAATCAACAAACTAGTTCCACAAGAGGCTTACTAGGGACTCTTTTATGTTTACAAAACACACATGTATCAGTGTTTCCTTATAATACAATTATAGCATGGGATGTAAACATTCATCATAAACACAAAGATATAATAATAACCACTTTTATTATTGCCTCTTGGGCATATCTCCAACACGGAGGCGCCTTCTACCCTAGGGGCAGAAGATCCTACACTAGTAGAAAATAGGGCTTTCATTCGGATCTGCCCGGAGCATTAGTCCCGGTCGCGTTAAGAACCGGGACTAATGTGAGCATTAGTATCGGTTCGAGCGGCTAGGACGCCGTGCGGGGCAGGGCCAGCATTAGTCCCGGATCGAATAGGACCTTTAGTCCTGGTTGCAGACACGAACCAGGATTAAAGGGGTAGTGACCTTTAGTCCCGGTTGGAAGCACCAATCCGGCTAAAGGTAAACGCACATTTTTTCCTCTCATGCCTACCCCCACTCCCACCCCCAAAACGGTCTAAAAAATAAACAAAAATGATAAAAACTTCAAGTTTCAAAATCCTTTGACATGCATGTACCTCACGCAACCAACTTTTAGGAAAAAACTTAAATTTTGATTTTTTGCATAAAATGGTTGTTCCGAATTAAAACGGCTATAACTTTTGCGTACGAAGTCGACAAAAATGTGTAATATATGAAAACTTATCTACGCGAAAAGTTACATTCAATTTCAACCGTCCAAGGTTGTTTGAACAAATGACAGATTTTCAAAATTTCAAAGGAAAATATGAAAGCAGGAAGATTTTAGGTTTTGCTAGGAAAAATTGATACTTTTTGAAATCTTTGAATTTCTTTTGTTGTTTATTTTACTTTTTAATTATTTTGAAATTTTTGAGAGTTTTTTTTTGGAAATTATGAGTTTTCAAATTAATAATTAAATTATGCATAAAGATTATTTGGAATTCATTGTTGCTTATTATTACTTAATCATTGTTGCTTATTTTTAAAATTATTTAGAATTCAAAAAATAAAATCATATGTTATCAAAGTCTAAGGTTAATAGAATTCATAGCATACTATTATCAGCAACACCCGAGAGCAGCCTTGGAAGCTAATTCGGAAGAAACTCAAAAGTTAAGCATACTGAGAGTGGAGCAGTGATGATGGGTGATCGACCGAGAAGTTTGACCATAAGTATGCACATTGACATGAGAATATAAGTGATTAGAGATACTTTGACATGAGAATAGAGATGATTAAAGATTAAACTGTCAAACAATTCAAAAATCCTTTTTTTGATAAAATTAAAAGCTTCAACCGGACCTTTAGTCCCGGTTGTGTCATAAACCGGGACTACAAGGTCCTCCAGCCCCAGCACGCGACCGCAGTCACGTGGAGGACCTTTAGTCCCGGTTTATGGCACAACCGAGACTAAAAAGAGGGGGCATTTAGTCTCGCTTGTGCAGTTCTGGTTGTGCAACCAGGACTAAAATGCAGTTACGAACCGGGACTGAAGTGTCTTTTTCTAAATAGTGCTACCATTTGATTCTCGCGGCTATATAATATGTGCCAAGGTTTGCGGCTATTGTGTTCACCGAGACAATGGGCTTGCGGCATTTTGGACAAGGTTGTGATGAACTCGCACTTTTTTTTTGTTAGCAGAAAATCGAACTTCAAATTATAATTTACACTTTGTGACGTGGGTCAAAAAAGACCGTTTGGGACGCGGCTGAAACAGGCGCCCCTCCGATAGAACAACATGCATCGGCGCCTCTATAGGACCCATTCGAGGCCAGCGCCGGACGCCGTTTAGGGGACGGCTATAGGATCGATCAATCGATCGGTGATGCAGACAGAGGTAAGGTAGGCCGGTCCATATATTGACTCGTCGACAGTAACAATCGATGGATCGATCGGTCGGTGATGCAGATAGAGGTAAGGTAGGCCGGTCCATATATTGACTCGTCGACAGTAAGTATTGATTGCTGTTTGTCCACCGGCTGCCAGCCGTGAATCTGGATAGATCTCACTACCTACCAGACGGCCGGGTCCTTTTGGCCGTTAGCACTGCATGCATGCATGCTGCAGGACTGCAGTGGCCAGTGAGTGACTGCCTCACTCCGATCGATCTATGCCGTCGCTAGCTTCATCTTAATCATACTTGTGCTTGTCAGTTTGTCGCTTGTCATCAGGGACGCATACAGGCTAGCTAGCTGCTACCATTGGTGCAGAGGGCCGGGACTGTTGAGAGAGACGGGGTTATGTGTATCAGAGAGAGCGAGTTTAATTTGTGACTAGCCAGTACCACAATCGATCTGTGTGACCACGCACTCATTCTGTCGCCATGTCCCTTGACTTCTGCTACTAGTACCAATCCACCCATTGATTCATTTCTGCTCCTATTCTGAACCACCACGGTCGATCCGTATTAATGGATAACGATCATATTTATGAATTAATATGCACGGATGATAATTCAGATCAGCCTGGAATCTCTGCGCCGGGATAGGATCTATCTCTTCAATTCGTTGATCCGGCTAGAAAACTGTGTACTGCCAGATTATTTTTCTTTTCTATTGGGGCTAATGAATATTTAAACGGAGTCATTACTCTACGGGTACCGTTCTATACAGGGGTGTTTAGTAGCCTGCATAGGATTTGGGCCTCATGTCCATGGCCAGCAGTGTCACGCACGTACAGCCGACGAGCCACCTTTCGCATTCCGTTTGGTATCCTGCATGGAGACTTTTTACATGAGGATAGACACAGAACTATGGTGTTTGGTTGTCTGCACTTGTTTCACTGTCAGATTGGCACACACACTAAGACAGTCATTAGCAGTGATCTTGTTTTTCCTGCTGTGGCTCCTGGCCATCGAGGGCGGCGGGGAACCTCATGTGGTTGCGTCGACGATGGAGGGATGCGCCGGCGATGGAGGGCGGCCGACACCTGCTGTGGCTGTGCCGATGACGGGGGATGGCACCGGAGAACGCAAACACGGTCGGCTAGGCACCGTACTTACCGGCGCAACAACCGACGAGGCAGAGAGCGTGACAGTAGGCTGGACTAGGAACTGCTTGATCTTGCTCGCCATGTCAAGGTCCTTACCCGCAGCGGCAACATCGAAGATGGAGAACCACGCCGCTGATGGAGTGCGGCGGACAACTGCTACGGCTGCGCCGACGACGAAGGGTTGCGCCGGAGAACGCCAACACGGTCGGCCATAGTAGCATCGATCAAGAATTGCTCAATGGATGGCTGGTCACTGCACTTACTGGCGCAACAACCGGCGGGGCGGGGAGCGTGACGGCAGGCTGGACGGAGACGACTTGTTTCTCAACCTCATCTTCAATCTCATGTACTTACAAGTTGAGAAGTTATAGAGAAATTCCTATACCTGCATCAAAACGCAAAACTTGCAACACGAAAATTGTGGGGAACAACAAGATTAAGTTACTCCTCAAAGAACACTTAGAGTGGTTGCTTCTTTGCAACAAATCTGAGAAGATACAGTTCACCAACCTCGAAGCCGATGGTTACAATGAAACCCCATCATCGATGCGCATCTTTTTTATGTAGATCTCGACTCGATTTGAAGCTTGTATGTGCTAATCACAAGGTGTGAAGATTAAGCATGTTTACAGAGGAAAAAGAAAGGGGAGGAAGAGACAGCGTTGCACGCGCTCCTGCACTCGTGCGCTCGCCCGAGTCAAGCTCGCTGGAAACGGCCGAATCGACCGTTGTCCCTGGGCCTGGCTGTGGGCTGCTTTAAGACTCGCGTTGACCACAACACAGGCCTCATGCAGGCAACCAATCGGAATATTTTCTATGCAGCGGGTCTGCCCAGACCTCTCCAGGCTACCAAACGCGCCCTAGGACACTGACAAAAGGATCTAGTAGCTATTCCCATGGGTCATGACTCATGAAACATATGGGGCGCGTTTGGTAGCCTGCATTCCCTCCAAACAGGACAGGGCGCGACGAAATCGGCCTGTTCGTTACCCGCACGACCACTGCGTTGTGGCCAGCACGCTCTGTAAAGCACTTTAGGGTCAGGCCCAACTAGAACGCTCGAATCGAGCGTTTCCGTTGAGCCATGCTCTGAAGCTCAAAAAAAGGGGAGGTGGCATGCGCGCACCATCCGCGGGGGCGTAGGCCGGAAACGGAAGTTTCCCGGCCCTGCTTCGCGCCAAGAGTACCCTCACCTCCTGGGATGGCTCACCCTACGCGCTGCCCTCCCCAAAATCCCCCTCCTCTTGATTCGACACCATGAGTGGTGGTGGCGGCGACATCGCAGATCTACCGTACTCGGCGGTTCCTCCAACTCTGGGTGGTGAGCGATGGTTAATGGCATCGAGGCGCATCTCCCTCCTTCTCCCTGACCGCGCATCGCCATGGGTGAGGTAAGCATCGTGAATCTCTCTCTACTTCTGTTTTGAGTAGGGATGAAGCACCGATTTAGGAAGAACTCACCGTAGCTCCGGATTTTTAGGACGATAGGATGGCATTTATCCATCAGGCAGCTACACTTATAGCAGTGATTCAAGCCTAGATCCTGTTGTTGCACAAGAGAGCTGTTAGGCGGGCCGTGTTACCTAGACTGAGGTACGGTCCTATGTGTGCGCGAGATCAAGAAAGGATGGCCAATCTGAACTACGTCTACAACTACAATGATGTGGAGTCTCTAAACATGCTCAGGATGAGAAGAGCCCCCTTCTTTGCACTTGTCGCAAGGTTAAGGCCGCTTGTTTTTGTACATAGCATCCACACCTTAGTGGAAGAACAAGTCATGATGTTCCTTCATGTGGTTGGCCATAACCAGAGGTTTAGGGTCATCCACAGCTGATGAGGGGTAATATCGATAATGCCCATGGTGATGGACTTAGGGTTTCGCGGAAAAGAGAACGTTGGGGATTTCGTCGGATGTCAGGAAAACAATGGAGTCAAAGTCGCCTGAATATTTGGGAATCGCACTATTACAAGTTGCCTGGGAGTTTTCTGGTACCCTCGCTTGGGCTTCTCCTGTCCTATATATAATAGGCTGTGTCTCAAAGCTGTATGCGGATATGTTTTACATACGCGTGACTTCAATACCAATACATTGTCAGTTTAGAGACTCTTTCCTAATACAATCAAAGTCTTTGTCGGTTGCTTCCTTGGGCTATCATCTGAAATCTTCATGGGTCGTAAGCCTTTTACCCAGTATAGGGTAGCGAATCATAAGCATCCGAGTAATCATACCTATGTCAGTAGCCCCCGAGACTCTACTTCAACCGCAGTTTCACGTTGAGTACCAAAGTTTCTTTTTCCTTCTTCTCTTTTATGTTTATTTCTTTATTTTTATTCTTTATAGGGATTTGGTACAACGAGTATGATGCTTCCGATGGATCGGGAATCAGTTAATTTCTCCTGGGAAAAAACAAGGTTGTCCTACATTAAATTCAAGTTCCCAGGCCTGAACTCGGAATTTACTACTGGCGTATTTTAGTTCGGGTTGCTAAGATCTTATCGAATACTGAATCCCAGTTTCTATTTTATCGGGTACCCAACGCGTCTGTCAGGATTTTTCATCGTATCGTCGATACGAATATTTTACTGGCAGAGCGCATTCTTGCACGATTACCAGGCCACACTAGACGAATCCTGGGGTCTTATCTTCATGTGTCTGAACACGACATTCGGATTTTTGTCGCATTTGAGCGCGATCCGAGATTTTTTGGTTTTTTGGCGATTCGTCTGGTAGGCTGCCAATATTTCTGACTTTATCAGATAGTTGTAATGCTTTATACTGGCTCCCAATGGGAGTAATCTTTTTGAGATACCTTTTTTAGGATACATTGATGTAAAACTCAAAGGTATTCTCAATCATGAATACTTTTGTTTTAGTCATACACAATTGGATTTCTATCGGGTGCGCGCTAGCGCTCCCGATGGGAGTAGCCCCCGAGGCTATGTTCGGATGCCTGTATCTGGACATAGGCTCATAGTTGTTGTTAGCTTGATGGAAACCATAAATCTTTGGAACGGATACAAATAATAAAGATCTTAAGGTACGAAAAACTTATCTCTTTATACATAAGGCGAAAAAACGATGATACATTATTCTTTTGGGCGGATGGCACCTAGCCGTTGGCCTGGATATTCTGGCTTAAGAATCCAAACTATAAATCTTATCGTATTATAAGTAATCTTTTGCGTAAAAGCGGCGTAGCTATGCTACGTTCCATGGATTTTAGTAATTGGCTCCTGTCTTCTTGTTTTATAGTCGATATGCTCCTCCGGGAATAACTTCTGTGACGATGTATGGTCCTTCCCATGGCGATTCACACTTTCGGTGGCCATCTTGCTTGAGGCGAAGAACTAGGTCCCCTACTGCGAAGGACCTAGGCCGCAATCTTCGGCTGTGGTAATTGCGTAAGTTTTGCTGATACATAGTTGCTCTTTGTAGGGCTTTATCTCGAGATTCATCAAGTGCATCCACATCATCTTCGAGTGCTTCTCTTAATTACTCTTCATTATATGCAACTACTCTTGGGAATTCATGTGACACTTCCATAGGAAGCACGGCTTCTGTGCCGTGGACCAGAAAGAAAGGTGTCTCTTGTGTCGAATTATTTGGGGTTGTACGTAAACTCCATAAGACAGATGGTAATTCATCAACCCAGGCTCCTTTTGCTCTGTCAAGTGGCACTAGCAGTCTTTTCTTGAGTCCAGCAATGACTAGTCCATTGGCTTTTTTCTACTTGTCCATTTGTTTGCGGGTGAGCTACCGAGGCGTAGCTTACTTTGATACCCATCTCCTGGCAGTACTCCTTGAATTCATTGGAAGTGAAGTTAGTTCCATTGTCTGTAATGATGTTGTTCGGTACGCCGAACCGAAATACTATGGATTTAATGAAATTCACAACCGAAGTTCCGTCTTGGGTGGTGACAGGCATTGCTTCAATCCATTTAGTAAATTTGTCGACTGCTACTAGCAGAAAGACGTGTCCTCCTGGCGATGATGATGGGTTCGTAGCATGGAAAACAAAAAATTTCTACCACAAAAACGAACAAAACCCAGATCTAATCTAGATAAAAGCCAAGATCTAATCTATTAGACATGTGCAACGAGATAGATCTGTACTAACCCTCGTAGATTCGATAAGCCTTGTTCGAGATCGGATCTCGTGGTTGATGTAGTCGATCATTTGCCAATCTCAAGATCGAGTAGACGATCCGGGCGCTGCGCGTTAAAGACTTCCGCGATCGGTCACACGTCTGAGTCGGCAGACCTTCCTCTCCCGTTCAAAGGAGCAGGAGGTAGTAGATCTCTCCACGGAATCCCAGCAGCACGACGGCGTGGTGGTGGTGGTGGAGTAGAGAATTTTGCAGGGTTTCGCCTAAGCCAGAGCAGAGGGAAGGAGGAGGAGAGAGGCAACTTGAGATCTAGAGAATAGAAGGGGTTTGGGGTTTGGCGCCTCTACCCCTCTATTTAAAGGAGGAAGGCGTCATGGGGAGGTGGAGTCCTTGTAGGACTCCTCTCTCCCTTGGCCGGCGGATCAAGGAGGTGGGGAAGAGTCCTACTCCCCCACGAATCCTTGTCTTACCCCACAAGGATTCCTTGATCCTTTCTTGGTTTTCAAGTAAACTCCAAGAAATCTTCTAGAACCTTCCGGAACATTCCGAAACCTTCTAGAATCCCCATACAAATACTCCGGAACATTTCCTAACTTAGAAAATGATCCCCAATATATGAATCTTATTCCCCGGACAATTCCGGATCTCCTCGTGATGTCCTGGATCCAATTCGAGACTCCGAACAACATTCGGTCTCCAACGCACATTCCATATCTACTTAAAACAACTTCGAACCTTAAGTGTGTCACCCTACGGTTCGTGAACATGTAGACATGATGGAGACACATCTCCGATCAATAACCATTAGCGGGATCTTGAGATCCATAACAGCTCCCACATACTCAACGATGACTTTGTGATCGATAGAACCATTTAACATACGAAACCAATTCCCTTTGTCACGCGATATTCTACTTATCCGAGGTTTGATCATTGGTATCTCCATACCTAGTTCTACCTCGTTACTGATAAGTACTCTTTACTCGTTCCATGATATGTCATCCCTTGTGACCTAGTCACATGCTTGCAAGCTAACTAGATGACATTCCACCGAGAGGGCCCATAGCATATCTATCCATCATATGGATGGACAAATCCCAATCTTGGTCCATGCGCTTCAACACATACTTTCAGAATACCCAATGACACCTTTATAACCACCCAGTTACGAAGCGGTGTTTGATGTCATCAAAGTATCCATCCAGTGATGGTGATTAACATAACCTCATGGTCGAAGGATTAGGTTACTATGCATTTGAAAAGCTTGTAGCAAAACGAACTTAATGACTTGATCTTATGCTATGCTTACTATGGGTGTGTGTCCATCACATCATTCTCCTAATGATATGATCTTGTTATTAACGACATCCAATGTCCATGATCAGGAAACCATGATCATCCATTAATCAATAAGCTAGTTTAACAAGAGGCTTACTAGGGACTCTTTTATGTTTACAAAACACACAAGTATTAATGTTTCCGGTTAATACAATTATAGCATGGGATGTAAACATTTATCATAAACATAAAGATATAATAATAACCACTTTATTATTGCCTCTTGGGCATATCTCCAACAGATGATTTGTGAAGTTTCCCCACCATATTGAGTCCCCATTGAGCGAAGGACCAGGCCAGAGGTATATGATTTAACTCAGCGGCGGGTGCTCTAGGCTTTGTTGCAAACCATTGACATGCTTCACATGTTCTGACGATATCTTTTGCATCTTGAACTGCAGTGAGCCAGTAAAACCCTGCCCTGAATGCTTCGATAGCAATTGCTCGGTTACTAGCATGATGACCACAAACTCCTTCATGTATATCCTTGAGTATGACTTTTCCTTCTTCGGGTGTTACGCATCGCTGTAACACCCCCGAGATACTTCTTTTATACATCTCTCCTTTGATTATTCTGAAGGCCTTCGATCTTCGGGTGATTCGCCGGGCTTCTATCACATCTTCGGGTAGCTCACCCTTAGTCATATGTGCTATATACGGCTGCATCCATGTAGGTTCAATTAGCATGACCTCTCCAATTTCCTGTTCTTCCTCTTCAATGTCCTCTTCCATGCTCTTGGTCACTGATGGAGCCCTCGAGTCTTTTCGTGGGTTACTCTTTTTTCCTGTTTTGGGTGCTACAACCTCGGAAACTCTTTTTGTCTTGATCGATCGTTCCGTTATTTCTTCCCAAAAAACTGCGGGTGGCACTGGTAAGCATAAGGACCCGATGTTTGCTAGATTGCCGGCTTCTTCATTGCTTGCTCTCCCTATGTGTGATACTTCGCACCCATCAAACTGAGCTTCCATAACACCATATAGGTCACGGTAGGCAACCATGTTATCGCTGACGGCATCGCACTTGTTCATTACTTGCTATGCCACAAGATTGGAGTCTCCAAAGATTTTGAGGCAAGTTGCACCGCAAGCTTTGGCCATTCACATGCCGTGCAACAAGGCCTCGTATTCTGCTTCATTATTGGATGCATTGGCAAAGCTCATCCGAAGTATATAACGCATTTTGTCGCCTTGTGGTGATACTAATATGACTCATGCGCCTGCTCCTTCCGTTTTTTTGATCCATCGAAGTACATTATCTAGGCACTAGAAAGGTCAGGTGGACCTGCACATTGCAAATCTGTCCATTCTATGATAAAATCTGGCAAAACTTGTGACTTGATTGCCTTGCGCTTCTCATACGTGATGTCTCGAGGAGATAATTTGATGCCCCGTAGAGAGACAGGCCCAGTTGCTTCTGGATTGTTGAGGATGCTTGATAAAGGTGCTTCATTAACCACAATGATCGGATGTTCCGAAAAATAATGGCGTAGTTTTCGTGCTGTCATAAATACCCCATATGCTAGTTTTTGGTAATGCGGGTACCTTTGTTTGTATGGCGATAGGACCTTGCTCAGGAAGTAGACTGGCCTCTGTACACCATGGGTTTCCCCTTCTTCGGGTCATTCCACGACCAAGACCGTGCTGACCACCTGATTTGTGGCAGCGATATAAAGCAGTAAAGGCTCTTTCTCTCATGGTGACACGATGACGGGAGATGTAGAAAGTGTCCTTTTGAGATCTTCAAAGGCGCGTTGATCTTCTTCCATCCATTCGAATTTCTCTGATTTCCTCATGAGGGCGTAAAATGGCAATGATTTTTCTCCTAGTCTCGCAATGAAACTACTGAGTGCCACTACTTGTCCTGCCAGTTGTTGTACGCCACGTAGATTTGTTGGCTTTTTCATTGTTAAAATTGCTTGTATTTTCTTGGGGTTGGTCTCGATTCCTCTTGCTGATACCAAATATCCGAGGAGTTGCCCTGTCGGGACTCCAAAGGAACATTTCTTCGGGTTCAGTTTGATGCTAAACTGGTCGAGATTTTTGAATGTTTCTTCGAGGTCCTTGATGAGTGCAGATCCTTGTCTTGTTGTAACTATAACGTCATCAATATATACTTCTACGTTTGTGCCTATTTGGATTCCCAAACACTTTTGCATCATCCGCTAATATGTTGCTCCAGCGTTCTTGAGCCCAAAGGGCATTGTTGTGTAGCAGAATACACCATAAGGCATGATAAACACCATTTTCTCCTGATCTTCTTCCTTCATCCTAATTTGGTGGTATCCTGAGTAAGCATCCAAGAAAGAAAGACGTTCACATCCCGTGGTTGCATCGATTATTTGGTCGATTCGCGATAATGGGAAGTGATCTTTTGGATAATGTTTGTTCAGTGCAGTAAAGTCGATGCACATCCGAAGTTTGTAGTATTTTTCTTTGGAACACATACTGGGTTTGCGACCCACTTTGCTTTTGTTATCTCTTTGATAAAATTGGCATCAGTAAGGCGATGGAGCTCCTTTCCAATGGCTTTATGCTTTGGTTATGCGAAGCATCGAAGTGGTTGCTTTATAGGCTTCGCCTTTGGATCCAAATTTAATGCATGCTCAGCGATTTCCCTAGGAATTCCCAGCATGTCAGAAGGTATCCATGTGAAAATCTCCCAGTGCTCATGGAGGAACTCGATGAGCGCGCTTTCCTATGCGGGACCAAGATTGGAAGCCACAAATATTGTTTTCGTCGGGTCAACGGGGTGGATATGTACTTCTTTTGTGTCCTTTGCAGTGTCAAAATCCTAATTGGGATTGACGTGCGCTACTTCTAGTGGTTCTGCAATTACCAAAGTTTTGAGTTTTTCGAACTCCATTGCCATCCCGAAAGATTCAGAAATTTTATGGAACTCCCGATCACAATTGTCGGCACGTGTGAAGCTTCCTTTTATCGTGATGATTCCTCTTGGTGTTGGCATTTTCATGACTAGGTACGCATAATGTGGAACTGCCATGAAACATGCGAAGGTTGGTCATCCTAGGATCGTATGATATTGTGATGGCCAGTCCATGACTTCGAATTCAAGTTTTTCCCGCCTGAAATTTACTTTGGAACCAAAAATAACGTCAAGAAAAACTTTTCCTAAAGGAATTTTAGCTTTACTTGGTACTATTTCGTGGAAAGATGTTTCGGTTGGCGCAAGATTGTCCAGGGGATAGCCCATTGTTCTTAGAGTTTTTGCTAGATCAGATTTATGCTGCTTCATGCGTCTATGAAGACTTTGCTCATATCGAAACCGCCAATTTGTGCTTCGACTATCAATACTGAGTGGCCTGGTCGTGGGACCCGAAGCAGGTGACCGGCTCTACTGAATGTGATTTCTTGCTCGGACTAGTGGAGATATTCGGGTGTGGTTGATGTTGTTGTTTCCGCCATATTGATTTGTATTGTGATGAGCTTCTGGGTTCTGTTGGATGGACGTCCCTTCTGAATCATTGGCATTGCTCCTTTTGACCTAGGGTACTCACCATTTTGGTCAGTTGTGTTTGGTGGTTGTACTGCTGGTGACGGTGATGGTGGTGCGATGTAACACCCCGTCCACTCCTGGGCCCAGGGGGTGTCACTCCTGGCAGCTTAATAGGATATCTAGACTGGCCCCACAGACCAACACTAATCTTTTCACGACTTTGTCCTCACTGCGGCGCACCTTACCCACTTCCCGGTCGGTCACCCATCCTAGAATTGCTCTAGGCCAAGCACGCTTAACCTTAGAGTTCTTTTCGAATGAGCTTCCGGAAAAGAAGTTGCAACTTGTTGATATGGGTATCCTATCAATCCTATTAAGCCATGTGCCTGGATCTCACATACACCCACCCTTTAGAAGATCGATGCCCTCATCGATCAAGCACACCCCAGGAACGTTCCCTCTTGGCACGCGTCTGTGCGTCTAGTGCCGGCACATGTGCCATTGCCGTGTCCACTCCGGGCCACACGCTCCATGCTCCACATGTCCCGCCACTAACCCGCACACACCCGTGTAATCGCAAGGGTCGGCTCTGATACCACTTGTAACACCCCGTCCACTCCTGGGCCCGGGGGGTGTCACTCCTAGCAGCTTAATAGGATATCTAGACTGGCCCCACAGACCAACACTAGTCTTTTCTATGCACTTTGCCCTCACTCATGCGCACCCGGTTACCCACTTCTCGGTTGGTCACCCATCCTAGAATTGCTCTAGGCCAAGCATGCTTAACCTTAGAGTTCTTTTCGAATGAGCTTCCGGAAAAGAAGTTGCAACTTGTTGATATGGGTATCCTACCAATCCTATTAAGCCATGTGGCTGGACCTCACATGCGCCGATGGCTAACATGCCAGGCGTGGATGTGTATCCTCGGTTTGCTGCTTCGGTTGCTTTTGCATTACATAACTCCTGCATCTTCAAGAATGTTCGACAGTTTTTCATGAGATGGTTAGATTGTCGCCTGCCAGCCGAGTCGACATAAAAGTGCATATTACAGGGTCCTTCCAGCATTTGCATTGCGGACATGGGTGGATCCCAAGCTCTTGGTTGGTATCGCTGTGTTGACTAGCTTCCTCCGACATCATCCCTTCTTTGGCGGTACCTACCATTATAGTTGTTGCTTCTGTTGTTACCTTCACCCGAGAAACTGGCTGCACATAACTTGGTCCCGTGTTTCCATCGTTGTTCCTTCTTCTTCAATCGTTGTCGCGTTTATCCCTGTCTTCCTCGGGTGATCGCGTACGCTTATTATGCAGCGCGTCTTCTCCATCAGCCCAGTGATTTGCTATTTCCATTAGCTGTGAGATTGTCTTGGGTTTAACCCGTCCCAGTTCTTCTATGAATTCTTGGTGATGGAGGCCATCGTTGAAGGCATCGATGGCCCTTTCATCGGATATGGACTCAGCTGAGTTTTTTATGATATTCCATGATTGGATGAATGCTCTTATTGATTTCCCAGATTTTTGTTTGCATACTCGCAATTGCTCCAAGGATGCAGGTCGTTTAAACGTAGATTGGAAGTGCCGGATGAACTTATCTTCTAGGTCGTTCCAACTGCCGATGGAATCTTCGGGTAGCTGTCTCAGCCATGATCGTGTGGCGCCGGTGAGGTGTAATTGTAAGTTTTGCATTGCGGTAGCTGTGGATCCGCCTTGTAGCTTGATAGTGGCCAAATAATCTGTTAACCATGCTTCGGGTTCCTGGAGTCCATCGTACTTGTGGCGGTCGTGCAGAAGTTTGAAGTCCTTGGGTACTGAAGTTTTGCAAATCCGCTGAGTGAAACAGCTAGCCCTGCATAGCTCGTAATCGTCTTTGTTGTATCCATCGTGGTATCGTCGACTATGGTTTTCGTCTCTTGATCCGTCGTTCCTGTGTTGCATGCTATCGTTTCTTGTGTTGCTTCGCGGCTCGGGTCCTACGAGATGTGCCTAGTGTGGTGATCGAGATCGTCGCGGGTGTCCCACTTGCCGAGGACTGCTGTGATGGCGTGGGGATCTATTGGGCTGTCACGTGGTTCCTTGATCTGCTTCTGCGAGAGAGGATCCCACCATGCCAAGGTTCATCAGGGATGGGCGATGGAGGGCCGCACAGGGATCGTCGGGTGCAGGCTGAGTTGTGAGAAGATATGTTTGCATAGCCACGATGGCTGCCTGGGCCGTTTTTGCCTTGATGTTTCCTGCTTGATCGATCGACATGAACGATAGATCAAGATCGTGGATGAGTCCACCTCTCTCTGCTTCAGGGATATTCTCCAATCGAGATGTTCTCCTTCCTGGTGGTGCTCCTATTACGCTCCCTGATCCTCGGGTAGAACTTAGTTGTGCCTGTCGTAGGCTGGATTCGTCGGCTAATCTATTTCTTTCGTCGAGTTACCTTTGCATCCTAGTAGGTCTCTCTTCTTGTGATGAAGCAGATATTGATATGTTAATAGATCCTCGTGTGAAGTGTCTGCTATCATCGGAACTGCTCCCGAAATTGCTTCCCTTGCCCTTTACCATGCCGTTGCTGGTAGCCAAAGAGTTCGACTCTCTCCTTCATGTGGTTCTCCGCCTCTTCCTTGTACTATGCGGTTATCCGCCGTTTCTCCTCCGTTTCCGTGGTCCCCTTCATTGTTGTGATTTCCTGCATTCTCATCTGATAAAATATCATTGGGGTCGAGGATAGGGTTACCGTTAGAGTCACGTGGTGTTGAAGTGTTCTTGTTGACCATGCACACTTGGTGGCGTGTTATGCGTGGACTGGTGATGTTGTCTTCTTCTCTGAAGGATGCGCTGTTAGTATTCTGAGATTGTAGTTCTGGGTAAATCTTTGCCATCCTTATTCCAAAGTCAATGTTCTCGCTGCTTTCTTCGGGTTCTAAATCTGTCGGGCTTGCTTCGTGTGACGGGGTTAGCTGTGGATATGATCCGAAGGAGAGATTGTCGTAAAGACCATCAAGATCCCCCAGATTTGTCTCGATTTGCTCGCTTTCTTTGCCTGCTTCGATCTATGTTGTGGCATTCATGGAGGACCCGACGGAAGATGCTAGTACCACCGTGGGCGTAGGTCTTTCCACCGACGGTTCTGATGTGATCAGGGCCGAAGGGTGCGATTCTTGCGGGTCTTCTACTTGGAAGTGGAAGCTTCCGATGATTAGATCGGATTTGTCGTTGAAATCGGCGGGTACCAATACAGGGGTGGGTGGGTGTGGATCTGCTTTTTTAGGGTTGATGCTTGGTGGAGAGCGGTCCGCCGAATCCATGGTTCCAGCGTTCAGATTTCCCACAGACGGCGCCAACTGACGAGGGGTAACCTCGGCAATGCCCATGGTGATGGACTTAGGGTTTCGCGGAAAAGAGAACGCTAGGAATTTCATCGGATGTTAGGAAAACAATGGAGTCAAAGTCGCCTGAATATTTGGGAATCGCACTATTACAAGTTGCCTGGGAGTTTTCTGGTACACTCGCTTGGGCTTCTCCCATCCTATGTATAATAGGCCGGGTCTCAAAGCTGTATGCGGATAGGTTTTACATACGCGTGACTTCAATACCAATACATTTTCGGTTCAGAGACTCTTTCCTAATACAATCAAAGTCTTTGTCGGTTGCTTCCTTAGGTTATCATCTGAAATCTTCATGGGCCGTAAGCCTTTTACCCAGTATAGGGTAGCGAATCATAAGCATCCCAGTAATCATACCTATGTGAACAACACTTTTAGAAGAAGCTTGGATACAATATTGTGCTATTTTAACCGAGTGTTATATGCAATCGGTGAGCTGAGAGACGAGATGATCAAGTCGCCTACGGGTCAAATACCTGAAAATATACGCAATAGCAAGAGGTGGATGCCATATTTCAAGGTGAGCATGTGTTCCCTTGTTTTATCATTACATCATTCAATTGAGTCCCATGTGTTCCCATTTTCTCATTTCATCCTTGTGTACCTATAACATGATTGTATCGGTGCAATCGATGGTACTCATGTTACTGCTAGAGTTCCAAGATCAGAATCTGCAGCTTACAGGGGAAGGAAGCACTGCACCAGCCAAAATGTACTAGTTGTTGTTGATTTCGGCATGATGTTCACATATATGCTAGCTGGTTGGGAAGGATCAGCTCATGATGCAACCATCCTTGCTGACAGCATGTCTAGGATAGATGGGATCAATATCCCTGATGGCAAGTTCTATCTAGGAGATGCAGGATATGGCTGTAGCCCTGGGATTCTTCCACCCTTCAGGTCTACCAGGTACCATCTCAATGAGTTCA
Organism: Avena insularis; assembly: GCA_023614405.1. Classification (NCBI taxonomy): domain Eukaryota; kingdom Viridiplantae; phylum Streptophyta; class Magnoliopsida; order Poales; family Poaceae; genus Avena; species Avena insularis. The sequence goes on from CM042688.1 coordinate 79,103,672, forward strand.
CTGGAAGAAACGTGCCACAGAATGCCAAAAATCTCTTCAATATCATGCACTCTAGCCTTAGGGTTACCATTGAGAGGGCATTCGCTACTTTGAAGAACAGGTTCAAGATCCTTGATCAGAAGTCATTCCACACCTTCCCCACCCAGGTAAAGCTAGTGCTTGCATGTTTCATACTCCACAACTGGATCTTGGGGTATGGCCTTGATTCGTATGTGCCGGATGAGGAGAGTGTGATTTTTGACGAGAATGACACTGGCCATGGTGTGGAATCATCTGACAATGAAGCTTGGAAGGATAAGAGGATGGAGTGGGCAACAGCAATGTGGAATAACAGAGGCCCCACCACCATCTGAGAAGAAGAAGAAGGTGAAGAAGAAGAATAAGAACATGATGATGATGATGATGAGAACAAGGTTACAGTACCCCCTTCCACTACTAGAAAAAGACCTATAGAAAGAATATACCACCGGCACAAAATATTGAGATCGTCGGTGCTATCTACCTCTGGCGCGCCTAATACACGCTCCACCGGCGCTAATATTTTACCCCCGACGGTCCTTCACGAAACCGCGATGACAGTATGTTTACCACCATCCCCGTTGGCCACCCGCCTGTAGCCCCGGCGCATCGATCACAAAACCGTCGGCGGTACATCACATAGCCCCGGCGGCTTCTGTACCACGCGTGTCGGCGCTAGTTTCCAGCCGGCCCCACAGATTACCCCCGGCGTCCATGTATCCAAAGTGCCAGCACTACTAATACTTACTAGCCGGGACCCACCCCGATGCAACACCCACGTGCAACAACCCCGCGCTACCGGACCCTAGACCAGCCACACACACACGCGATGAACCTTCCCCTGCGGCCCGCACGCACATGCGCGCGCGCCTCCACCCTCGCCTCCCCACCCCGCGCAAACCCTGGCTGCTAGCGCCTCCCCCTCGATCCCCATCCCCAGCGCCTCCCCCCTCGATCCCCTCCTCCAGCGCCTTCCCCTCTCCCCGCGGCGGCGACATCAGGTACTCTCTGATCTCTGTATCTGTGCGCGCCCGCGGAGGCGACGGCGGCCCTCTGTCTTTGTGTGCGCCCGCGGGAACGGCGACAACCCTCTTTCTCTGTGCGCGCCCGCGGCGGAAGCGGCCCTCTGTCTTTGTGCGCTCACACCTTTCTCTATCCACATTGCAGGGACAAGCACGCGGGATCAGCGACCAGGATCTTCACGGCAGCACGCTTGTTCTTCAAAATCTGAGGTATAAACACTAGCCCTCCGACTCGGTATTTTTGTATTTGGTTGTTCTATTGGTGATATTCGGATTTTGATAAGTATATTGTAATCAGTACATGGTATTAGGACCGCAGCTCGAGCTCTTGTTGGAAATTTTTCCTTGTTGGAAATAAACATAGTAGTGTGTAGCGGGTGAGAAAGTGAAAATCAAAGATAAACATAGTAGTGTGTAGCGGGTGAGAAAGTGATAATCAAAGATAAACATAGTAGTGTGTAGCGGTGCCAAGTTCTTTCATTTAGTATTGCATCCATCAGTTGTATTTAGTTGTATCCCTAAATAACTCTGTCTTGTTTCTGCTGGATTACAAGGATGAGGTCGTGGTACCGCGGCTCGAGCTCGGGGTACCGCGGCGTTCACGCGTGCCCCAACGGCACGTATTACGCGGAGATCCGTATCGGCGACGGGCGCATCCGCCTCGGCACCTATAGGACCGTGCACGAGGCCCCGCGCGCGTACGACGCCGTGGTGTGGCGGCGTTGGTGAATTTTGACGACATGTGGACGCGCCAGCAGGCCGAGGATCTCGCGTCGCCGCCGTACATCGTCACGCAGGAGGAGCAGCGCCTCCGCCGCGAGACGGAGTGCCGTATGTGCATCATTGAGCGGGACCATCGCGCGGCGCGTGAGTGGGCGGCCACCTTCCACGAGGACGTCGCTGCCGAGAACAAGCACTACCGCAACTGAAGGGCACAGAAGGCGGCGAGGCGGGCCACGAAGAAGGAGGATCGCACACGACGGAGGGCGAAGAAGACGGCGAAGCAGGCCTTCATTGAAGAGTAGCTTGGCGGGCCGAGCACCATTGACGACAACGACCCTCGTTGGTTGGACATGTTCTCGTCGGATCAGGTGTCAGGCATGACACCGGACTCGTCCGATGAGGAGTTTCAGTTTTATCGCACTAGTAGTATGTAATATGTGAACTATCTATCTAGCTCCCTAATGCTTCCTTGTAGTATTCCTGAGAATATCGCACTAGTTCCTAATGCTTCCTTGTAATATATGAACTATCTAGTTAGCTCCCTAATGCTTCCTTGTAGTATTTCTGAGAATGTTTTGTTGTAGTATTCCTGAGAATATCGCAGTAGTTTGTAATATATGTAGAAATGGAGACAGTCAGGTATGTTTTTTTAAATGCTAAAATACATAGCGTCGACGCACAAGTCAGCTAGGTAGGTTGCCCGCGCTACTTCATATGCCCCGGCGCGTAGGCGCAGCGCGCCGGCGCTACTTCCACTACTTCGGCGTGTGGCCCGTGCGTCGGCGCTATGCCGATACCGCCGGCGTGATCATCGCCGGCGCGTGCCTGGTCCGCCAGCGGTAGGTCTTTTCCTATTAGTGATTATAGAAGTGTGGTAATGTATTTTTTTTATTGTTCTTCTATGTGCCACCGGTTATAACTTTTCTTACCAATTTTTTCCTCGCCCTTCTTCATGGCTCACAACGGCAAAAGCTCGTCAAATCTCGAGCATGAAAGGAGGCGTGATAGCTAGGCGGCATAAGAGGCTATGATGGATCAAATGGTACGTGAAACCGCGAAACGCGTTTACAGAGTGAGAGGAAAACGATGGGGGATTCCGGCCAAGGATGCATTTCATTACCGATATGATTGCGGATTCCGGCCAGGATGCATATAATTTCCGATGGAGTTAGCAAGCGATGCGTGCCACGGGGCAGATCTCACTAGCTCTCACTCAGTGATCCAGCAGGGACACAACCGGACAGTCGGCAGCACGCAGGACAGCAAGAGACGATGGCTCCAGGCGACTCGCGCGCGACATGGATCCTCGGCCCTACGTACCCGATCGATCGCGCTTCGCGTTCTGTCCCCGGCCCACCGGAAATCCGGAATGGACTGAGCTAGCGACCTGGAGAGACTGATGCACGGATCGGAGACCGATCCAAACACGCCCACGCACCAAAGGTCAGAGAGTACCCGCGGCTAGATCGTGCGTGTCATATACGCATGTTCTCTGCCGCTTGTCGCCACGCACTTTGCACGGTTATTCCCGAAGGCCCGAAGGGGCATATGGGGTATGCTAATGCAGAGACGATCGGCCATTGCGGCCGGCACAGACAACCGGACACGCATAGGTCACATCGCACATCGCACCGTTAAACACACACGAACTTCGTCCAGAAACAAGTGACTCAGATTTATCTAGATTTACATTTATTCGATTATTTATTTTCCGGCTGAGGAAGCATATAACCATTCTACGACTCCGCGTGATCCGCATATGCAGGGCCATATTACTCTCCCGTGTTCGCACATCGCACCGTCAAACACACTTACTTTATCCGGAAACAAGTGACTCGGATTTGTCTAGATTTACATTTATCCGGTCCTTTATTTTCTGGAGGAGGAAGCATGTAAGTATGTAACCATTCTACGACTCCGTGTGATCCGCATATATATGCTGCGCTTCATCACTATGCTTTGTTTCACGCTCTAATTAACCATGGGCGGAGTAGTGCCGCGCGTGCATACATGTGTGTATCGCGTGGTGCAACTGTTACGGCACGTTTCATTGCGGCTGGAGCAAATCTAATGCCAGAGCAGCAAACTAGCAATGGCACACGCAATATCTCCGGTGCTAGCTTTTGGTACCTGTCCTATTCGATTCCCCTCGACTTCTTACCTACAGTACGTACCAGATCCAATCATGTTTCGCAGTCACGCTTCCCTGAACGTTGCTTAAATCATTTGAGTTAAATGTCCGATCTGATCCTGTTTAGGCGTCACGCTTCCTGAAAACACTGCTGGAAGACGGTCGGTACAGTTTTTTTTTCCAACCGGACTTCCACCCCTTCCTATTTCATATAAAACGGAAAAAACAGAGTCTTTTCAGATTATTACAGTATGAAGAAAAGGGGAAGGCAATAGAAAGCGAGTTTGGTGCAGTATCAGAAACCTGTTGTAGACATTCGTCGTCGGCGAAAACCTGATACCACTACTAGATAACCACGTCTACAGATTACAGTCCAAAAGGAGAAAAGTTCCAGAATTAAGCCCAAGGCAGATAGAAAGGGTACGAATCAACAGCCACAACATGGAGTCAAGGGCCAGTGATCATCAGAAGAGGTTGCACTTTGGAACCAGGCTTTGAGTAGACCCCCGCCGCAACTTGCATCAGCTGATTAGCACCTTGAATCAGAGTATCCTTGTCTCCCTCCTTCTGCAAACCTGCCCAGTAGAGAAGCAAAGAAGCATAAAAGAAAGTGATTTCACTTGGTGAGTGAAGCTTGTGGTTCTCAAAAGTTACTTTGTTACAAGTAATAAGCCAGATGGCCCAACAAATGGAGGCAATCAGAACAAGATAAAATTTCTCCTGCGAGGAAGGAAAGAGTGTAGCCAAGCCATAGACCGCCAAAAATTGTTTGGAACACAACGAGTCCCCATGTTCTTCCCTAAAACCCACAGAGTAATTTAGCAATAGAGCACGTAAAGAAAAGCTGATCGTTTGTTTCCAAGGAACAAAAAGGCGAGCCAGGCCACTTCCTTATCTTCATGTTCTGCCTGGTAAGGAGAGCATCTTGGTACAAGTGCCACATGAAATCTTAATCTTGAGGTTTTTTTTTAGCTTTCCAGATCCATTTGTTGTTAGAACCTACAAGGTTTCTTTCAAGCCGTACATAGACAGACTTAATAGAAAAAACTCCATTAGCATTTAAGAACCAATAGATGTTATCATCATCATCATCATCATCAGAAAGGTGTAGGGATCTCACAGTATATCACAGATGAAGGGCCCATTGAGAGAGCACATCACCTCTAAGGATTCTTCTAAAAGGAATATTGCAATCAGCCTCCACACATTTCTTAATAGTACAATCTTGATCTTGAATGCTGGTTGGGACGCACGCGAGACCGACCGACTGCTCTATTTGGATTTCGACGTGTCCACAATCCTAGACCCCTAGTCATGGGGTGCTGAGTGACGTAGAGGTTCTGCTGGTGCACCGTCGCTGTTCCTTTCGACTTTCACGACCTGGCTGCCAGCTTCAGTAGCTAGCTAGCCAACGGTCCACGATCGATCGCCGTTCCTTAAACGAGGACATGTACTAGCACGTACTACATCTCTGCTTCCTATGCAAACTTGGTCCTCGAAACGTCACATGGGTAACGGCTAGCACTGTTTGCGGAAACAACGTGACAAAGTTATCCAGGTCCCCCTCATGTCCTTCTGCCGGACTCCTGACCGCTAGTGGCCGGAGCAATGCGTCACATTGTCACTAGTTTTTCTTTTTTTTTCACGAGGCCGCGACCTGGCTGCTCCGTCGGTGAGCTTGGCCAACGGGACAAAACATGTTACTTCCCTGCGATCCTAGTTCAAAATCGTGACACTTATTTTGGATCGTGAGGGAGTACTGGTAGCATTTGTCCCCTGCGTTGCAAGCCATTGTCCACATGGAGCAGGGTGAAAGCCAAGGGCAGTCCGAGCAAAGTTTACTGGACACCCTTCACTGCCATGAAACAACCTTAAATTAGAAAAAATGTTAATATTTACAATATGAAACCATACCCTTTGATACTTTATGAAACATTTTCTAAAAGTTTGGTCAAATTTTCCGTAGTACCACGCAATCTCTCTTCTCATTTAATATCATATCATGTCAATAAAATGGTTACTTGGCAAAACATGTAGTTGCATATTACTACTTACTCCCACTATGACTAGTCTAAAGCCCCGGTAGGGTTTATTGTTAGCCAACTGTTTAATAGCTGTGTATTTCAAAAACAATAACTTGCAGGATACGGGAATGGGAGTACAACTGCAAGCCATGAATGGACCATGTTCTACATGGTGCAAAGAAATCATTCCATTGTTCTGCCGAATCAATATACTTTTGGCAATTATATAAAGTACTAGGGTAGTAGATGATGTGCACATTCCAGTGAAAGATTTAAGTTTTCCACAACTTCATTAAAATCACAGATCAGCATTGGGCTGGTTGACTTCTGGACAACAACTTACAAGGTAGGAGCGTCCGGTTTACTTAGCAAGTGCCATATTATTGCCGTCATCATCTTTTACAACCAGAAAACTTTCTCTGAAACAAAAGAAAAATGCACTTCGGAGGAAGAGCAGACATGCAGACATTGCATCTTCTGCTGGAATGTGACCACCACATGACCTGACAAATTAAGCAGTGTCGAGTCAGTAACCCCCGCTATGATGATACTGAATGAAGAGATAAGTAGGCATGACTTGGACTTCAGGTCTAGATTTAGATAGGCAGAGGAGGCCCAAACTCTAGCTACTAGCTTCAAGTATCCTATCTCATTGTGAACTATAGAAGGTACCAGATCTAGAGAAAAGATCAGCATGTGCGATTCCAGATACAGCCATACAGCCATACAGACTGTACCACCCAATAATAAAGTGAGTAACAGTGTAGTACTACGATGCAGATGTTGACAATGAAAATGTATGACAGGTTGAAAATAGATGCTGATAACAGTTGCCCTGATGCAGTTATTAAGCGTGCTACGAGTCAGGCATTGGCAGGATGATATTCATGAAAGAAACTAACTAAATCAATATGACGCAGATAATGCAAGTGAGACGTCAGAAAAGGAAAGACCTAGAGCTTCTAAACAGAAGTGAAATCTTATACTACTACGAAAACAAATAGGATGACACTGATCCACAAGTAATCACTTATATTCAGTTCACGACAATATTATTCCGTGCAGAATTGAGAACATGACTGGTTTAAGTGTTTATAGTTGCAGAATAAAATCCCCAGCAGACAACATATAGCAGAATTCTACTTTACGCAGAGGATAGGTCATTGTTAAAAACTATTTATTCATTGAATCACAGAAGCAAACTAACTGATTATTTGGCACATCTATTGACCTTCAATCCTTTAACAGGTGAAGGTTCTCTTCAATTTCGGTTCAAAAAAATGGTTTGCTCGGATAGAGGAGATTGTTAGAACTAACCATGATGTACTTTCCAAATAGGATTAGATTAACGTGTCCTATTTGGAGTCAGGTAGGTTAGCTACTATATAATCTCATGTCCCCTGTAACCGCGTAGTAAGATTTGAAAAATAAAGAAAGGGAAGCAAAAGGCACGATACGTGCCTGGAGCAAACAATCGATACCCAGCGTGAGTTGTGTTGCGGCGAGTTGCATCAAGTTGTGCTAGTCGATTAGCTTGTAGGTGCATGCAGGTTGCCAAGGAGAGTTAGCTTTGCTAGTCAGTTGCTTTGCTACGAATGTGTTCTTCCACGGACAAGAGAACCGGCCTGGCAGCGGATCGACTATGCCAAGTGCTAGAAGAGGAAGTAATTCGTCGTGGATCTGGCGTAACAGAAATTAGCAGGCTGACATAGTAAATGTATGCAAAGCTAACCACACTCCATTTTGCTTGCCTGTGTAACACAATAGTGTAGCTCAACCTTTGCCCACCACAAGCATCTTGGTACCCATATTGCCCACTGTAGACCAAAGAGGGTAAAAATACTTATAGTTTGGCTGGTAAATACATCAACTTAGTTGGTTCAAGTTCAACCATCTATTGTCCCCAATAATAACATAACTAGTGTGGAACAGAACCGACTTCATAACCTCAGGAAATAACCCTTTTTAATCTCCATCTAATTCCAAAACACCAAAGAACAACTATTAGCAAGCAAGGATCCTGAACCTCTGAAACCTAGAATGTCCAACTCAAATACTGAAAGCATCTTTGTTCTGTGACAGATCTTCATAATCGTGACTCGGAAGTATCACAGATGTGTATCACAGCTAAAATGAGGTGGTATTTGTGTGCTTTATGTATGAAATTAGCTAGGACACTTTAGCCATGGTTCAAAAAATATTGCATTGAAAAATCATCATGGTTTCATATCACCAAATCCACTGCAAACTACAATCAGAAGCTACCATGTCAACTACCAAGGAATGAATGTGAGCTCTGACTACCTCAACTGCTGCAAAGCAATTGGCACTAACTGGTCTTGTCAATATCTGTGGTTTACACCCTACTAGCATGCCCCTAAGGCTATCGCTGGAACGGCAAGGAGCTTCTTGCCTAGGTGGGCATGATAAGCAAGAGATCCAAAGCAACCTTAAGCTTGCCATGTATAGAAATGTATGCAACAGCACGGAATGACGCATTTCCCCTTAAGAAGATACTCCTAAACTTCTTGCCTGGGATATAAGTTGATGATGAAGCTGGGCTATTGTTCGACCGATCACCATAGTTAGTTAAATGCTTCACGAGTTGCAGCACGAAGCAATACCATTTCAGTATTTTACACCGTAAGGTTGGATTATCGACTATGCACGAGTAGTGACGCCCCAAATCAAGTCTAGGTTGCAGTTTCTACCGCACAGATAAACAAACAGGCTCAAAGGAAGACTAGGCATGTACGACAGAAACCCTATTTCCGACCTCAGATCTGAAGGCAGCACCCCTCACCTGGATCACTTGGTGTAGCCACCGCCGACGGCGTTGTAGTCCTCCTCGACGGCGGTCTTAACGTAGGGGGCAGGGAAGCTCTTGACGGGGTCGAACTGCTTGGCGGCCATGTAGCGCTCGAGGTCGGGCTTGCGGAGGAGGGTGCGGCGGACGGGCGGGCGATTGCGGCGGCCGTCGCGCGGGAAGTACTTGATGTCGTACACGGTTTCCGGGTCGGAGGTGGGGATGATGGCCCTGGGGGAATTCTCAAGAAGGGTGGCTGGGCAGATTTGGCGGTACTCGAGAGCGCCCGGGACCGCGCTACGGTACTCCGGCGAGGAGCACGGGCCGGTGATCTCCCATGGCTTCTTGAAGAATTTGCGGAAGGTCTGGAGCAGCGACTTGCCGGCGCCGGCGGCGGAGGCGGCCATAGGGGGCGGTGTGGCAGGTGGGGAACGGGGGAGGAGACCGGGCAGATGCAGGGAATGGCTGATTCGGCGAAAGAGAAGAACGTCGAGTTCGCGATGGGTTGTGCAGAACGCGGCCTGAGCTAGACCGCTTGATCGTAGTAAAACCGAACCGCACCAGCGGTTCGACCGGGGAAAACAGAAACTGGCCTTTGTGTGAGCTACTGAGCCGGACAAACATGTCCGACCAGTTGGTTTAGCGACGAACAGGTGAACTGATGAATTTGCTAATTGTACAGGCTCCATTTGTCCTGAAAATAATGTCACAGATTTATCTAAATTTAACATATTTAGACACTATTTTATATATAATATATCTGAATTTAGATAAATTTGTTGAATAACAGAGGGAGTAATGGAATAACTTAGAGCATCTCAACTGAGACCCTTAAATCCACCCCTCCCCCACCCCCACCCCCAAAACGAAATATAGCGACGCTGGCGCAAAAAAGACTCCCACCCGGCTCCCCCAATTTATTTTTTCGTCGGTGCAGTGTGTTTATACATCTGACGCCCTCAGGCCAAACCCTGGTCAAAGAGAGTCAATCGGGGCGCCGGGTAACTTACACCCTAACTAAAATCATGCCACGCGTCCAGAACCACCTACCCCAACCTTTTTGTCTCTCCCCCACCTCTCCCCACCCACCGCACCTCCATCTCCACGCCTCTCTGCCCCAAGCCCGTCGCCGCCACCTCCATCTCCACCGTGGCCATTGGCGCCAAGCTCACCACCGCCTCCCGCATGGCCTTGCTGGTGTTCATGTAGTGGTCACACTCGAGATTGAGGATGAAAGGCACGTTGGTGAGCACCGCCGACACGCGCACCAGCGCGTTCATGGCGCCGGCCTTCTTGTGGTGGTTGTGCCTCGGCCGCTTCTCGCGGGACACGTACACCAGCTGTGGCAGCTCGTGCCCCTCCACGTCCAGCGCGGCCTGGCTGCCCAGCCGCAGCAACGTGTGCCCCTCCATGTCCAGCGCGTTCTGGCCACGGCAGCTCGTGCCCCTCCACGCCACGGCTCGATGGCAAACTTCTTGCAGAATGACACCCATCGACGTGCGAGTGAGAAGGACGCGGCCTCCCCGTGCTCTGTGTGGGCGGGGTTGGGCTGCCAGGGCGCACGACTGCGGCGCGCGGACCCGTCCTCGGCATCGTGGACCTACTCCTCGTGTGCGTCCTCGCCGTCTCCGCCTCGCCGCCGACATCCGCAAGGTGTTTGTGAAAATGACAAAACTAATATGATCTCGGTATTGTGGGTGTGACTGGGTAGCCTCCACCCCCTAAATTCAGAAGTTGTCTGGCGCCCTCTTCATACGTGAAAACAAAAGCTTCCGCCAGACATTGTATTGGGGACGAGTGGGGATGCTCTTATGAACTGAAGTTCAGAGTTGTTATCGTCGTCTCATGTACCCTTCTACTCTTATGCTCATAGGTTATTTGCTTCTGTTTCTTTTTTCAAAAGCTACATATTTGCCCGAGTCTAGACTAGGCCTTCACAAACAAACACACATGGCATTTCAGGCAGAAGCAGGATTCATAGATTAAGGGTGACCATAGATGCAGAAAGAAGACCGTTAGGACAACCAAACTCCTATAACCTCTAGCAGAGTAAAAATTATAAGTCATCTTCGCTGACTCCTAAATATAAGAGACCTCGGGTACCCTGGAGAAAAAAAGGCAACCTCCCACCCCTGTCGCCGAACTCCCCTGATCGACGCATCTTCGCCGACGATGCGGCTGACGACCACCATAGACTCCCCTGAGACTCTAACACCTCTGCCTCCCTCCCGCCTAACTCCTAGCCGCGTGCCCTGCCCCACCAGCGCCAGAATCGAGTTGTAGCTCTGCCCGCGCCGCGCGTCGATATGTTCGAAATCGGAGTCGTTCGTCATTGAGACCTGGCCGGTGGTCGTTTCTCCTCGCCCACCATCGATGTCGCGTGGAAGCTTGACCCTTCTCCATGCACACTGCGGATCCCACGCAGCCTAGTGTTGGCTCCATGATGACCCACAAGTATAGGGGTGTATCGCAGTATTTTCGATAAGTAAGAGTGTTGAACCCAATGAGGAGCAGAAGGTGTTGACGAGTGGCTTGGAACAAGAATTCTCTGTAAATACTTAGCAAACGGATTTTTAGGGGTTTTTGATAATGCAGGTAAATAAAGTACGAGTAAATAAAAGACAATAATAATAAATGCAGCAAGTGGCCTGATGTCTACGCACTTCTATTCGTGTAGACAGTTGTTGGGCCTCCAAGTGCAGAGGTTTGTAGAATAGCAGCAAGTTTTTCCTTAAGTGGATCACCCAAGGTTTATCGAACTCAGGGAGGAAGTGGTCAAAGGTATCCCCTCTCAAGCAACCCTGCAATCAAGATACAAGAAGTCTCTTGTGTCCCCAACACACCCAATACACTTGTCAGGTGTATAGGTGCACTAGTTCGGCGAAGAGATAGTGAAATACAAGTGGTATAGATAATTATAAGTGGTAACGGTGATAGAATATAGCTTGATGGCGTGGAAAAGACTAAAGACAAACTGAAATAAAGAAGGTAAGCAAGCAAACATGTAACAAATCTAATAGCAAACAGTGTATCAATGCTTAAAAACAAGGCCTAGGGATCATACTTTCACTAGTGAACACTCTCATATAAATATTATCTTCATGGTACTACTCTTAACTACTCTCCGGTTGGACACTCTAATCGATTATAGGGCTATAACAGCACACCTCAAAGTAAGCCTTTCCCATCTAGATAACCCCACACTGTCACCTTGAGTACTAGATGGTTCCAACAAACACCACAATTTCATAGAGACATCCAACTCCAAATATAACTCATAACAAGTATTTGTAATCTCTAGCCTAAGTGCCACCATGGTGTGCACGCTGTCACTTTCACACACATGGGGAGAGCAGAGATCTATTAAAGCACTTGAGTAGCAAGGTAGATCTACTAGATTACAAAGCTCATGATCACAATATGATCATGCATAGAGAGAGAGATGAACACATAGCTACCGGTAGAACCCTTAGCCTCGAGAGAGAACTACTCCCTCCTCATCATGGGAATCAGCAATGGTGATGGAGATGGTGGTGGAGATCGATGGAGATGGCTCCGGGGGCACTTCCCCATCCCGGCAGGGTGTCGGAACAGAGACTTTCTGTCCCCCGAATCTCCTCTTCGGTGGCGGCGGCGCTGCGGAACTTTTCATGGCTGGAGGCTTGATGATTTAGGGTTTTCGCATCAGGAGGCTTCTTATAGGCGAAGAGGCAAGGTCGGTGGAGGCCGGAGGGTCCCACACCACCTGGTGGCGTGGCCAGGGTGGACCCGTGCCACCCTATGGTGTGGCTGGCCCCTGGCCCCTCTCCGACTCTCCTTCTGGCTCCGTGAGTCTTCCGGGAAAATATCAACTTTGGCTTTTGTCCCGTCCAATTCCGAGAATATTCATTTTCTGACTTTTTGGAACCAAAAACAGCAGAAAACAGGAAACTTGCACTATGGCATATTGTTAATAGGTTAGTCCAAGAAATCATATGAAAAGTACTCCAAAGTTGGAACAAAACACAAGAAAGTAGATAAAACCAAGCATGGAACATCAAAAATTATGGATACGTTAGCAACGTATCAACATCCCCAAGCTTAACTCCTGCTCGTCCTCGAGTAGGTAAGTGATAAAAAGAAAGAATAATTTTTTGAGGTGACATGCACCATCATAAACTTGATCAAAGTATTTGTAAAACATTCAAAGCTGGGATCATAGTACTTCAATCATAACATGAAAGACAAAGTTCTAACAATAAGACATAGCAACTATGTTGTAACATGAAAAGGCACAAACAAAAGATCCATGAATAACAATGCTTTGCAAGACGTTTGTTTGTTTCACATAAAGAAAACATAGCATAGTGGCATTCAGCTTGTCCCTCATAGAGTAGCAAATATAAATGCATAGGACACCTTCAAAGTTCATAAGAGTGACTAGATACAAATAGTTTAAAACAAGCAATATCAAAGCTATGCATCAATCAACAAGTCTTGGGACAATGCACATAGAACTAAGAATGGCCACTATACTCTCAAAGTAAGTGCATAAAGATAGAAGGTGGAGACTCAATATATAAGTGGAAGAAAGGCCTTCATAGAAGGAAGCAGAGATTCAAGTTTCATAAAGAGCTTCCAAAAATTATGGTACTTAATAGCTTTCAGCTCTCATTGCCCCTATCATAAGCATCTTGAAGTGATTAAGGTTAAAGTGAACAAACTATGGTTTACATGCTTGACGAAGTATAAGTTAGAAATCTCATGTCCCTTAAATACGAGGGCCGCTCCTCATGCTACTCAAGTTTAGTCACCGGTAAGTTCTTGTCATCGTAAGTACATGTGTATCATAGAGAACATAGCAGGTACCCCTTGCCTGATGATACGGAAGAATCCCCATATCAAAATGACAAGGCAAGCAGACAACGAGCATCTCAGCAATCTTCTTATTTACCATGGGAATATGGTGCTTTTTTATCTCTTTCCTCTTTTCATAATCTCTTTTTTTTCTTTTTCTCTTTTTTTCTCAATATAGGACTCTTTTTTTTATAAGAAGAATGCTTCATAGACAGCTCATTATGGTTACGCTGCAGGTTTCCACCATGTCAGCATGGATTAGACCAATGCCCGAGCGTTTCTCTAACACATATACATAACTCCATGGACTTACAAGCTCCCTTTCATTTCACACCGGCGACATCCATAGACAAAAGAGCATGATATCAACTAGGTACAAAGTACCGTGCAATGTTGAAAGCGTTCCCCATGACAAAGATGGTTACGCTAATCCCCAACAAATAAGTTCAAGCATATAAAACATAGACGACACAATGGTTCAAGTTTATTAAGGGCAAGAAAAGTAAAGTGTGCCATCAAGTTCGTGAGAGCTATAATCACTAGTTTTCTCATAACAAGTTTAATTTGGAAGGTAAACAAAAACATGAATATACTTGGAATAGCATATGCTAGTAGGTAGGTATGGTGGACTCTTTGGAATAACTTGGTTTAGGGAGTTGGATGTTGGAATTATGCCCTAGAGGCAATAATAAAGATGTTATTATTATAATTCTTGTTCATGATAAAGTTTATATTCCATGCTAGAATTGTATTAAGCGGAAACATTAATACTTGTGTGGTTTGTGAACAACACCGTGTCCCTAGTACACCTCTATGGACTAGCTCATTGATCAATGATGGTTAAGGTTTCCTAACCATAGACATGAGTTGTCAATTGATAATGAGATCATATCATTGGAGAATGATATGGTGGATAGACCCAAACTAAGCGAAGCAATTAGATCGTGTCATCGTGTTCGTCTTTGCGAAGTTTTTTTTATGTCAAATATTGTATTCCTTAGACCATGAGATAATACAACTCCCTGGTATCGGAAGAAAGCTTTGAGGTCATCAAACGTCATCCTATGAGAGGGTGATCATAAAGGTGTCTCTCAGGTGATCGGAAAGTATCTGTTGGGTTGTATGTATCGAGATGGGATTTGTCCCTCCCCAGTCGGAGAGATATCCTTCAGGCCCACTCGTGTCGATATCAACACGCTTGCAAGCATGTGGTTAAGGAGTTAATCACAAAGTGATATCGGATTCTGAACGAGTAAAGTACTTTTGTGAGCGAGATTGAACTAGGTATGACGATACCGACGATCGAATCTCGGGCAAGTAAAATATCGCGAGCGAAGGGAATATATATATGGGATTGATTGAATCCTGGCATCGTGGTTCATCCGATATGATCATCGATGAATGTGTGGGAGTCAATATGGGTGCCTGCACCCCTGTTGATTATTGATAGAAGATCATGTCTGCATATTCTCGAACCAGCGGTCACACATAACGTGTCTCGACGCTAGGATAGATTGGATAATTGGCTTATGAATTTTTGTTGAGTCTCGGATGGGATCTGGGACATCACGAGAGGTTCGGAATGGTCCGGAGAATAAGATTCATATAAGGCGGTGCAGTTTTTGGAGTTGAATTGTTAGGATTAATCGGTATTGTACCGGAAGCTTCTAGAACCTTCCGGAAGGGGGCCAACGTGGTCCCACCTTCCGGGAGGGGGCATGGGCCTATGAGGGAGTGTCCTAGACGCATTGGGACAGGGGCACAAGGCCCCATAGGGCCCAGCCAATCCTAGATAAGTTTAAACTCGTTTAAACTAGAGATATGGTTTCTAGATAAGGGATAAGTTTAAATCGTTTAAACTAGAGATAGGCTTGGAGGATGGGCAAGGGCTGGCCGCACCCCCCCTCTATATATAGAGGGCTGGTGCGCCCCCTCCCCCCCAACCTACACCTTCCTCCAAACCCTAGTTGCACTGCGCCTCCTCTCTCTCCTCCCATTTGTTTGTAGGCGAAGCCCTGCTGCAGAAATTCTCCATCATATACACCACGCCGTCGTGTTGTAGATCCAATCTATCTCTCCACCATACTTGCTGGTCCGAGGAAGGAGGAGACGTCGAGGTGCCGCACGTGTGCATCTCACGGAGGCACCGCCACTTGTGGTGCTGGATCGGATCGGATCGCGAGGAGAAGCGAGTACGACTACATCACCCACGTTCCGACGAACGTTCCGCTGTGCGAATCTTCAAGGGTATGAAGATCTAATCCAATCTCTCTCGTTGTTTGCATCTCCTAGATTAGATCTTGGCTTTCCCTCTGTTCGCTTCCGTAGAAAATTTTGATTTACTATGCTGCGAAACCCTTCAGTGGTATCAGAGCTAGATCTATGCGTAGATGTGTTTCACGAGTAGAACGCAACATGGTTGTTGCGGGCGTTGATGTTTTCTGTTGCAAGCCTCTTGTTTGTGTTCTTCTTATAGTGCGGGATAGTGAGATTGAAGCGGTCCAGGCCAACCTTACGCGACGTCGTTCGAGACCGCTCCGCACTTGGCGTGTGGCTTGTACCACATGCGGCTGGTGGATGTCGGTTTCTCTCACTATAGTTGTCATGGGATTAACAGGAGTTTGGCAACCATAATATCACCGTTGTGGCTTTCCGTAGGTAAGAATCGTTCTTAGCATCTACTCCCATAAGCCACGTAAAACATGCAACAACAAAGTAGAGGCGTCTAACTTGTTTTTGCAGGGAGTGTTTTCTGTGATATGGTATGGCCCAAGATGTGATGTGTATATTGTATGCGATGATCATGTTTTGTAATGTTTCACGACTTGCATGTCGATGAGTACACAACCGGCAGGAGCCATATGGTTGTCTTTATAATTGTGTATGACCTGCGAGTCAACTTCTTATACGCCATGTAATAGCTTTACTTTATCGCTAAGTAGTTAGCAATAGTTGTAGTTGCTATTCGTGGTGGAGGCAATCATGGTGGAGTGATGGAGATCATGCTGGAACGCACAAGATGGAGATCATTGCGCGAAGATTGGCTATACCATGTCACATAAAGTTATATGCATGTGATGTTTATCCTTTTATGTATCTTATTATGCTTAGATCGCGACGGTAGCATTATAAGATGATTCCTCATAAAGATCAAGATAAAACTGTTCTCCCCAAGTATGCACCGTTGCGAAAGTTCGTCGTGTCCAAGCATCACGTGATGATCGGGTGCTATAGACTCTACGCTCACATACAACGGGTGCAAGCCAGTTTTGCACACGCGTAAATACTTGGGTCTAACTTGACGAGCCTAGCATGTACAGACATGGCCTCGGAACACATGAACCGAAAGGTTAAGCATGAGTCATATGAATGATATGATCGACACTTTGTTGTCCACCATTGAAACCACATATCTTCTCGTGATGATCGGATTAGGTGTGGTGAATTTGGATCGTGTTCACTAAACAACTTGAGGGATGTTGAATTTAGTGGGAGTTCATCTAGTAATTTGATTAAGTTGAACTATTTATCATGAACATAGTCTAAATTGTACTTGCAAATACTGTAGATCACATGGCCAAGTCCAACTTCAACTTCAACGTTTTTGCTGAGAAAGAAAATCTTAGAAACAATGGGTCTAACTTCACCAACTGGTTCCGCAATCTAAGAATCATTCTATCTGGCGGACAAAAGGACTATGTCCTTGAGAAAGCGTTAGGTAACCCCCCTGCTGCAACTGCGCCGGCTGATGAGAAAGCTGTCTATCAGTCACGCAAAGATGATTATGGTGTGATTAAGAGCACCATGTTGTTTGCTATGGAACCGGAACTTCAAAATCGTTTTGAAAAACTATCCCGGGCCCTTTGAGATTCTCGAGGTGCTGAAAACCATGTTTTAGACTCAGGCCCGTTCTGAGAGATATGAGATCTCCGAGAAGTTCTTTAACTGCAAGATGGAGGAAGGGAGTTCCGTTAGTGAGCACGCCATTAAGATGTCGGGCTACACTCAACGCCTTGAGCAAGCTGGACTGCAAGATTCGGAGGAGCTCAAGATTGATGAGGTTCGCAATCACTCCCTCCCAGCTACAAAAGTTTTGTAGTGACTCATAATCAGATTGGTTCCACTGATACGATCACCGAGCTCTTCGCAAAGCTGAAGGCTGCGGAGGTGGACATCAAGAAGGATAATCATGTGTTGATGGTCAACAAGCCCTCCTTTAAGAAAGGTAAAGGTGCAAAGAAGCCCTTCAAGAAAGGCGGCAAGCGCGTTGCCCTGAGAAGAAGCTCAAGTGCGGTACCAAGCGGACCGAGTGCTCCTATTGCAAGGACAAGGGTCCTTTGGGCGCAATGTCCAAGTACTTAGCGGACAAGAAGGTGGCACCATCAAAGGTATATTTGATATACATGTTATTGATGTTTTCCTTACTAGCCCTTGTTGTAGTGCCTAGGTATTTGATACGGTTCGGTTGCTAATATTTGTAACTCAAACAGGAGCTGCGGAATAGGCGGCTGACTTGCGAGGATGAGGTGACGATGCGTTGGCAACGGATCAAGAGTTGATGTGATGGTCAAGACGCTCTCCTTAGTTTTACCTTGGGATTAGTTTTAAACCTTAATAAATGTTATTATGTGCTGCGTTGAGCATGAACATTATTTCTGGATCGTGTTTATTGCAAGACGGTTATTCATTTAAATCGGAGAATAATGGTTGTTCTATTTATATGAGTAACATCTTTTATGGTCATGCACCTCTTGTGAGTGGTTTATTTCTTCTAAATCTCGAAAGGGATGAAACACACATCCATAACATTGAGGCTAAGAGATGCAAAGTAGATAGTGATAATACTACTTATTTGTGGCACTGTCGTCTAGGTCATATTGGTGTAAAGCGTATGAAGAAACTCCATTCTGATGGACTTTTGGAGTCTCTTGATTTTGAATCATTTGACACATGCGAACCATGCCTCATGAGCAAGATGATCAAAACCCCGTTCTCCGGTATGATGGAGCGAGCAACGGACTTGTTGGAAATCATACATACCGATGTATGCGGACCGATGAGTGTTTCGAAGCGTGGTGGATATCGCTATTTTCTCACTTTTACCGATGACTTAAGTAGATATGGGTATATCTATTTAATGAAACATAAATCTGAAACGTTTGAAAAGTTCAAAGAATTTCAGAATGAAGTGGAGAACCATCATAACAGAAAGATTAAGTTTCTACAATCCGATCGTGGGGGCGAATATTTGAGTTATGATTTTCTCACGCATCTCAAAGCAAGTGGAATCGTTTCACAACTCCATACCCGGAACACCATAGCGCAATGGTGTGTTCGAGCACGGAATCGAACCCTATTAGATATGGTCCGATCGATGATGTCTCTTACTGATTTGCCGTTATCATTTTGGGGTTATGCATTAGAAACCGCTGCATTCACTTTAAATAGGGCTCCATCTAAATCCGTTGAGACGACACCGTATGAACTATGGTTTGGTGCTAAACCTAAGTTGTCGTTTCTTAAAGTTTGGGGATGCGAAGCTTACGTCAAGAAGTTGATGCCGGACAAGCTCGAACCCAAAGCGGAGAAATGCGTCTTCATAGGATACCCTAAGGAAACTATTGGGTATAACTTCTATCACAAAACCGAAGGCAACGTGTTTGTCGCAAAGAACGGTTCCTTTCTTGAGAAGGAGTTTCTCTCGAAAGAAGTGAGTGGGAGGAAAGTAGAGCTAGACGAGGTTATTGAACCTTCTCTTGAATTGGAGAGTAGCGCAGACCTGAAATTGTTCCATTGCCTTTGCACCAACAATAGAGGAAGCTAATGACAAGGATCATGAAGCTTGGACGATGTCTATCGAACGTCGGGTCGACAAGGTCGCGTGCCCCTCTGAGTGGTACGGCAACCTGTCTTGTTGTCTTGTTAGTAGAAGACAATGAACCTACGAACTATGAGGCGATGATGAGCCCAGACTCTGAGAAATGGCTAGAAGCCATGAAATCCAAATTGGGATCCATGAGCGAAAACCAAGTATGGACTTTGGTGGACCCTCCTAGCGACCGAAAGGCCGTTGAGTGCAAATGGATCTTCAAGAAGAAAATGGACGCGGATGGTAATGTTACCGTCTATAAAGCACGGCTTGTTGCGAAAGGTTTTCGACAAGTTCAAGGTGTTGACTACGATGAGACTTTCTCTCCCGTAGCGATGTTTAAGTCCATTCGGATTTTATTAGCAATTGCTGCGTTTCATGATTATGAAATATGGCAAATGGATGTCAAGACTGCTTTCCTCAATGGCAACATTGATGAAGAGTTGTATATGATGCAACGAAGGTTTGTCGATCCTAAGGATGCTGATAAAGTATGCAAACTTCAGCGTTCCATTTATGGATGAAGCAAGCGTCTCGGAGTTGGAACCTTCATTTTGATCAAGTGATCAAGAGCTTTGGATTTGTTCCAAATTGCTCTGAGCTTGCATCTACAAGAAAGTGAGTGGGAGCTCGGTGGCGTTTACGGTACTATATGTGGATGACATATTGATTATTGGAAATGACATCAACATGCTTAACGATGTGAAGAGTTATTTGAACAAGTGTTTTCAATGAAATACCTAGGTGAAGCTGCTTATATATTGGGCATCAAAATCTATAGAGATAGACAAAGACGCTGATAGCTTTAAGCGGTACATACCTAGACAAAGTTACGAAAAGGTTCAGAATGGATAAGGCATTGAAAGGTTCAAAGGCCTATGTTGTCGAGTAAGATATTGAGCAAGGCTCGGTGTCCACTATGGTAAATGATAGGAAGCTATGAGCAAAGTGCCTTATGCCTCGGCCATAGGTTCCATCATGTATGCCATCTTGTGTACTAGACGGATGTGTCCAATGCTCTTAGTTTGACGAGCAGATATCAAAGTGATCGAGTGGAACCTTTGGACAGCCGTGAAGAACATCCTAAGGTACCTAAATATGACTAAAGAAATGTTCTTAGTCTATGGGGTGATGAACATTTCGTCGTAAACGGTTACATCGATGCTAGTTTTGACACCGACAAGGATGATGCTAAATCTCAGACAGGATACGTGTATATTTTGAATGGAGGAGCTGTGAGCTGGAGAAGCTGCAAGCAAAGCGTGGTCGCGTGATCTGATGAAAGCGGAATACATGGCTGCCGCGAGCGTCAAGTGAAGGAGTTTGGATCAGAACTTCATCATCGAGCTTGG
This sequence comes from Avena insularis, assembly GCA_023614405.1. NCBI lineage: Eukaryota > Viridiplantae > Streptophyta > Magnoliopsida > Poales > Poaceae > Avena > Avena insularis. Next base: position 79,124,453 of record CM042688.1, read on the forward strand.
CGTGGTTCAAGTGCATTGGACCCATGGAGATATTGTGTGACAACCCGGCGCCATAGCACTCGCTAAGGAACCAAGATATCATCCAAAGACCAAGCATATCAACGCAAGTTTCATATAATCCGAGATTATATAGCAGATGGAGATCTGAAGATCAGCAAAGTACATACAGATCTGAATGTCGCAGATCCATTGACTAAACCTCTTCCACGTGTAAAACATGATCAGCACCTCAGTGCCATGGGTGTAAGATTGTTGCCAAATGTAAACTAGATTATTGACTCTAGTGCAAGTGGGAGACTGTTGGAATTATGCCCTAGAGGCAATAATAAAGATGTTATTATTATAATTCTTGTTCATGATAAAGTTTATATTCCATGCTAGAATTGTATTAAGCGGAAACATTAATACTTGTGTGGTTTGTGAACAACACCGTGTCCCTAGTACGCCTCTATGGACTAGCTCATTGATCAATGATGGTTAAGGTTTCCTAACCATAGACATGAGTTGTCAATTTATAATGAGATCATATCATTGGAGAATGATATGGTGGATAGACCCAAACTAAGCGAAGCAATTAGATCGTGTCATCGTGTTCGTCTTTGCGAAGTTTTTTTTATGTCAAATATTGTATTCCTTAGACCATGAGATAATACAACTCCCTGGTATCGGAAGAAAGCTTTGAGGTCATCAAATGTCATCCTATGAGAGGGTGATCATAAAGGTGTCTCTCGTAATCGGAAAGTATCATTGGGTTGTATGTATCGAGATGGGATATCCCTCCCAAGTCGGAGAGATATACTTGGGACCACTCGTGTCGATATCAACACCGCTTGCAAGCATGTGGTTAAGGAGTTAATCACAAAGTGATATCGGATTACGGAGCGAGTAAAGTACTTCTTGTGAACGAGATTGAACTAGGTATGACGATACCGATCGAATCTCGGGCAAGTAAAATATCGCGAGGCGAAGGGAATATATATATGGGATTGATTGAATCCTGGCATCGTGGTTCATCCGATATGATCATCGATGAATGTGTGGGAGTCAATATGGGTGCCCAGACCGCTGTTGATTATTGATAGAAGATCATGTGCGCATATTCTCGAACCCGAGGTCACACATAACGTGTCTCGACGCTAGGATAGATTGGATAATTGGCTTATGAATTTTTGTTCGAGTCTCGGATGGGATCCGGGACATCACGAGAGGTTCGAATGGTCCGGAGAATAAGATTCATATAAGGCAAGGCAATTTTGGAGTTTGGAATTGTTAGGATTAATCGGTATTATGCGGAAGCTTCTAGAACCTTCCGGAAGGGGCCAACGTGGTCCCACCTTCCGGGAGGGCATGGGCCTATGAGGGAGTGTCCTGGCGCATTGGGCCAGGGCACAAGGCCCCATAGGGCCCGATCCTAGATAAGTTTAAACTCGTTTAAACTAGAGATAGGGTTTCTAGATAAGGGATAAGTTTAAATCGTTTAAACTAGAGATAGGCTTGGAGGATGGGCAGGGCTGGCACCCCCTCTATATATAGAGGGCTGGTGCCCCTCCCCCAACCTACACCTTCCTCCAAACCCTAGTTGCCCTGCCGCCTCCTCTCTCCCTCCCATTTGTTTGTAGGCGAAGCCTGCTGCGAAATTCTCCACCATATACACCACGCCGTCGTGTTGTAGATCCAATCTATCTCTCCACCATACTTGCTGGTCCGAGGAAGGAGGAGACGCCGAGGTGCTTGCGTGTGCATCTCACGGAGGCACCGCCACTTGTGGTGCTGGATCGGATCGGATCGCGAGGAGGAGAAGCGAGTACGACTACATCACCCACATTCCGACGAACGTTCCGCTGTGCGAATCTTCAAGGGTATGAAGATGTAATCCAATCTCTCTCGTTGTTTGCATCTCCTAGATTAGATCTTGGCTTTCCCTCTGTTCGCTTCCGTAGAAAATTTTGATTTACTATGCTGCGAAACCCTTCATTGGATGCATGAGTGGAACTCATACTTGGTTGCGGAGGCTAGCAAAAGACTGGGAGCGACAAACTAAGAGAGCAATAATGGCCATAATCATGCAGAGCGACAAAACATCATTGATCAAAGCATAAAGTGATACTACATGTTGAAAACTAAAGGATCATAAAGGCTTGTGGTGACTTGAGATAGTCATAACATGGTGTGAGCATGCGCCAAGTCAACCCAAATAAAGCATCAAAGGAGAATACCACAATACTATGCTTTAATATGCTAAAACAACACATGATTCATCCAAGGCACATTAAGCAATCTCAATTGTTTATAACAAGTCATGCTACAGCAAAGAATACTAAGAATAAAGCCAAAACAATATCGAGCATGGCATGACAAAGCATAGGCCACAGTCAAAAACAAGCTCTCTTTAACAGTTAAGCATGAACTTTCCTACTCTTTTCCAAACCAAACCAAACTATTTGCAAACCAATGTATGAAAGAGGGGGTCCAACCAATTTATTCATAAAACTAAGCAAACAAAAGAAAACGAAAAACCAAAATGAAAACGAAAAAGAAGACGCTCCAAGAACAACACAACTGTGCATGAAACAATAAAAATGAAGCGTTTGGAAGAAACCTGAGATTTTTATTGATGAAGAAGGGGATGCCTTTGGCATACCCAAGCTTTGACGCTTGTACTTCTTGGATATTTCTTGGGGTGACACGCGTGGCATCCCCAAGCTTGAGCTTTAGTCCATTCTTCATCTCATTACTCATTTCTTCCATACACCTGAAATTTTTCCTTTCATACAAAACTTCATACAATCTTTATTAGCAATATTAGTGCACTCAAGATAATAAATCTTAAGGTTCAGTTCTAACACCAAATAAACTTTCATTAGAACACTAGCTACTGAAACACTTCCCTCAAAAATCTCAATTCCCCAAAAGAACTCAAAAAGGAATCAACAAGAAGCAAATGCAAATAATGGCAGAAATCTGTCAAAACAGACCAGCAGGTAAAGACGAATTTTTTCAAAGATCTTATGTTGCTCAAATCGAAAAGTGTTGAACTAACGAAAGTTAGATAATAACCTGGGGCAGAAGAACAAAAATTCACGCCTCAAAAGTACGTACAAAGATTTTACAAGAATTTTTACGGTGAAGCACAAAAATCTGTTTCGGGACAGCAACTTTCCCAATCATTAATTCTCTCTCATTAGAGGTTACTCTTGGCACAAAAAGCAAATAAAAAGGATAAGGAGCAGTTATTACTGAAGTAATAACTTCCAAGACTCATCTAAAACTTTTGGGTTATCTCCCAATAAGTACTTTTCTTTAACGCCTTTAAGTTAGGCTTGATAGTTTGAGAAGATGCTCACATAAGAAATATGAATTGAAGTAAAAGAGAGCATCAAGAAGCAAATTCAAAACACATTTAAGTCTAACCTACTTCCTATGCATAGGAATCTTGTAAAGGAACAAGTCATGAAAGCACAAAGAAACAATCATAGGAAAGCAAAACAAGTGCAACTTCAAGACTTTCAACATAAAGAGGGGAAACTTAATATTATTGAGATACATAAAACTATGTTTCCCTCTCTCATAATAACTTTCAGTAGCATCATGAATAAAATTAACAATATAACTATCACATAAAACATTCTTATCATGAGCCACATGCATAAAAGAATTATTACTCTCCCTATAAGAATAGTCATTCTTATTAATCATAGTGGGAGCAAATTCAACAAAATAGCTATCATTATTATTCTCGTCACCATAATCATCAAATATATGAGGCATATTGTAATCATTATTAATTTTCTCCTCAATAGTAGGTGGACTGAAAATATCATATTCATCATCGTATTCATCATATATTGGAGGTTTGGTATCATCATAAGCAATAGAATAGCTATCTTCCAAAGCTAGGGAACTAAAAAGATCATTTTCATAAAAAATAGCTTCCCCAAGCTTAGACTTTTCCATAGCATTAGCAATAATGGTGTCCAAAGAATTCATACTAACAACATTGCTATTGGCATGCAAATAAAGTTCCATAGTTTTTTAATTTTCTCTTCAAACACTTCATGTCCTAACTCAAGATAAATACTATAAAGCTCTCTAATTTTTTTTTTGTTTTCCATTAAGCCTAACTAGTGAAAACAAGAAATAAAAAGACAAAATTGCAGAATCTAAAGGAAATAACTTCGAGCACTCACACCGGAGGATGTGAGTACCTTTTACCTTACCTCCCCGGCAACGGCGCCAGAAAATAGGCGTTTACCGTGGGAGGTTCTTCTTCTTTAATCCTCCGGTGTGAATACCTTTTACCTTACCTCCCTGGCAATGGCACTAGAAAATAGCTTGATGTCTATGCACTTCTATTCTTGTAGACAGTTGTTGGGCCTCCAAGTGCAGAGGTTTGTAGAACAGCAGCAAGTTTTCCCTTAATTGGATCACCCAAGGTTTATCGAACTCAGGGAGGAAGTGGTCAAAGGTATCCCCTCTCAAGCAACCCTACAATCAAGATACAAGAAGTCTCTTGTGTCCCCAACACACCCAATACACTTGTCAGGTGTATAGGTGCACTAGTTCGGCGAAGAGATAGTGAAATACAAGTGGTATAGATAATTATAAGTGGCAACAGTGGTGGAAAATAGCTTAGTGGCGTGGAAAAGACTAAAGGCAAACTGAAATAAAGATGGAAGCAAGCAAATATGTAACAGATCTAGTAGCAAATGGTGTTTCAGTGCTTAGAAAAAAGGCCTAGGGATCATACTTTCACTAGTGAACACTCTCATATAAATATCTTCTCTTTATGATAGTACTCTTAACTACTCTCCGGTTGAACACTCTAATCGATGGTAGGGCTATAACAGCACACCTCAAAGTAAGCCTTTCCCATCTAGAAAACCCCACACTGTCACCTTGAGTACTAGATGAGTCCAACAAACACCACAATTTCATAAAGATATCCAACTCCAAATATAACTCATAACAAGTATTTGTAATCTCTAGCCTAAGTGCCACCATGGTGTGCACGCTGTCACTTTCACACACATGGGGAGAGAAGAGATCTATTAAAGCACTTGAGTAGCAAGGTAGATCTATAGATTACAAGCTCATGATCTCAATAAGATCATGCATAGAGAGAGAGATGAACACATAGCTACCGGTAGAACCCTTAGCCTCGAGAGAGAACTACTCCCTCCTCATCATGGGAATCAGCGATGGTGATGGAGATGGCGGTGGAGATCGATGGAGATGGCTTCGGGGGCACTTCCCCATCCCGGCAGGGTGCCGGAACAGAGACTTTCTGTCCCCTGAATCTCCCCTTCGGTGGCGGCGGCGCAGTGAAACTTTTCATGGATTTCTGATTAACGATTTAGGGTTTATGCATCGGGAGGCATCTTATAGGCGAAGAGGCAAGGTCGGTGGGCGGCCAGGGGGCCCACACCATGCCCTGGCGCGGCCTAGGTGGACCCGCGCCATGGGGTGGTTTGGCCACCCTGTGGCCCCTTTCCGACTCTCCTTCTGGCTCTGTGAGTCTTCTAGGAAAATAGTAACTTTGGCTTTTGTCCCGTCCAATTCCGAGAATATTCATTTTCTGACTTCCTAGAACCAAAAACAGAAAAAAGTAACTGGCCTTTGTGGATCTTTTTAATAGGTTAGTCCAAGAAATCATATGAAAAGTACTCCAAAGTTGGAACAAAACATAAGAAAGTGGATAAAACCAAGCATGGAACATCAAAAATTGTAGATACATTTGCAATGTATCATGGCCCAATCCTTTTTTTAGCAAAGGACAAGCCGGTTGTACTTAAGATGACCAAACGTTCTCGAGGACACATGGGAATATCATCAAGTGCTTTCGCTTCATATAGTTGATTAATCTTCTTTAGTTTGCTAAGTGTTGTGTGGCTGAACCTGTGCTAATGTACCGACCTTCCTAGGACTAATACATACTTGTGATTATACCCCTTGCAAGCATCCGCAAGTACAAGAAAGTAATTAAGATAGAAATCTAGCCACAGTTTTAAACTCTAAGACCCTGACATCCCTTATGCAACGGTTTCCTAACGGGGGTTCAGGTTTCTGTCACTCTGGTAACCCCTACGATTAGTAGCCAAATACACAATGCATTCCCCTAGGCCCATATAGGTGAAGTGTCATGTAGTCGACGTTCACATGACACCACTAGAAGAAGTACACCACAACTTAAATATCAAACCATTGAATCTTTCTCAACACAATTCCACTACTAACAACATGACTTCTCCCATGTCCTAAAAAACAAAACGAACTACTCACAAGACATCATATGGATCAAGATCATAGATGAAATAATGATATGTAACAATCTGAACATAAACGATAATTCAATGGTTCACTTAATAGCATCAACTACAAAGAGTAATCAACACCGGGAAAGTTTCCCCTAAGAACTATGCAAGATTCAACCCAATTGTTACAGCGGTATGAAGTGGTGATGATGGTGCTGGTGGAGATGATGATGGTGATGATGATGATGATGATCCCAATGAAGTCCAGCTTCATGGTGGTGTTGATGGCAACGATCTCCCCTCTCCAGGAAGGAATTCCACCGTGTAATTCTGCCACGGAGAGATCTTTCTCTCTGTAGTTTCCCCGCATGAGCTTTCTATGGTCGCCCCCCAGGTATTAGGGTTCCGTGGGGATAATATACGCCAGAGGGGAGAGCCTGGAGTGGGCCAGGGTGGCCACACCACCTACTGGCGCGACCTAGGGCTGCCCGCGCTAGGGGTGGCGTGGGCCCCCTGTGGCCCATCTCTACTCCCCCTTCTGGCAATCTTCGTCTTCTGGAAAAATAGAATTTTCCATGTATTTTCCCATATTTTATGATCTACGCGAATTTCGCCTCTAAACAGCCCCTTTTCCATCAGAATCCTTACTGCAGCGGTCCATGCTCCAAAAGTCATCACCCATGCAAAAACAGATGAAATAACATAAGTATCATCTCTTAATATGAAATATATCAATGAATACCAGTAAATTATGATATAGAATAGTGATGCAAAATGGACGTATCAACTCCCCCAAGCTTAGACTTCGCTTGTCCCCAAGCGAACACTAAGCTCAATAAACATGACCTCAAGTTTATGGAGTGAAGAGTCGATAAAAGAATACAGACAAGAAGCATCACATTCATCAATACACAAATCATAATAGAAGGCAACTCACTATTATATAACTTAACTTGCAATAAGTAAAGGAAACACAATAAAGATACATAAAGTAAATCACAATTGGTAATGGCAAACTTAGCTCTTGGTCAAAAAATAGTTGACGATTTGCAGGAGTTCACACATAAAGGGTTTTCAATGATAGCTTTCCAAGTAGTATTCACTAAGATAAGAGCAATGTGCAAAATAAGGAACATAAGAAACATGATTGAATAAATCATCATATGAATGAATGAAACACAACAACTCAAAATACTTGCTTGAGATTGAAGGGAATAGGTTTACTGACTCAACTAAAAAGTAAAAGATAGGCCCTTCGCATAGGGAAGCAGGGATTTCAAGTTTCATAAAGAGCTTCCAAAAATTATGATACTTATTAGCTTCCAGCTCTCATTGCCCCAATCATAGGCATCTTTAGGTGATTAAGGTTAAAGTGATCAAATATGAGGATATGCTTGACAAGTTGTAAGTTGGAAATCTCATGTCCCTTGAATATGAGGGTCGCTTCTCATGTTACTCAAGTTTAGTTACTGGTAAGTTGTTGTCATAGTAAGTATATGTGTATCATAGAGAACCACCAATGGGGTACCCCTTGCCCGATTATACGGAAGAATCCCCATATCAAAATGACAAGGCAAGCAGACAATGAGCATCTCAGCAATCTTCTTATTTACCATGGGAAAATGGTGCTTTTTTCTCTATTTCCTCTTTTCTCATCTTTTTTTTTGTTTTTTTCTCAATATCTATCTCTTTTTTTATAAGAAGAATGCTTCATAGATTGCTCATTATGGTTATGCTGCAGGTTTCCACCATGATTAGGCATGGATTAGACCAGCGGCCCAAACGTTTCTATAACACGCATACATAACTCCATGGACTTACAATCTCCCCTTTCATTTCACACCGACGATATCCATAAACAAAAGAGCATGATATCAACTAGGTACAATGGAAAAGTGCAATGTTGAAAGCGTTCCCCATGACAACATGGTTCTGTTAATTCACAACTTACAAAGCGTAAGCATATACGCAATATAGATGGGCACAATGGTTCAAGTTTATTAAGTGCAAGAAAGTAAAGTGTGCCATCAAGTTCGTGAGAGATTTAATCACTAATTTTCTCATAACAAGTTTAATTCGGAAGGTAGATAAAACATGAATTTACTTGGAATAGCAATAGTGCTAGTACGTAGGTATGGTGGACATAAATGACATAGGTTTTGGTTTAAGGATTGGATGCACGAGAAGCATTCCCTCTCAGTACAGGTTTTTGGCTAGCAAGGCTGGGTAGCAAGCATAAGAGTTGAAGGAAACAAACAAACATACAAGTGATAAAAACAAACATGCAATCTTCCTTGAAAGCACAAAAGATCTTAACTAGAGAATACTAAAGTTATGAGCAAATCAAGAAAGAAAGATGATGAAATTATATTTCTTTAGAGTACTTTTTATCTTTTCATTCAATTCTCAAAAATAGTGCTGCTACTGACCGAGCCAGGTTTGCCAAAACCAACTAAATTAACTCAATGATCCCAAAGTGATACCAATACTAATAACAAGATCAATCATATAATAGAAATTGAAAACTAATATAAGATATGCAAAAGAGTAAATAATAGAACTTCTCATTAATATTCCATAATGGCAACTCACACCAAGGGATACATAGATATCTAACGAGAGGGGGGACACTTCCATAATGCAAACCATCCTACATGATAACTTCTCTATTCATGATATGACTCTACTAAAAAGGTAAAAAGGTAAAAGATAGTGATGCGATACGCGACACTCCCCCAAGCTTGGAACAAACCAAGGGGATGCCAAAACCTGATGACGAATCACTCCTTCGGTGGTGGTGGTGGTGTTCTCTCATCATCGTCCAACTTCCAAGGTAAGGGCTCCCCATCAACAAAAGACATCATGGTCTCCATCATCCTGAAACTAGCAGCAGCACTTAAGCGTTTAAACCTAACCTCATACTCACAGTTTTGATTTTGAGCATCGTAGAGCTGTGCTTGCAGTTGGTTGGTTGTTCGGTGGAGTGAGAGAATTTCATCCTTAAGCTCAGTAGTCTCCTTTTGGTGCTCGGTGATAAGTTTGGAACAAATCTTATGGATGATATCCACTTTGCGTTCCGCCATCTTCTTGTACCTAAATACCTCTTGCTCCAGTGCTTCCATCCTGTCCTCCAGACTTCCTTCACATTTAGGGCCCTGAACCTATTTTATCTGTACCTTACCATCTTTGAGCAACAACTCCTTGGGATGAATCTTCAACTCACGCATGTACGGGTTGATGATGTCCATGGAGTAATCTTCCTTGGCTAATTCAGAGGAAGACATCATGGCTCCAAAACTGAGACTCTACCTGTCAGAAACAGATTGAAACGAAAACACGACGAGAACACGATATATGAACCTCGGGGGATCCCGGGGATTATATATTACGAATTTTTACAGCAAAGGGAAGGTATTGGGAGAAAACGGGTCGGAGACAAAGTCCAAGGTGGCCACACCACCTACTGGCGCAGCCAGAGGGGCCCGCGCCAGGGGGTGGTGTGAGCCACCCTGGCTCCATTTTCGTCCCTCTTTCGCTTCGTTGCTTTCCTTGTTGGATAAAAACTGCAAAAATATAACTGGACAGAATTTTCGTGGAACTTTTCTTACCAGAATTGTTACCTATTCGAAAGCGGACTCTGCAGGTCTCTGAATTTGGTCTTTGATAAATTTTTCCGGAGTTACTACTTGAATAGCATCAATATCTTCATTGTAAGAATCTCCAGCAATATAGTGCTTGAGTCGCTGACCATTCACCACTTGTGTAGTGTTATCTTTTAAAGAAGAAATTTTTATTGCACCTGAATGATATACTTCTTCGATAACAAAAGGTCCTTCCCATTTTGAAAGTAGTTTCCCTGCAAAAAATCTGAGATGAGACCTATACAACAGAACTTTCTCACCAACATGGAACTCTCTCTTAAGAATTATCCTGTCATGCCATCTTTTAACTTTTTCCTTAAAGAGTCTAGCATTATCATATGCTTCACTCCTCCATTCATCCAATGAACTTAAGTCAAATAATATTTTCTCACCAGCAAGTTTGTAGTCTCTATTAAATTCTTTCACTGCCCAATAGGCTTTGTGTTCAAATTCTAAAGGCAGGTGGCAAGCTTTCCCATAAACCATTTTGTAAGGAGACATTCCCATAGGATTTTTATAGGTAGTCCTATAAGCCCATAAAGCACCATTAAACTTTTTAGCCCAATTTTTCTAGATCTATTAACAGTCTTTTGCAAGATGGATTTAATTTCTCTATTTGATAGCTCTACTTGTCCACTAGTTTGGGGATGATAAGCTGAAGCAAATCTATGATTAACATCATATTTAGCAAGGGTCTTTATAAAACCACCATGAATGAAATGAGAACCTCCATCAGTCATAAGATACCTAGGCACTCCAAACCTAGGAAAGATAATATCCTTAAGCATTTTTAAAGAGGTCTCCCCATCAGCACTTTTTGTAGGTATGGCTTCTACCCACTTAGTAACATGGTCAACAGTAACAAGAATATGGGTATAACCTTTTGAAGGGGGAAAAGGACCCATAAAGTTGAATCCCCAACAATCAAATGGTTCAATAACTAGAGAGTAATTCATAGGCATCTCATTGCGTCTAGAAATGTTACCAACTCGTTGGCACTCATCACATGATAAGACAAATTTTCTTGCATCTTTAAAAAGGGTAGGCCAGTAAAAACCTGATTATAACACCTTCTGTGTGGTTCTATCTCCCGCATGATGTCCTCCATAGGCACTACCATGACATTTCCGCAATATCTCCTTTTGTTCATATTCTGGAACACATCTTCGCATAATACCATCTACTCCTTCTTTATATAAATGTGGGTCATCCCAAAAATAATGCCTCAAATCGTAAAATAACTTCCTTCTTTGCTGAGCTGTAAAAGTTGGAGGCAAATACTTGGAGACAATAAAGTTAGCATAAGCAGCATACCAAGGGCTCCCTCGCGAGCTTACCCCTACTGCAGCCAACTATTCATTTGGGAAACTATCATTAACAGGCATAGGATCAAAAGAGATGTTTTCCAATCAAGATAAATTATCAGCAACAGGATTTTCAGCACCTTTCCTATCTACAATATGTAGGTCAAACTCTTGTAAGAGCAACACCCATCGAATAAGCCTAGGCTTAGCGTCTTTCTTCGTCATAAGGTACTTAATAGCAGCATGATCAGTATGAATGGTAACTTTTGAGTCAACAATATAAGGTCTAAACTTATCAGAAGCAAAGACAACAACTAAGAATTCTTTTTTAGTAGTAGCATAATTCTTTTGAGCAGCGTCAAGAGTCTTACTAGCATAATGGATAACATTTAACTTTTTATCTATTCGTTGCCCAAGGACAGCACCTACAGCAAAATCACTAGCGTCACACATGATTTCAAAGGGTAAGCTCCAATCAGATGGTTGAACAATAGGAGCAGTAGTTAAAGCCTTCTTTAGAGTTTCAAAGGATTCCTTACAATCATCATCAAAAACAAAGGGTACATCCTTTTGAAGAAGATTAGTGAGGGGTTTTGATATCTTAGAGAAATCTTTAATAAACCTTCTATAGAAACCAGCATGACCACGGATACTACAAATACCTTTGACGTCTCTTGGACAGGGAATTTTCTCAATTGCTTCAACTTTAGCTCTATCAACTTCTATGCCTCTTTCGGAAATCTTATGTCCGAGGACAATCCCTTCATTGACCATGAAGTGGCATTTCTCCCAATTAAGAACAAGATTAGTTTCTTCACATCTCTGCAAAACTTTATCAAGGTTGTGCAGACAATTATCAAAAGAAGTTCCATAGACGGAAAAATCATCCATGAATACTTCCACAATTTCCTCACAAAAACCATGAAAGATAGCAGACATGCATCTTTGAAAAGTAGCAGGACACAAACCAAAAGGCATACGTCTATAAGCATAGGTTCCATAAGGGCATGTAAAAGTAGTTTTTTCTTGATCTTGTTATTTAACAGCAATTTGAGAAAACCCAGAGTATCCATCAAGAAAACAAAAATGGGTCTTTTTAGACAACCTTTCTAACAATTGATCAATAAAAGGAAGTGGGTAATGATCTTTCTTAGTAACTTTGTTAACTTTTCTGAAATCAATGCACATCCTATATGAAGGGTTCCGTAGCAGAAAACAAAAAATTTCTATCTACTCGAACACTAACACCAGGATCTATACTATGTAGACATAAGTAACGGAGAAGGAATACAGTATTCATACCTTTGAAAATAGAGGCACGCCTTACGCAGGAACGCGTATATTGATGAAGATGAGCAGCACCCCAAGTGTGGTGCCTCTGAAGTTCGTCACACATCCGGTGTAGGAGACGTCAACCGAACTCCGATCCAGCCGAGCAGCGGAAGAAGTAGATGCCGGATCGCCGAATCACACGACAATAGTGTGAACGTGGATAACTCAACTATGAGGTCCTCCCCAATATTACGGGGAAGTCCTCCGCATAAGAGAGAGAGAGAATGAGAGGAATGGGTGATCTCCAAGGGGGAGGGGGACCCCTTTATATAGTGGGAGGAGGGGCGCACCACCCAGGGGCCAGGCGGGGTAGGACTAATCCCCACACCCGCTGGCCACCTTGGGGCAATCGTCAGCCCTAGGTAGGCCCCACTGGGGCGGCCCACCAGCCCTAGGCCGGCTGGCCCCCACTCCCTAGGCGCCTTGCCCACTTGGGCCTCCCTTCGGGTGAGGCCCATTAGCAATATAGTGCCTTCAAAAATAAAATAAAAAATATATTTAATATTAATTCTCCAATTAACATTCAAATATACATATTATATTATCTCTTCACTCCGGAACAACTTCTGGACCCCTTTCCGATCTCCATCGGATGTTACCAAAACTATTCCGGTTTCTCTCTCTATTTCTCATACGATACCTCATCTACCCTAAGCGTCCCTACCCTTAAGCGTGACATCCTTTGGTTCGGAAACACTCCGGACATGATAGAGACTACTCTCATGTCAATGATCAACAGAGGCACCTGGATGGCCATGTGACCCCCGTGTGTTTCATGAATACAATCGCTCGAACCATGAGATAGTCGTTCCCCATTCCCTTTGTCACTCGATACCTAATTCATCCGAGACTTGATCTTCGGTATCTGCATACCTTAGTTCGATCTCGTTACTGATGAACTTGTTTTCTCGTTCTCATGTCATTGCATTCCGTGACCCATTCACATGCTTTCAAGCTTCATTAATGCAATGTCACCGAGATGGCCACATGTATCTGTCCGTTACACAGACTAGACAAATCCTGGTCTTGATATGTACTCCTCTACGCATCCCTTCGGAAAACCTGAGTGGCACCTTTTTGGTCACCCTGTTACGAGATGACTCTTGATAACCATCTAAGCTTCTTCGGAATGGTGATTTGCATTACCTCACAGTCAAAGGATCGGGTTACGAGGTTCTCTGTGTTTTATCATCAATGGTGAACTTTGTAACTAGATCTCATTAAGATACAATGGTCGGATGTTTGTCTATCATGTTACTCAACTAATAACATGACCTCATTGTCAGTTGGCATAAATGCCCATGGTATTGAAACATAGACCATCCTTATGACCAATGAACTAGTTCACTAGAGGTAACTAGAGACACGGTTTGTTTACATACCACACGTGTATTAACGTTTCGTATTAACACAGTTATAGCACAGTATGAAACATACTATGAACATATAGGAGAAGTATCAAATAATACACTTTATTATTTGCCTCTAGGGCATAAATCCTCCAGTCTCCCACTTGCACTAGAGTATAAACAAACTAGCTTACAATAGGCAGGAACCTAACACCAATGGAATCTCGGTGTTGTTCATGCTTGTCTAGATGGAGAGCTTTCGTCAACGGATCTGCTACATTCAGTTCCGTTTCTACTTTGCAAATCTTGACTTCACCTTCGTCAACGTTCTGTCGGATGATGTGAAATCTAAACTTGATGTGTTTGGCCGTGAAATGAGTTCTTGGTTCCCTTGCATTTGCAATAGCTCCCGTGTTATCACAATAGATCGTCACGGGGTCTTGTGCATTGGGAAAAACTCCTAGTTCGATGACGAAATTCCTTAGCCAAATAGCTTCATTTGCTCATCAGCTGCAACAATGTATTCAGATTCCATTGAAGATTGTGCCACCATCGGCTGCTTCTTGCTCTTCCAGCTTACCGCCCCACCATTCACCAAGAAAACAAATCCTGTCTGAGACTTCGAGTCATCATGATCTGAATTCCAGCTCGCATCTACGTAACCTGTTACGTTTAGAGCTTCATCATTTCCTCCATAGATTAGGAACATATCCTTTGTTCTTCTCAGATACTTTAGGATATTTTTCACAGTTGTCCAGTGATTCGGTCCTGGATTACTCTGATATCGGCTCGTCAAACTAAGAGCCAATGCCACATCAGGTCGGGTACTAAGCATTGCATACATGATAGATCCTATGGCTGAGTCATAGGGGATGTAAGACATCTTTTCTCTATCATCGTTCGTTACAGGACATCGAGTCATACTCATTTTGCAATTCTTCATCATAGGTGTAAAACCCCTCTTGGTGTTTTCCATTTTGAACCTCTTCAAAATCTTATCTATGTAAGTACTCTGACTCAATGCTATTAGGTGTCTTGATCTATCTCTATAGATCTTGATTCCTAATATATATGCAGCTTCACCTAGATCCTTCATGGAAAATTGGTTGCTCAAATATGCTTTCACGCTTTTCATAAGATCCACATCGTTTCCCATGAGTAATATGTCATCTACATATACTACTAAGAAAACAACCGAGCTCCCACTCGCTTTCTTGTAAACACAGAACTCCTGTTGGTTTTGGACAAATCCAAAACTCTTGATCACTTGATCAAAACGTTGGTTCCAGCTCCGAGATGCTTACTTCAATCCATAAATGGACCGTTGAAGTTTGCATACCTTTCCAGCATCCTTAGGATTGACAAAACCTTCTGGTTGCATCATATACAACTCTTCATCAATGTGACCATTGAGGAATGCGGTCTTGACATCCATCTGCCAAATTTCATAGTCGAAATGTGTAGCAATTGCTATTAAAATCCTGACAGCCTTAAGCATCACTATGGGAGAATAAGTCTTGTTGTAATCAACTCCTTGAATTTGTACCTTTGCGACAAGTCGAGCTTTATGAATGGTCACATTACCACTTGCATCTATCTTTTTCTTAAAGATCCATTTATTTTCCACGGCCTTGCAGCCTTCTGGAAGATCCACCAAGGTCCAAACTTGGTTTTCATGCATGGATCCTATTTCGGATTTCATGGCTTCTAGCCATTTCTCGGAGTCAGCACTATCCATAGCTTCTTTGTAGTTTGCAGGTTCTTCCTGATCATCTAAGATGACAAACATCACAAGGCTACTATACCAATCTGGAGTGGCACGAACCCTTGTAGACCTGCGAACCTCAGGAGTCTCGATGTCATTGTTTTGATCAGCATCAATGGGCTCTTCCTCCATGTTGGAGAGAGGTTTCAGAACAACTTCCGTTGCGCTACTCGGAATACAGAGAGAAGGGTCAACAATTTCATCTAACTCAATTTTCCTTCCACTCACTCCTTTTGCAAGAAACTCTTTCTCGAGAAAGGTGCCAGTTTTTGCGACAAACATTTTGCCTTCGGCTTGGTTGTAGAAAGTATACCCACGGTTCCCCTTGGTATCCCACAGAGATACATTTTTCTTATTTGGGTTCGAGTTTGTCAGGCTGCAGTTTCTTAATGTAAGCCTCACAACCCCAAACTTTCAGAAATGACAACAATGGCTTCTTTCCATGCCATATCTCATATGGGGTTGTCTCCACGGATTTGGATGGTGCTCGGTTTAAAATAAAAGCGGCGGTTTCTAACGCGTATCCCCAAAAAGACACAGACAAATCAGTTAAAGACATCATGGACCGTACGCTATCCAATAGGGTTTGGTTACGATGTTCCGATACACCATTACGTTGTGGTGTTCCGGCTGGCGTAAGCTGTGGTATAATCCCACAGTCCTTCAGGTGCATGTTAAACTCATAACTCAAATACTCGCCTCCTCGATCCGATCGAAGGTGCTTGATTTTCTTGTTAAGTTGATTCTCTACCTCTTTCTGAAATTCCTTGAACTTTTCAAAGGTTTCAGACTTGTGCTTCATTAAGTAGATATATCCATATCTGCTCAAGTTGTCAGTAAAGGTAACAAAGTAACAATAACCATTGCGTGTTGAGACACTCATTGGTCCACATACATCCGTGTGTATGATCCCAAGTAGGTCTACAGCTCTCTCCACTATTCCGGAGAATGGTGTCCTGGTCATCTTGCCCATGAGGCATGGCTCACATGTATCAAGGGATTCAAAATCCAATGATCCAAGAAGCCCTTCTGAATGAAGCTTCTTCATGCGCTTTATGCCAATATGACCAAGACGGCAATGCCATATGTACATGGAATTATCGTCACTATGCTTACAACGTTTAGCATCAACACTATGGATGTGTGTATCACAATCAAGATCAAGTAAGAATAAACCATCACGTACATGAGCATGAACATACAAAACATCATTCATATAAATTGAACAACCATTTGTTCCTGATTTAAACGAATAACGGTCTTGCAACAAGCAAGACCCACTCACAATATTCATACTCAGTGCGGGTACATAATAGCATTTATTCAAAATCAACAATAATCCTGACGGTAGACGCAGATGCAGGGTGCCGACGGCCATCACTTCGACTCTCGAACCATTGCTGATGCACATCGTCACCTCGTCCTTCCTCAGGCGCCTCCTACTCTGCAGATCCTGCTGAGAGTTACAAGAGAAACAGATCCGGTATCAAATACCCATGTGTTGCTCCTGGCGCTTGTAAGGAATACATCAATAACATGTATATCATATATACCTTTGTCTGGAATGGCTATCTTGCCAGCTCGCTTGTCTTCAAGGTATTTGGGGGGCAGTTGCATTTCCAGTGCCCATCCCCTTTGCAGTAGAAGCACGAAGTGCCGGGCTTAGGGCCAGGCTTGGCAGTATTTGAGGTGCTGGGGACAAACTTGCCATCCCTCTTAGACTTCTTGCCTTTGACTTTTCCCTTTTGCCCCGGTTTCTTAAAGTTGGTGGTCTTGTTGACCATCAGCACCGTGTGCTCCTTCTTGATTTCAACCTCAGCATTTTTGAGCATGGCGAACACCTCAGCAAGGGTCTTAGTCATCCCTTGCATGTTGTAGTTCATCACAAAACCCTTATAGCTAGGGGCAGCGAGTGCAGCACCCTATCTATAGCGAGCTTCTCTAGGATTTTGCAATCCAGGGCATTTAAGCGTTTAACGTAGCCAGACATTTTGACCACGTGCTCACTAGTACTGTTGTGCTCTTCCATTTTAGCAGAGAAGAAGAGCTCGGAAGCATCATACCTCTCTGCACGAGCCTGTGGAGCAAAGACAGCCTTGAGATCCTCAATGATCTCAAAAGCATTCATCTTCTCAAAACGCTTTTGAAGCTCCGGCTCCATGGCATAGAGCATTCCACTCTGGATGAGGGAGAAATCATCCGCCTTGGACTGCCAGACATTCTTTTCGTCCTTAGAGGCAGAATATGCAGGCTTAGCCGGAAGCTCAGCCTCAATGACATAAGTCAACTTGTAGGGGACTAGGAGGATCCTGAGATTGCGGAACCATGCGGTGAAGTTGGTTCCATCAGTTTTTAGCTTGTCCTTCTCGAGGAAAGTGCTAAGGTTGAAGGTGGGTGGGCGAGACATCTACAAAGGGTTTGCAAAGTGTTTAGACTATGTTCATCATAATGAGTTCAAGTTTTAACTAAAAGAACTCCCACTTAAACGAACATCCCTCTACTCGTTCAGTGATCACATGATCCCTATCCTCTGCACCTCCCCCGATCGTCACGGCCATCAGTGCAGTATCAAAGGTGGACATTCCCTAATGTCGATCACATCAACCATGTGATTCATGCTCGACCTTTCAGTCTCTTGTATTCCGAGGCCATGTTTCTCTAACGTGCTAGGCTCGCCAGTCCTAACTCGTATGTATTCACAGTGCAACATGGCTTACACCCACTGTATGTGAACGCAGATATGTCTGACACCCAGGTCTTTAGCCCTGGATCGCCTCATACCGAAGAACTTTCTTGGTGGTGCACACACAAGGGGAATACGATAAATGGAATACTATGAGGGATTATATTATTATGCTACCGTCTAGTAAGTATACTAGCACAATAAGTAATACTTCTAAAGTGAAGTGTTATGACATGGTTATATCTTTATGATCATCATCAACAGCTTCAATGAGAGTTTCATAAACTTGTCATTGCCATGTTATAATACTTGCCCCTATGCAATAATAAAGATAGACGCTTCTATATTAACTATTGCATGTTTTACGCGGCTTTAGGGCTTTCATAGTAGAACCCTGATACGTCCATTTTGCATCACTATTCTATGTCTTAATTCACTATTATTCATTGATATATTTCATATTGAGAGGTGATACTTATGTTATTTCATTTATTTTTGCATGGTTGATGACTTTTGGAGCATGGACCGCAATGTGGGATTCGATGGAAAAGGTGCTGTTTGGAGGCAAAATTCACGAAGATCAGAAAATCTGGGAAAATATACGTAAAATCCTATTTTTCCAGAAGACTCAGGATGCCAGAAGATGGAGTGGAGGTGGGCCAAAGGGGGCCCACACCACCCCATGGCGCGGGCAGGCCTAGGCCGCGCCTGGGAGTGGTGTGGCCACCCTGGCCCACTCCAGCCTCTCCCCTCTGGCGTATATCATCCCCACGAAACCCTAAAACTCAGGGAGCGACCACAGAAACATTCCACGCCAAGGCGAAAACACCGAGAGAAAGATCTCTCCGGCAGATTCTGGGGAATTCCTTCTCGGAGAGGGGAGATCGTCGCCATCAACACCACCATCAAGCTGGACTTCATCGGGATCATCATCATCATCACCACCATCAGCACCCTCATCACCATCTCCATATTGCTGTAACGATTGCGTTGAATCTTGCATAGTTCATAGGGGAAACATTCCCGATGTTGATTACTCTTTGTAGTTGATGCTATTGAGTGAACCATTGGATTATTGTTTATGTTCAGATTGTTATACATCATTATTCCATCTCTGATCATGATCCATATGATTTCTTGTGAGTAGTTCGTTTTGTTCTTGAGGACATGGGAGAAGTCTTGTTGTTAGTAGTGGAGTTGCGTTGAGAAAGATTCAATAGATTGTTATTTAAGTTGTGGTGTACTTCTTCTAGTGGTGTCATGTGAACGTCGACTACATGACACTTCACTAATATGGGCCTAGGGGAATGCATTGTGTATTTGGCTACTAATCGTAGGGGTTGCCGGAGTGACAGAAACCTGAACCACCTTTAGGAAACCATTGCACAAGGGACGTAAGGGTCTTAGAGTTTAAAGCTGTGGTTAGGTTTCTACCTTAATTACTTTCTTGTACTTATGGATGTTTGCAAGGGGTATAATCACAAGTATGTATTAGTCTTGGATGGGGCGGTACATTAGCACAGGTTCACCCACACAACACTTAGCAAGCTAAAGAAGATTAATCGACTATATGAAGCGAAAGCACTTGACAGTCTTCCAATGTGTCCTCAAGAACGTTTGGTCATCTATAGAAATACAACCGGCTTGTCCTTTGCTGCATAAAGGATTGGGCCACTTGCTGCATTTATTCTTACTGTCTTTTATTTACTCATACTTTGTTTACTTGCTTTATCGAAAACCCCTAAAAATCCATTTGCTAAGTATTTGCAGAGAATTCCTAATCCATACCACTAGCCAGCACCTTCTGCTCCTCGTTGGGTTCGACACTCTTACTTATCGAAAATACTGCGATACACCCCCTATACTTGTGGGTCATCAAGACTATTTTCTGGCGCTGTCGGGAGTGAAGCGCTATTGGAGAGTGGAACTGGTAAAGGAAACTTCTACTGTGAGTATTGTTTACTTCTGCTAGTTGCTTTATTTTTGTTATGGATAATTCGCTGAGTTTCTTATTTGGTAATGCTAATACCACTGCTAAGGTAGTAGATAAGCCACCACCTGCTGAGAAAGATGTTTTCAAAATACCTACAAGAATTATTGATCGTGTTATGGATAACTATTATGTTGGGGATGGAACTGTCCATCCCGGTGATCATTTACTCTTTATACACGAATTATGTGGGTTGTTCAAGTGTGCAGGTATTACTACAGATCAAGTTAAGAAGAAGTTATTCTCATTATCACTGAAAGGTAGAGCTGAGGAATGGTATAAGCTGCTGAAGAATGGTCAAGCTCTGGAATGGGAGGAAATAGTGCCTATCTTTTATTCAAAGTTTTATCCTCCTAGTGAGATTCATAAAGATTGGAATCAAATATACAACTTTTGGCCTCTTGATGGAGAGAGTACAGCTCAAGCTTGGGGGAGATTGAAGTTACTAATGCTCAAATGTCCCATTCATGAGCTCCCCAACAATATTATTATCAACAAATTTTATGCAAGGCTCCCTCTACATGACAAAGATTTATTGGATGCTTCTTGCGCTGGATCATTCACTCGAATGGAAGAAGAAGCTAAGTGGGACCTTCTAGATCGTATTCAAGACAATGCTGAAGCTTGAGAGAATGACAAAGGTAGAAAGTCAGGTATAAATTATGATTATGAATGCATTGAATCTTTTATGGGAACTGATGACTTTCAAAATATTAGTAATATTTATGGTCTTGACTTGCAAGTTATTACGAATTGCTTTAGAGCTTTTGCTTCCTATATCGATATTCCAAAAAGGGGATGGAACAAATACCATGCACCTTACAAAGATATTGTTGACTATGCTCCTATTAGAAGTGCTGAGTATTGCATTATTGGCCCCATTTTACTTGAACCTTATATCGAGAAGATTCCCTTCCCCAAAAAGGTAAAGGATCATCCTATGATAACTAATGTAATCACCAAAAGTGAAAAAAGAACTGTAAAACCTGATGAACAAATAAACATTGAACCTGTGGTAGCAATTGTGAAAGACCTTGTCACTAAAAGCGTAGAAGATGGGCACATAGTCTTTTGTGAGGATGCTTCTAATATTGTTTCACATCCCAATAGAACTAAAAAGGCTAGTGTTCCTGTGCTTTCTGTTAGAATTGGTGATTATTGCTATTATGGTTTATGTGATATTGGTGCAAGTTCCAGTGCTATTCCTTATGAGCTTTACAGAGAAATTATGGATGAAATCAGTCCTTGCGAGTTAGAAGAGATTGATGTGGTTATTCACCTTGCTAATAGAGAGACCATCTCTCCAATTGGTATTGTACGAGACGTGGAAGTTCTTTGTGGTAAAATTAAGTACCCTGCTGATTTTCTAGTACTTGGTTCGGCTACTAGTAAAACCTACCCTATCATTTTTGGTAGACCTTTCTTGAGTACTTGTGGAGCTATCATTGATTGCAAGAGGGAGAAAATCTTGACTAAGTTTGATGGGGAATCTTATGAGTTTAATTTTTCGAAATTTACTAAAGAACCTTGCGAAGAGGAAACCCATAATGAGGATTTTAGGGTTGAACAACTTGCTTCTATTTCTCTTGCTCCTAACAATGCTTTGCAGCAATTTATGGAAGATCATGAAAGTGAAATCTTCATGGAAGAAAGGAATGAGATTGACAGGATCCTCCGTGATCAACCTAAGATGCTTAAGCATGACTTGCCTGTGGAAGGCTTGGGTACCACGATGCCACCTAAAAAGGATCCGGTTTTCGATCTAAAACCTCTCCTTGATGATCTTAAATATGCTTTTATTGATGATAAAAAGATATATCCTATTATTATTAGCGCTAAACTTTCAGGGGAGGAAGAAGAAAGATTATTGGAGGTTTTGAGGAAACACAGAGGATCTATGGGCTATACTCTAGATGATTTGAAAGGGATCTCACCTACTATATGTCAAAATTCTATCAACATAGAACTAGATGCGAAGCCAGTAGTGGAGCACCAACGACGTTTAAATCCTAAAATGAAGGAAGTGGTAAGGAATGAGGTATTGAAACTCCTTGATGCTGGTATTATTTACCCTATTGCTGATAGTGAATGGGTTAGTCCTGTTCATTGTGTTCCTAAAAAGGGAGGTATTACCGTTGTCCCTAATGATAATGATGAGCTTATTCCTCAAAGAATAGTGGTAGGCTATAGGATGTGCATCGATTTTAGGAAAGTCAATAAAGTCACTAAGAAATATCACTACCCGCTTCATTTTATTGATCAAATGTTGGAAAGGTTGTCTAAAAAGACCCATTTTTGTTTTCTTGATGGTTATTCTGGTTTCTCTCAAATTGTTGTTAAACAACAAGATCAATAAAAAACTACTTTTACTTGCCCTTATGGAACTTATGCTTATAGACGTATGCCTTTTGGTTTATGTAATGCTCCTGCTACTTTCCAAAGGTGCATGTCTGCTATCTTTCATGGCTTTTGTGAGGAAATTGTAGAAGTGTTCATGGATGACTTTTCTATCTATGGAACTTCTTTTGATAATTGTCTGTACAACCTTGATAAAGTTTTGCAGAGACGTGAAGAGACTAATCTTGTTCTTAATTGGGAGAAATGCCACTTCATGGTTAATGAAGGGATTGTTCTTGGTCATAAAGTTTCTGAAAGAGGCATAGAAGTTGATAGAGCTAAGGTTGAGGCAATTGAGAAGATGCCATGCCCAAGAGACATCAAAGGTATTCGTAGTATCCTTGGTCATGCTGGTTTCTATAGAAGGTTTATTAAAGACTGTTCCAGGATATCAAAACCCCTTACTAATCTTCTTCAAAAATATGTACCCTTTGTTTTTGATGATGATTGTAAGGAAGATTTTGAAACTCTTAAGAAGGCTTTAACTACAGCCCCTATTGTTCAACCACCTGATTGGAGTTTACCGTTTGAAATAATGTGTGATGCTAGTGATTTTGCTGTAGGTGCTGTCCTTGGGCAACGTATTGATAAAAAGCTAAACATTATCCATTATGCTAGTAAGACTCTAGACGCCGCTCAAAGGAATTATGCTACTACTGAAAAGGAATTTCTAGCTGTTGTTTTTGCTTGTGATAAGTTTAGGCCCTATATTGTGGACTCAAAAGTAACCATTCATACTGATCATGCTACTATTAAATATCTTATGACGAAGAAGGATGCTAAGCCTAGGCTTATTAGATGGGTACTGCTTTTACAAGAGTTTGATCTACATATAGTAGATAGAAAGGGTGCTGAAAATCCTGTAGCTGATAATTTATCTCGTTTGGAAAACATCTCTTTTGACCCTATGCCTGTTAATGATAGTTTCCCGAATGAACAGTTAGCTGCAGTGGGGGTGAGCTCGTGAGGAAGCCCTTGGTATGCTGATTATGCTAAATTTATTGTCTCCAAGTATTTGCCTCCAACTTTTACAGCTCAGCAAAGAAGAAAGTTCTTCTATGATCTGAGACATTATTTTTGGGATGACCCACACTTATACAAAGAAGGAGTTGATGGTATTATGCAAAGATGTGTTCCAGAATATGAACAAAAAGAGATATTGTGTAAATGCCATGGTAGTGCCTATGGAGGACATCATGCAGGAGATAGAACTGCACAAAAGGTACTACAATTAGGTTTCTACTGGCCTACCCTTTTTAAAGATGTGAGAAAAATTGTTTTATCTTGTGATGAATGCCAGCGTGTTGGTAATATTTCTAGACGCAATGAAATGCCTATGAACTACTCTCTAGTTATTGAACCTTTTGATTGTTGGGGATTTGACTTTATGGGTACTTTCCCTCCTTTGAAAGGCTACACTCATATTCTTGTTGCCGTAGATTATGTTACTAAGTGGGTAGAATCCATTCCTACAAAAAGTGCTGACGGGGAAACCTCTCTAAAAATGCTTAAAGATGTTATCTTTCCGAGGTTTGAAGTGCCTAGGTATCTCATGACTGATGGGGGTGCTCATTTCATTCATGGCGGTTTTAGGAAGACCCTCGCTAAATATGATGTTAATCATATAATTGCTTCAGCTTATCACCCCCAAACTAGTGGGCAAGTAGAGTTATCAAATAGAGAAATTAAATCTATCTTGCAAAAGACTGTTAATAGGTCTAGAAAAAACTGGGCTAAGAAGTTGAATGATGCTTTATGGGCTTATAGAACTGCTTATAAAAATCCTATGGGAATGTCTCCTTATAAAATGGTTTATGGGAAAGCTTGCCACCTACCCTTAGAGTTAGAACACAAATCTTACTGGGAAGTGAAAGAACTAAATAGAGATTGTAAGCTCGCTGGTGAGAAAAGATTATTTGACTTAAGTTCTTTAGATGAATGGAGGAGTGAAGCCTACGAGAATGCTAGGCTCTTTAAGGAAAAAGTTAAAGGATGGCATGACAAGAGAATACTTAAGAGAGAATTTCATGTTGGTGAGAAAGTTCTATTGTATAGGTCTCGTCTTAGATTTCTTGTAGGTAAGCTACTATCAAAATGGGAAGGACCTTTCATCATTGAAGAAGTATACCGTTCAGGAGCAATAAAAATTTCTTCTCTAAAAGATAATACTACACAAGTAATGAATGGACAGCGACTCAAACACTATATTGCTGGAGATTCTTACAATGAAGATGTTGATGCCTTTCAAGTTATAACTCCAGAGAAATTAATTGAGGACCATATTCAGAGACCCGCAGAGTCTATTTTCAAATAGGTAACAGTTCTGGTAAGAAAAGTTCCGCGAAAATACTATCCAACTATATTTTTGCAGTTTTCAGTCAATAAGGAAAGTTACGAAGCGAGAAAGGGACGGAACCG
This sequence comes from Avena insularis, assembly GCA_023614405.1. Taxonomy (NCBI): domain Eukaryota; kingdom Viridiplantae; phylum Streptophyta; class Magnoliopsida; order Poales; family Poaceae; genus Avena; species Avena insularis. The sequence goes on from CM042688.1 coordinate 79,149,583, forward strand.
GAGCCAGGGTGGCTCACACCACCCCATGGCGCGGGCCCACCCCTGGCCGCGCCACCAGGTGGTGAGGCCACCCAGGACTCCGCCTCCGACTCGTTTTCTCCCAGTACCTTCCTTTTGACATGAAACTTCGTAATATATAACCCCCCAGATCCCTCGAGGTCCGTATATCGTGTTTTCGTCGTGTTTTTGTTTCGATCTGTTTCTGTCAGGACATACTCTTTGAAAGCTTAGAAGCACAATGGTGCCCGCCAAGGATAAAGGGAAGGAGCCCATGGAGGAAGACCTCCAAGACCCCGAGAAGGAGAAGGAGATCAAGAGTGAAGGTGAAGAGGAGCAAGGCCAATGTCCGCATACCGGCACCACCATTGCAAGCATTGGAGTGGTGAAACCTGCCAAGATCAGAAGAACTACACAGATGCAGACTGGGGGGAAAGCTCCTCGTCACATTTTGGCTCCACGGCCACTTCCTCCACGCACCAGGAATCCTTTCCATACCCTTATCCATGAGCATCAATACCAGAATATGCCCAAGGAGAAATTACCCTCCAATTGGGATTTGCCTCGTTCTAGCCATGCAGGAAAAGAAGACTTCAAGGAGGAAGAGTGGGGAAAGAATAGCAAGAGCTGGAATTCTCAACCCGACATGATCATGAGCCGCATTGAGCAAAACTCGCAGCTTATTCGTAATCTCACCTTCGAGATTGAGGACTTGGGGAAACTGATCAGAGAGCTCATCGAGAGGATACCACCACCACCAAAGGAGTAATTCGTCATCAGGTTTGGCATCCCCTTGGTTTGTTCCAAGCTTGGGGGAGTGCCGCGGTATCACATCACTATCTTCTATCTTTTTACCTTATTAGTAGAGTCATATCATGAATAGAGGAGTTATTTTGTAGTATGGTTTGCATTATGGAAGTGTACCCTCTCTCGTTAGATATGTATCCCTTGGTGTGAGTTTCCATTATGGAATATTAATGAGAAGTTCTATCATTCACTCTTTTGCATAGCTTTTATTAGTTTCCAATTCGTGGTTATATGATTGATCTTGTTGTTAGTATTGGTATCACTTTGGGATCATTGAGTTAATTTAGTTGGTTTTGGCAAACCTGGCTCGGTCACTAGCACACTATTTTTGAGAGTTGAAAGAAAAGATAGAAGTACTCTAGAGAAAAATAATTTCATCATCTTTCTTTCTTGATTTGCTCATAAGTGTAGTATTCTCTAGTTAAGATCTTTTGTGCCTCCAAGTAAGATTGCATGTTTGTCTTTATCACTTGTATGTTTGGTTGTTTCCTTCAACTCTTATACTTGCTACCCAGCCTTGCTAGCCAAAAACCTGTACTGAGAGGGTATTCTTCTCGTGCATCCACCTCCTTTAAACCAAAACCTTTGCCATTTGTGTCCACCATACCTACCTAGTAGCATTATTGCTATTCCAAGTAATTTCTTGTTTTATCTACCTCCCAAATTAAACTTGTTATGTGAAAATTAGTGATTAAATCTCTCACGAACTTGATGGCACACTTTACTTTCTTGCATTTAATAAACTTGAACCATTGGGTCCTTCTTTGTTGCGTATATGCTTGCGCTTTATGAGTTGAAGTTAGCCGAACCATGTATCATGGGGACCACTTTCAACACTTCATTGGTACTTGTACCTAGTTGATATCATGTTCTTTTGCTTATGGATCCCGACGGTGTGAAATAAAAGTGGAACTTGTAAGATCATGGAGTTTATATGTGTGTTAGAGAAAACTGGGCGCTAGCCTAAGCCATGCCTAATCATGGTGGAAACTTGCAGCATAACTATAGTGAGCATTCTATGAAGCATCCTCAATAAAAACCTATGCAAATAGCAAATAAAAGGATCGCTGAGATGCTCACTGTCTGCTTGCCTTGTCATTTTGATTATGGGATAGATCCTGTGTCATGTGCAAGGGGTACCCCGTTGGCGGTTCTCAATGATACGCATGTATTTACAATGACAAGAGCTTGCTCGTGACTGAAGTTGAGTAGCATGAGGACCGGTACTCATAAGTAAGGGGCATGAGATTTCAACTTATAACTTGTCAAGCATATCCTCTTAGTTGTGTCACTTTAACCTTAATCACCTAAAGATGCCTATGATAGGGGCAATGAGAGCTGAAAGCTAGTAAGTATCATAATTTTTGGGAGCTCTTTATGAGACTTGCAATCCCTGCTTCCCTCTGCGAAGGACCTTTCTTTTACTTTGTAGTTGAGTCAGTAAACCTATTCCCTTCTATCTCAGCAAGTATTTTGAGTTGTTGTGTTTCATTCATTCATATGATGATTTATTCAATCATGTCTTATGTTCCTTGCTTTGCACATTGCTCTTATCTTGTGTTTACTACTTTGAAATCTATCATTGAAAAACCAGCTATTTGTGAACTCCAGCAAATTATCAACTATTCTTCGACCGAGAGCTAAGTTTTCCATTACCAATTATGATTCACTTTTATGTATCTTTATTGTGTTTCCTTTACTCATTGCAAGTTGAGTTATATAATAGTGAGTTGTATTCTATTATGATCTATGTATTTGATGAATGTGATGCTTCTTGTCCGTATTCTTTTATCGACTCTTCACTCCATAAACCTGAGGTCATGTTTATTGAGCTCGCTTTAAACAGGGACAAGCAAAGTCTAAGCTTGGGGGGAGTTGATACGTCCATTTTGCATCACTATTCTATGTCTTAATTCACTATTATTCATTGATATATTTCGTATTGAGAGGTGATACTTATGTTATTTCATCTATTTTTACATGGTTGATGACTTTTGGAGCATGGACCATTGCATCAGGATTCTGATGGAAAAGGTGCTGTTTGGAGGCAAAATTCGCGAAGATCAGAAAATCCGGGAAAATATACGGAAAATCCTATTTTTCCAGAAGACTCAGGATGCCAGAAGATGGAGTGGAGGTGGGCCACAGGAGGCCCACACCACCCCATGGCGCGGGCGGGCCTAGGCCGCGCTTGGGAGTGGTGTGGCCACCCTGGCCCACTCAGTAGTCTTCCTAACTTCTATTCCCTTTTTTTTCTCTAAGGTAAGGTCCTTCAAGAACAGCATTGCGGTCGCAACGGGGCTCTGGGTGAATATTGTCCGCCCGTATGAGCCGGGCTGTGAATATTTATAGGTCGGGGTCTTTACTGAAAAACCACAATACTACACTACAACAATTTGAAGAAATCCGCAAGTGACTCTAATTTGAATTCACTAGTTGTGTTGAGTTTTATATATTTCAATATAACAAATCTGCCAATCCCGATATTCCCACATTTCATTCTGGTCCAGTGTCCATTCCTGAATGAAAGAAATGAGCTTTTTCCGCCTTCACTCACTTGAATGACTCCTTTAGCACTCTCTTTTTTATATAAAAAGAGAAACAGTTTACCTTTACCATACCTTCCAAGCAAGAGTGTTTTATTGCAAGATTAAGTTATTACTGAACAAAGATCAATTCTCAGGATGAGATCAATTCGGAAGCACTTATTTCTTATTCTAGCAGACGGAATTGAATTGGTCTAATTTAGGACTTTCCAATCTATTTTTATCTTACCTAATTCTATCTACGCCCAGGGGGATAATACCGAAACAGTCCTTTTTTTCTGATCATAGAGGAGCCGTATGAAGCTAAGGTTTCATGTACGGTTTTGCAATAGCGGTGGGAGCTGTGATGATATTATCGACTATGATTATCTAATAGTTCAAGTACAGTTGATATAGTTGAAGCACAGCCAAAATATGGTTTTTTTGGATGGAATCTTTGGCGTCAGCCTATAGGCTTTCTAGTTTTTCGAATTTCTTCTTTGGCCGAATGTGAAAGATTACCCAGAGGGGGGAATTAGTTGCAGGTTATCAAACCGAATATTCCGGTATCAAATATGGTTTCTTTTTTCTTGTTTCTTACTTATCCTTATTAGTTTCCTCTTTATTTGTAACAGTTCTTTAGGTGGAATTTCTCTATTCCCTACATATCCACGATTCTCCCAGTGTAGGAATCACACTAGTTATCTTGACCTTGATTCGGTCAAGCAGTTTTTCCTTACTATACTCCAGTACGAATAGGAAAAGAATCTGTGTACTCAACGGTGCATTAGTAATTATCTGGGATTTCTTTTGCTCTTTAAAAAAATCAGGCTTAATAAGATGAGTGACCTCCCTCTTTTCTAGGACACGTATATTTGATCCAATCTTTTTTCATAGCCACGGAATTGTACAGCTCCCTATCTCGTTGAAAGCCCCTTTGCTTACGGAAGAGAAGAGTTGGATGCCGGTACTTGGTGGGAAAGCTCCCGTTTCCACTTTGCTTCTTGTAAGCTTCGGTATAAATAGCTCACTTGCGGGAGGAACAACTTTCATTTCTCTCTTTTGGTGGATCCTTTCTCCTCACTTTTTGTGCTCCGGTCAAGATGTGACTCATCCTGTATATACATAATTAGGAGACCTCTCAAGAAGAAAGGAGTACCATTTGTGTGGATCTTGTAAGCTTCGGTATTCTCAAGCATTCATTGTTCGTTGATAAAAGATTTGTGCTAGAGACAGATGCCTGTGGGCATTGGAGCAGTGATAAGGGGTAGAAGTATTCGTGTGTGGTGGGTTTCGATGGGAAGGTTGCACAATAGATCGTATCCCGTCCGTCCTTTGAGGATGACTGAAATGACAAGTCAGTCTTCTCAAAGAGACATAGATGCCAGTATCGAAGTAAAGTCAACATCCCCTGTGCCCGGTACACCAGTAGAAGGAGCAAGAAAGTATGATCTCGTTGTCGCTTTCTCTTTGCTCTAAGAAAAAAATTGACCTTCGCCAGAACGTGTTTCTATGGCCTGGTAATCTAAAGGTAGAGATCCTACTCTTCCTTAAGCGCCAACATCCTCTTTCCCTAATGCATTAGATTCCACAGGTACGACTATTGCTTGCTTTCGACTAAGGACAACCAGAAATCATTGCGTTATGGTTCGTTTCATCAGTCAAATGAATGATCTATCGTCATGACCCATGAACTAAAAAAGCTATTCGATATCGTCCTCTTTAAAGATTCAAGGGGATGCAAGAGATTATCGTTGATGTTATGATTCAATTAGTAACCCAAGCATTCCAATAAGCCTTGCACTCCTGTGAATTATTGATTTCTCTATCTATAGCTTTGGACACCACAAAGTATATGGCGCGTGTTTCCTTTGATTTGATTCGAACTTCATTCTTCATCATCTAGTAACTATTATCGAATTGGAGATAATGAATGAAACATGTCTTGGTGATTCATTCCAAATGACAA
>CM042688.1:79159880-79169880 GCA_023614405.1 Avena insularis
TCAGGGAAGCAAGAATCTCATAGGGAAGGAGATCCTGCACAGACCAATCCCAATCAGGAAGAGAGTCTTGTTGTCAATGAAAGCAATGAGACTATGTCACATATCTGCCTATCTCGTGTTGTGAGCTATAAAGTACCCACCAGGGGGGGTGGACCAAGAAAGAGGCAGGCGATTGGGTCCTTCCCATCCTCTGCGATGTCAGTCTCTTTGTCATTCTTTCACCCTTACTGAGTAGCGAAGTTTTTTGACTCAAGATCCAATTCATCAATCATTTGAGTTGGTACGAACATAGGAATCCAGACTCCTAAGATTCGATATTCAGTTTCGACCTTCATCAGTCAGGAAAAAGAAGAAGGACCCACTTATTCCACTCAGAGAGACCGAACCAGGCAACAAAAAGGCTGAAGGAAGTTCTCTTTCCATTCCAACTAAACTAAGTGAAAAAAGGGGGAGATCAAAACAGAAACACAGGAACAAAGGAAATTATGTCCAAACCAACGAGTCCTTTGGTCGACTCTAAAGAATGTACCGGGAGTTGGGAGTTAGCCGTCTCATAGGAGTGATAGCTGGGTTTTTCACGGAGTTTCTTCGTACGATTGAAAAAAAGAGTGCTATAGGTCGGAGAAAGCAAGAAGAAGATTGTTCACCAGTTTGTCTCCCAACCTCTTTAAAGCAGCTACCTACCGTGATCTGGTCTTGGGACAGCATTGGCAGCCCCGTTTGCTGGATCTTCTAGGCACTCTAAAGCGCTTCCACGAGAGACAGATGGACTTTGAGTTATAGACGGAGAAGAGCCGGATCAAGAGTGATTCCTCAATAAAACAAATGGGATTTTGAGGGAGGGCTGAACGCGATGTACTGAAGGGTTCGCTTTCTAAATCGGCGCCAGTCTTTCCTGCTGTGAATTTCCCAGGTCGGGAGGAAAAGGCCCATCTCACCTTCTCTTAGTCTTTAAGGAGGAAAACTCGGATATGTCAAATATTATGACATTTCAGTGGATCTTGTCCGATAAGAGGAATGTTCCTCATCGTATGTAACTTAGCGCACAAGGGAATATCATTCTGAATGATTGTTGGCCCAGTCTCAGGTCTATGACTTGAGCGATCACTCAATTGAGGGATCATAGTAGGGCCCCTACATCTCTTCCTAATGAGAAGAGAAATATAGGTAAAATCTAAAACTTCAAAAGGGTGATATTATGTATATCAGATAAGATCTAATTTATCATGATGATCCAAAAACAATTTGCGTTGGATATGAGTCGACGCTTTGATATTAACGGGACTTCTGTTGTAATGGCGGAACTCATTGAGAAACTAAATATGAATACAGTGGAATATTCAGATAAGGGTAAAATCAAATCATGGGTGAAAGTGGGATTTCATGAACCTTTTCCTAAAGGTGTGGAAACCGTTCAACTATATATTGCTTTTATGTATCTCCTATTGAAGCATGTCTATCCGCGAATTGATACAGGTGGGAATGGTTGGATCCGACTGACACCTGCGCTTGAGGCTCTTACGGGCTCTTTCAACCGCGATGAGAATGATCGTATCTATAGGCCTATTACGAAAAAAGCCATCATATTACGCTCACATGAAGATACCAAAGTCATGCCTTTGGAAATCCTAGGAAATATCCTATTTAGACTATTGAAGGATTTGAGCGAGGATTATATATGTCATAAAATCTTTGCAGTGCACTTGAATAGATATTCTGCTACACTCTATCCTAATTCAAATGGGAGAAATCGGTTGCAGTCGTCAAAGAGTATTAATAGAAGAGAAGATATGATGACCACTTTGAGTATTCTCTCACAAAGTCAAATTGGATCTAGAAGGAATCACAACCTCACTCTTATTCGGAAATTTCATGGTAGTTTCTATAAATTGGAGTTAATTAATGAGATTCACTCAATCTATTCGAATTCGAATGAGGTGTGGAGGCAGAGGGGCGTCTTACCCGCTGAAATCAAAGCCATGGTGTCACGTATAAACTCTGGTTATTCTGAATTTCATCCCATTTTGGTATACCAAGCATATAAATATGGTAGAGATATTAATATGGAGGAACATTTCAATCTTGAAAGGCATGATGAGCTAGGCTATTGTTGTGCGAGGAGCCCACTCATGTATGGTGGTGATTGGCCATGTGTGTGTGTGCCATCTCTTCCAGTAGATGCACTGCTTTTTAAAGCATTAGCTAATATCTTAATGCGGGAATTTCTATGGATAAGAAACAATCTTCCGCGTAGATTAAGTCATTATAATGAAATGGTGACTTACCATGAGGAGTTCTGGAATGGTAAAACTGATGTGAATCGAGTAATCTCTGTGGATTTGAGTCCCAGTATCAAACATGTTTCTACGGAACGTGTATGGAGTACATTAAAGTGTCTACATAATATGGGAGTGATTTCTCATATCTTAAAGCCATTTTTATATCTTCCGATATATAATGTGTCGACTAACCTCCCAATTCCAGATGATAATTGTATACCACTGATAGGTGAATTAAGTGACGTCCTCCTGGATATCTTTTTTCAATATCAATTTGATAGCGAGGTCCTGACCCGATATGAGGATGTTCTTTATACGAGATGGGATACCAATGTCCTTCTAGATTCAACAAGCAATGATTCATATCTGGTTGAGAGAGATGAGATTCGCAACATCTTAAATCATGTGAATCTAAGTGGATTTATTCATGTCTTAGAGCGTGATGGCGGGTGCCTGGGGGTTAACTGTTACAAGTCAGAGTTATTCCTTGATGCAGATGGTTATGTTAGTGTCATTCAAGAAGACAAGGGTGAGATTGACGATGATAGAGATTAGAGATTGATTTCTTATTTATATAAAGGGATAGAATGGATATCTTGATTATTGATTGAGTAATCTATTCATAATAATAATGAGTATCCCTCATCTAGGGAAACATGCTAGTTCTGCACATGGAAAAATCAAAGGCGATATAAGGTTCATCGATAGAGAAGATGGTTGTTCTACACAGTGAGGATACGGGTTTAAGAGTCGGGTGAGTAGGCTGGATTGCTAAGTTCTACCTCCGTTTGATCATCTACCGGCTCTAGTGGTCATATAAAGGAACACAAGCGGGTAACCACTTAGGGAACTAGGACCCGGTATCTTAAATTCCACTGGAGTGACTTACTCTCGGAGGGAGCACCGGTTCTGGAATCCGTTAGTAGTACACGTAGGCGCGCGAGTACTATGATATCAGAACTTACTTTATTATTCCATTTTCGTGCTTAAACAACGATTCGCCCGTGGGATGATCAGTGGGGTTGATGCCCTGTAATCATACATAGTTGGACTTGTGCGTGCCTTGCTTGTACAATCAGAAGCTGCAGGAGAAACCTTCCATGGAGGACAGGCGGTGAGCTCTGGATCCTAGGACTATGACACGATGCAACACTTCCCATTTTAGGCGGAGCTTGCTTTGGCACTGTGGATACACGACCTTTTTGAGGACAATGTCGACTTGGAGAATACTCGCTCTTTAACTCGGAGTCGTAGAAGCTAGTGTTGTCTTGCTTGCTCGAAATGTGCTTGAGGAGTGATGTGTCTCGTATTCAAGCGACGTTGCAGCTTACTATCTATTTGAGCGACCACCAAGGAGCATCTTGAAGTGGAGTACGACGACTTCTGCTCCAAGGGAGAAAGGTATGCGCTTGTGAGGCGGCTTTTGCTTGCTGAGTTGCTTTTGAATATGATCCACCCCATTTTCTCAGAAGAGAAGTCTGAACATGTGTTTTTCCGAGGAGGAAGCTCAGTAAACTCTTTCTCGAATTTTGTTCGAATTCGTTGATCTGCCGAATCAAGATCAAGTTGGGTTCTTATCAAACCTAGTATGGTATGTCTCCTTCTTAAGCAACCGACTTCTTCTTGTATGACTTATTTAGAGAGTATATCAGGCCTCGGCTTCACGCCTGCAGCCGGTTTCTCTCCGTTCCGCTAAGACAAGTATGCCGTTGTCCTAGCCATCTCTTCCTCTAACGGGGTGCAGTCAATTAATACTCCTTATCTGCCGCATTGGTATGGGGGAGAGCACGGATGCATGGAGGGACAACAGGATCCCCCGAGATGGCTTGCTCCGGCCGGTCACACGTCTTGTGGACGATGCGCCGTGCTTGGTTAGTGACTATATCGACCAGAGTGCATGGACGTGGGACATGCCAAAGCTCAAAGCATATTTTACACCAATGGATGTCGATGTGATCCAAAACATTCCTAAAATAAGTTGTCCTCAGCTACAGCTAAACCCAAAACCTGTTCCTCTAGCTCAACTCCGTTCTTTTTCTCGTGCAAACGGCTTCCGAGTATATAAAAGACTAGCGGAAAGGCCAAATGAGTCACTTTTACCCCTATCCGGCACTCAACTGATTGAAAAACAGAGTAGTCTAGTAGCATTATTGAAGCCTTTACAACATCTTCCATCCATGAGGCACCGAGAGAAGAGAGCCATTCAAGAAATTAAAGAAGGGCCCTGGAGGTATTTAACCTCGAATGCTCGGAATGAAAGAATGACTATTTCCTTGCTGGAACATAATGACAACCGCAGGAATTTGGAATAAGACATGTTAAGTTTCTCCTCTTTCTGTCTAATGACTACTACGACATGCCTAGACTATAACATTCCTACGGAGTGCTGCCCATAGATTACGGAACACTTGGCATATGTTGATTGAGTCCCGGGTCCCTCACTCGCTCTACTTTGAATCACGAATTAGCGTATGAAAAGCGGCGATCTTTCTCTATTTCTTCCTCTTCCACCAAAACAAACAAGTTGTTCTCGGGCGTCAGGCAAACTTAGTTCTTCGTCCCTCCGGTAATTGTATTGATATATAAGGATTGGGGTTGTCACCCGTATGCTTCTTATCTTTGGCTTCAAACAAGGGGAGTCCTTTCAAGCTTCATCAAATCCATGGCACAAGGTATTTTTTTCATTATAGAATCAAGCAAGAATCGGATTGTGAATTTGGATTGTATGCAAGAAGGGATTCGGAAACAGGAAAGCGAGTCAAGTAATCCGAATACGTAGCCACTCTCATTCTAATGCTTATATCCTGAACTAGTTCACCGAACAAAGGGACAGAACTACTGACTAAACTGTAGCGAGCTAATACCTAAACTTGCACTCTGAAAAACATTCATTCCATTATTTGAAGCTAAGGTGCGGGAAAAGAATACATAAGGTTAGATATGAACTAGTTGACTGTTCGATTGAGGGACTACGATGCATTTGACTCAGGTTTTTATTCCATTCCAGGATTCATTCATATTTGACCATAACGAGACTCAATAACGAAACTAGGGCCCTTGCTTTCCCAACTGGAGCAGGAAACTTCCAACCAAATAGGAGGCAAAAGAGATAAATGACAACTATCTCTAGAGAATTGAAAAGAGGTGTGCGAACTATGTTATTGAATCAGCCATGAAAACCTAAAATGAAGGAATAGGGGGTAAAAGGAAGTATTGGCAAGGCTGTAACATTACATGCAGGTCCTAGCCTATGTTCGTTGGTGGTTGACTACCGGGAAAGGGCAGAATAGCAACAGTGAGGAAGCATACCACCCAAAGCAAGAGGTGAACAAATATTCAGCTGAGCTAACAAAGCTTCAGAGTCCAGATCATACCAGCCAGAACCTAAGGTGAAGATGTTGATACCTTAAATGCCTTTTTACATATTTTCGATTACCACAAATCAGGTGATTTTAGCTTACCTTCTCCATGGCTTCAAGATTCTGTATGCTATCTCTTTTGCTTTTTTCTATCTAATTGAATCTACATTCACTCGCTTATTCCCAAGTAAAGGAACGAACAAGGAGGCATTAGGACCAGAGAATCACCGTCTAGTACCTCCATACTTGCTCCTACTTTATTAATTAGGGAGTGTTCCCTATGAAAAGAACAAGAAGGCACTGTACTTTGAGTAGGAAACATTTCCCTAGTTCGCTTCCCAGCTAACGGCTACGACTACGGCTATGGTTCTTAATCGAATCCAATAACGGAACGGCGGCCCATCGATATCCTTTCCCTCAATACCGGTATAATACCAAGGAAGCAGGCATTGGCAAAGAGTTCATCTTTATCCAGCCCTCGGCATCCTATGCACGTACGAATTATCTAGTTGTATCCTAGCGATAAGTAGCACTAGCGTTAGTAGAACAAGCAACGACGCCTCTGTTTCCTATTCCTAGCGAACTAAATCAATTAAATAGACCAGGGCTAGGAAAATCAATCAATTATCTAGTTGTAGACATCAACAATTAAGATCGGAACAGCAGCGTGATCAAGGCAGGTAAACTTTATGCAGTATCTGCTACAAAAAGAAGGTTAGAGAACTGGTTCCATCTACTTTATCCTTGGGCATGAAGAACATGCTTCTTTCTCAATTTATAGGAATCGTTAACCGCAACTCTCCTTTTCAGGCTTGGATTGGTTTGTTGATGCAGTAGAGAAGCCGTTTCCTTTGAACTTGGTCCATCGGAAAGATATAGACATGGAGAAGCTTTTCAATGTCAATCTTTCACTACTTTGTTTGGACCTTGCTTCTTCACTTAATGCTTGCTTTCCGTCTTGCCTTTGCTGGGCCTACGATAGGCTGTACTCCAATACGAAATAAGATTGTACATGAAGGTTGGTGAAAAGCAAAAGAAGCAATTGGTTCTCAAATGCCGTGACGTCACCTAGCTTTATTCTATATTTCTCATTCTATTGGTATGTATAGTGTCTTTCATCTGCTTTTTCATTCATTCTACCCACAGCCGTTAGGTATTATGACAAAAGGAACCAGCTGTTGCTCTGAATCTCTGAGATAGAGAAGAGGGCACGTCTCTTTTCTAGAAGCCGTCTATGTTCTTATTCTTAATCGAATTCTAAAGAAACGTCGGTTTCAAATCACTTCCATTAAATTTGAGCGGGTCATATATGCCTTTTGGCTTTCACCTATGTTATGTATTCTCTCACAATCACTCCTAGCAATAAGTGAAAAGCGGCTATCGATCTTGTCCCAACACCTCCTCTTCGTGTCTACTTCTCCATTCTAATTTCTGAGGTTCACGCTTGCTTGTGTATTGGTTATAACCTCTGTACTATATTTTGTTTGGCTTAAATTGCCAAATGGCGAGACCAGACCCCATGAAGCTTCTAAGTCGATGTTGATTTGCAAGAATCAGATTTACCAACGGAAGAACGCTTAGTGTATCCGGTGGGTGAATCTTAGGAAACTCGCCTTGTTCGAACAAAAGCGGTAGGTAGGTAGGTGGTAGTTAGAAGGATTGCTTCGGGAGCTGCTTCTTCCTCTGATTCCTTCTTCTATAGGCAGACCCACGACTAGGGCAGCAGCGCTTTAAAAGAAATACGAACAGTTTGGTTTTCAGTGAGCCCGCTTCTTAGTGATAGGTTTCTAAAGTATCTATCGCTATGTGCCCCTCCCCGAAAAAAAACAAATAGGCTCGGGCAATTATCAGCTTAGGGACAGCAAGCGGATAGTAGATCTGGCTCCATCCCTTGAATCAACAGAATCGATAGAATCTTGAAAGAGAAACCGACAAATAAATAAGCAAACCCGATTAAAACGCTATTTAAGTAGAAGCTCACCCATTAAAAGCTAACATATCTCCCCACCAGGACTCCAAAGCAAAGCGAAACCCGTTCTTTAATTCAATACCTAGAGACGCTCAGGTCCAAGTTGAGGCGATGGGAGGGATTTCTGTCACCATTATTTATGGACCACGTAAACATACTTTTTTAGTTTAGATTCTTATGCTGGACCTGCAGCCCTAGCCTAGGACACCACTGTGCGACATAAAGATCGGATCAAGTTATGATTTTCTCATTAAGAAAGAGTACCCGAGAAGAATAGATATGATCCGGAAACACTCTTATTCGATGAGGCGTAGAGCGTTTGACTTTCTTCTTTACAATTAATTTCCTTAATGCGCATGAATGAGAGATTACAACACTTAGTATGAGCATATCGGCCTATGGAAGAAAGTTCGTATCGTATTAGTGCGCTTTAACTTGAAAGCCGTTAGCTACAACCTTTGATCGTGGTTTGGTATCCAAATAGGAAATTATATCCAGTCCCTCGCTACACTATTTAGACGGATTGAAGCTTAAGCCAGATCGAACCTGTCTGAGTATATGCATTGATCCTAGAATAGATTCACAAGCTGAAGGGAGCCTCCTAAGAAGAATATGACTAAATACTCGGGTCAATCCCCCATTGGGGAGGGTATCACGTTTGGTGGAGTTCGCTATCAGCCAAACTTGAGCTCTTTTGACAGTCCTAAGAAAATCACTAGTGCCTAGGAATACCCCCTTCTTCACCAAAGGGTGCGGTTAACTAACCCAATTCACCGGGATCAGACGCTATGTCAGACATTTAGCTAAGACGTTATGCTCTTTTGATTGAATTATAAGATAATTCAATCCCTAATTGGGCGTACCTTCGTTGACATTGAAACGCGCTCGCTTGAAGCCCCTACGGAGGCGGGTTTGTAAGAGAAATAAGAGGTGAATTAGCACAGTTAAGAACTTCCTAAGGGCTACCACCGGTGGCAACCTAAAATAATGGATCAATTGGAGCTTATTTGTTAAAGCCACCACCCTGGTATCACAGATCCAACTTGGTTCAACGAATAGAAACAAGAATTTCAAGGGAGAAATATTAATGGCCGCCGCATCGCTCGTGTAATTTGCTAATCAAAATGCAACATTTAAGTGCATTTCAGTAGCTTGAAAACGAAGTCATTGCTACAGGCTTCACTATTTTACAGATTACTCTAGGCAGAATCCACCGACTTCAATAGCCAATTGGACCACAGCCTCCTTCAACAGGAGTAATCAAAATGCTTTCTACCCTCGCCTACTTCTCCGGGAGACCAGTCTAAAACCAACCAAAAGGTGAACAAAATAAGTCATAACAGAGGTTTCGAGAGTGCCCAACTGAACCACCCGCTCTTAGATTCAAGAATTCGTGGCCTGAGCTTCATTCATTGATTTATTCGGGTGCATTCCTTTCGCACCCCGGTTATGAAATTCCGTACTCATTAAGTGCTAGACCCCTTCATCGTCAGATTTAGGTTCACCGCTAGCATAACATTCTCAAATGCAGATTGCTCCCCGCTTGAGCTACCATACTTTGTTGGATTTATGACAGACCCCCCTATCATAGTTGTCCCTATAGATATAGAGATCGCCCTGGTGTTATTAGTACACACCTACCCTGGGGTACCATTCAAGCGAATTAAGACCCCTCGCCAGGAGCTTCCCCTAGAAACTTTCTAGCTTTCATCAATCAATCGAAGTTCAATTTCATCATCATGAGAGCTGTTCAAAGCCGATCCTAGCATGTTTTATTAGCCCACTGAGCTAGAAAACCCCTCTACCGGGATGGGATGTATTGTATTATGCGCTTGTCCCGATGAAGCATAGGATCTGATAGAAACACGGGTTTTTTTAGATTCCTCACGCTCTCTTTTCAGGATTGATAATGAGCCTGGAGATCTAAAGTCTACTTCTTCTGTCTAGGCTATTCCAAAAAAGCCCCATAGTATTTCGTATTGCATGCTTGAACAAGATTCATCTTTCTATAATAGGTCAAACTCTCTTCATTGAAGGCTGTACGTGGGTATCCATCTAAGATACGGTCTGCGGGTCATCCACATCAATGGGTACAAAAGCAGTGAAACCTATATCTCAGTTCCCACCGGTCCTATTTATTAATCCAAATGGCTAGTATCTTTCTTTGCACCTATGATAGTTGTCTCAGTTGGCAAATGGATTGTCCACTGTGACATTTTAGTTGGCTATTGCATTTTTAGGCTCCTAAGAAAGAACCCGCAGGTACTATTACCACAGGTGGCTTCGAATCCTGTTTGGGATTCGTTTGCATATCGGTTAAGCTTGAATCCGTCCATTCGTAGATTAGCTAAAGTGGTTCTCCCCGGTTTTCAAGGCCGTTCTTTCTTATTTTG